>BQMZ01000233.1:0-310519 GCA_036984285.1 Chlamydomonas sp. KOR1
CCTCCAAACCTCTGCGGCGCGCAGCTGGGCCGGCAGCCGTAGCCGCGTCACCACCTCCTTCCAAATAACACCTCACGCAATGCCGACAGGCGCACGGCCGTTGCAGGCCTCCAGTCAGCACATGCACGTGTACTTAATGCCACCTACACGGATGGCCCCTTCGCCAGTCATGTTACATACCACGGGTCACCAATCGCAACCACGTGCTCCTTAGCTCTTTTACAGTAACTGTGCGCCGACCGCACGCCGACCTAGGTCCAGGCCTAGGCCGCCGCGGCAGCCCCGCTGCACGCCACCCACGCAGCGGTCCTGCACGGCATCACCACGTTGGCGCCGCCCGAGCGCCACCCAGGGCACTGCGTGATGTCGGTCTCGGAGCCGCCGCAGTGGAGCTCCGAGACCACTCCCAGGTAGCTACCCTTGGCGTCCACGCTGCCCACCTGTGTGGCAAACTCGGGCGTGCCGGGCTGTACAGCACTCGGGCCGTCGTACACCGTACCGCTCGCGTAACCCAGCTGCCGGCACGCGACGTTGGCAACGTTGGGACTGAAGGACTTGGAGCGGCACACCGCGCCGAAGCCGCCGCCGCCAACCGCCGCCTCGAGCCGTACGAGTACGGAGCCGTTGAGGGCAGCGATCGGCGCGAGCGGGTCGTCGGTGCTCAGTACGGAGCCGGAGAGGGCCGGCTGGGCGGCGGCGCGGAGGGTGATGGGTGCGGCTGCGTCGCCAGAGTTGCACTTAACGCCGCCCAGCATAGTACACAGTCCGGCGGTGTCGGACCAGGGGGCGGCCAACTGCCAGCTCTGGATGCCCTTCTCGGGAACGGCGTACACAGGGCAGCGCGACAGGGACTGCGGGGGAGGGAAAAGGGGAGCGAGCAAGGCACAGAGAGCGGAGAAGCTAAGTTAGGAAAAGCGTCGGGCAGGGGGATTGGCCATTTGCATTCCTTGATGGCGCCAGCTAGTATCGCTCCGTGCTGCGTTGTTACTCCACTCGGCTCGCGGGAAAGGAGGCCACGCCAGTTGCGAATAGCGGCGGTACAACAGGTGCAAAACCGGCTGCTCTGCATGAAGAGCAATGCACCTCCGACACCATGTACGACATGAATGCTTGTGTCAACAGCACAGTACGCACGCAACGGCGCTGGCACATGCTGGCGTGGCCCTGTCGCTCGCCACACTCACCGCCTCGGTGCCGTTGCAGGCGATGCGGCCCAGCAGCAGCGCCGGCAGCGCGCCCTGCCGCCACGTGCGCACCGCCATACCTCCCGCCACGTAGCCCGACTGGCGGCAGGCGGCGGATGCGGCGGCGTCGTCCCAGCCCGACCAGGGGTCGCCGCACACGTACGACCAGTTGCCGTCAGCGGCGCGGATCTGTGGGGTAATGTTGGGACAGCAGAAGGGGGCAGGTCAGGAGCTGGTGGGGTGGGGCGGGTGGGTGAGACCGGGTTGACCAGGCGGTAGGCTCGGTACGACAGGAATAACTGCGTCTGGCGAGCGAGGGTTGTGGCGGCAACATATGGGCGTACGACCAGTTCACTGTTGGGGCGCAGGCAAGGTATCATCAACCTGCTTGTGTCTTCCCATCATAAGTCGGGTGCAGGGCGCTGGGGCCAGGGGGCAGGGGTGTGTAATGCACCTGCCCTCATAGCCACCTCGACCAGGCCCACGCAGCCCGTGCAGGTCCGAGGGCACCCACTGGCTGGCCGTTACGCCCCATGCGTGCATGCCGTTTTGGCTCATCCGTGCACACGCACGTACCTTGATCAGGCCCACGCCGTTCACCGCCGTCACCTCCACCCCATTGGGTGTGGGAGTGGCCACCACCAGGGCTGTGCTGGTGGGGGGCAGCTCGTTGGGGCCCAGCGGCGGCGGGGTCAGCGGCGGCGAGGGCGGCGGCGTGGAGGGGGGCGTGGAGGGGTAGGCGGGGGGCGAGGACGGGAAGGTGTAGGGGCCGTAGACTGCGGGGGAAGATTGGGAAGGACGGGAAGGGGGAGGCGAGCGTGTGGGGGGGAGAACCGGGAGTTGCAGGGCTGGGTAGAGGGGCCCTGGCTGGAGAGTCGGATTTTGGGTCTTTTGGACCGCAGAAACCATGGGAGTGCTTGTTGGCGCACAGTGAGCTACCTTTTAGCACCGTCTGTCGTTGTGGAGATAAGATGCTGGTCGGCTGCCCTGTGCACCACGCCTCATCCAGCGTCATCACAAGTGGGTACCGTTGGTGGAATCACCCACAGAGCATACACCTTCCCGGAAATTCATAAAGCGCACTAGTACGTCGCCCTCCACTCACTGGGTGGGGGACTGCTGCTCGGCAGTGGCATTGACGGCAGGGGCGTTTCGGGAACCGGCGGCGATGCGGGGGCCGGGGGCACTGCGGGAATGGGGAGGGGAGCCGAAAGACAGCAAACGTCGAGTGGTTGGTGAGGCCGACACGCTCCATACCAGTGCAACTCTAAGATAAAAATATCAGTTGAGTGTTAAGCCTTTCTTGGGGTGAGGGCGTCGTAGGCCAGGACATCGACATGGACGAGAAATACAATAGACTCAGCACTATAGACTGCTGCAAATGCAGCACGATGAATAGTGCATTATTAAGCGTAGACGAAAGTCATAAATATTGTTGTTGCGTTGCGGTGGAAGGCCACCCGGCTATGAGGTAGAGCGGAAGCGGAAGCGGCATGCGATGTCCAGCGGGGATCGCGCAAGGTCAAGTGCTGCACCAAGCTAGCCACCGACCATATAATAGCATTAGCACAAAGCCAACGCCGAGAAGCGGCCGACGTGCCATCCGTCTGCTGTCAGCAAGACCCAGAGTTGTGAAGGAAGGTCGCGCGCAGTCGCGCACGTGGTTTGCGCAGCTTCTATATATTTGCCACTGCGCAAATATAGATGGTAGAATCAACAAATATAATATTAGGTTCTGCCCTCTTGTCAGGTAGGTTGGCACTGACATACATGTACGGTCTCATCTCTGACATTTCTGACAATGGACGAGCAGCTGCCGCGCTCGGCCGGGCCACCCCTACCTAACGCTGCGCCCCCCCGGCCCAAACTCACCTCCCCAGCACATCACGCCCGCCAGGGACGCCCCGTTGCCATTGCCGCACTTGCCAACGTCGCCCATCTCGCCCCGGGCGCACGCCATCAGAGACGCCTCGTTGCCGTTGCACTTGAAGCCCGACATCACCGTCGGGGCCGGGTCGTCGGCCTTGGTCAGGGCGCTGTTAAACGCACGGAAGCCTCCGATACGGGCGGTGCCGTCCTCGAAGCCCAGCTGCCTGCACACCACGCGAGCTGCGGCGTTATTCCAGCTGCTGCTGCTGCCGCTGCCGCTGCTGCTGGCCTCGTCGTCCTCCTCTTCGTTGTCATTGTCTGTGTCGGATGAGGCGCACACGGAGCCCCACAGGCCGGCCCCCAGGTAGACCTCGACGCGCCCCGAGGTGCTGTTGCCGCCCACGAGCCGCACTGCGTACAAACCGCAAACATGCGCATGGCGCCATAGATGTCAGACCGCGGGATAGAGGGACGTTAGGACAGTAGGACACCGGCGCGGCTCGCCGGGGTCCACTCCCTTCACCGTAACAACGTGCTCGAAGCAATACCACTTCAAACGTCGCCCAGACCCCAGAGGGAGCGCAACTGCCGTGGCGGGGGCCTCAGGCCCTACATACGACACCGGCAGCCTTTCCTACCCACATGCCTGACACGGTTTCCTCGCGCTTACGCGTAACCCACATGCACCTCCTCGCCCACGCACACTGGGCCCTTACCTTGCGAGCCGTCCACGCCCTCCAGGCACACCACCCCGGCAACGCCGTTGTTAGACACGCAGTCCTGCTGCCCCCAGGGCCTCCGCGCGCACTGCTCCAGGCTGCTCTCGCCGCCCTTGCACTGCTGCACGTTGAGCAGCGTGGCCGACTGGCCGCTGGGCACGGCGGGTGCGCCAAAGGACGCGTCAGCCGTGGCGGCCGTCACAGGCAGGCCCAGGGCGCCCAGGCCCATCTGGCGGCAGGCGGCCGTGGCCTCGGTTGCGGAGTAGTGCATGACGCAGACGGTGCCCCAGGTGGCGCCACTGTCAGCTGAGGCCTGCGCGATGGGAACAGGTTGCAGAGTGGGCACCGCAGGATGTGTTAGCTGTGGGTATACCGGCAGGCAAGGCTGCGTCGGGTTGGCGGTGCACGTAAACGTCGGGTCGGTGGTGCTTGCATGTGGTGCCTTGCATGTGGAGCGTGTTGCCCGGCGCTTGGTGGGAGCGCATTTGCGAATGGGCGCGGGCGCATGGGATGGGGTGGGAGCGCCCAAGCTCTAGTCTGAGGCAGGACAAGTTGGGCAACTCACGGACAGTGTGCTCACGCAACAGTGCTGAGCCTACCGTCACTGCCTGCACATGTGGTCCTCAACCAGGAGCCCACAGGTGCACCACGTTCAGCACTGCATAGCACCGAGCATGACATGTAGCCCACGTTCTGGCGCCCACCCCACCCCGCCCTTGCTTGGCCCAGCTGCACATCCCGGGCGCCAGACCTTCACCCCTTCCTCTACCCGTGTCCCTAGTCGCCAGCCCCTGGCCCACACGTGGGTCGTTGGCACACTGGATTCCTGTCATGTGCCAACCAATACGAGAACAAGAGCACCCACCTGCAGCCAGCCAAAGCGCACGCCTCCCTGGGTGCGGCCCTGGCCTGCCAGTCGCAGCTGGAAGGGCGGCTTGGGGCCGCCAACGCCGTCAAAAACCCCGTTGCCATTGTTCCCGCTGCCGTTGCCGCTGTTGCCGGGGCTGTTGCCGCCATTACCATTCCCGTTGCCGTTGCCATTGTTCCCGTTGCCATTGCCGTTGTTCCCATTGCCGTTGTCGTTGTTGCCGTTGCCGTTGTTGCCGTTGCCGTTGCCATTGTTCCCGTTGCCGTTGCCATTGCCATTGCCTTTGCCGTTGCCGTTGCCGTTGTTCCCGTTGCCGTTGTTGCTGTTGCCGCTGTCCTCATCACCACTGCTTCCGGGGCTGCTGCTCCCGGGACTGAGGGTGCTCCTTCCGGGGCTGCTGGGGCTGCTGTTGCCGTTGCCACTGTTCCCGTTGCCGTTGCCGTCGTTTCCGTTTCCGTTGCCATTGTTCCCGTTGCCGTTGCCATTGTTCCCATTGCCGTTGCCGTTGTTGCCATTGCCATTGCCGTTGTTCCCATTCCCGTTGCCGTTGTTCCCGTTGCCGTTGCCGTTGTTGCCGCTGCCGCTGTTTCCAGGGCTTCCGGGGCTGCTGCTTGTGGGGCTCTTTCCGGGGCTGCTGCTTGCGGGGCTGTTTGCGGGGCTGCTCTTTCCGGGGCTGCTGTTCCCGTTCCCGTTGTTGCCGTTGCCGTTGTTGCCGTTGCCGTTGTTGCCGTTGCCGTTGTTGCCGTTGCCGCTGTTGCCGTTGCCGTTGTTGCCGTTGCCGCTGTTGCCGTTCCCGTTGGACGAGGCCACCATGCGGCGAGCAGACGCCATGCCTGGGAGGGCCAGGGTAAGATAAGGATGGCTAGGCCTTGCTGACGGTTTACGTGGCAGTGGGAGGTAGGCCGGCATGTGTGCGTGATTGGTTGAGGATGAGGAAGGCGATTTGCCTGGTGCTGCCAGGAATGCGAATGTCTGGGCACAGCCCTCCAGCAGCAGCCGCTGCGGCACCCTGGCATGCGGGTGTGGTAGGATGCACGTGGGCGTATTGCTCCGAGAACTATAAGCTCAGGCGTGACGCATCCTCATCGCTGGCCTCACCGTTCTCTATCTCAGCGGTGTGCCTCAGCAAGCTGCAAGCTTCCAGCTGCTGCGGCGTCAGGTGTTCGCCGACACAAAGGCTCAGCTGGTCCTCACTGGGGCGTGGGGCAGTAGGAGTGGAGAGAAGCTCAAGCCAGGGCGACCCTATCTAGCGTAATTTCGTTTATTGCAGTTGCTCACGTGTGATGCCATGGAACAAAGGGGACAGGACAGCCAAAGGTATGCGAGCGCATGGGACGGCAATGCCCCAAGCTTTCCCGGTGGCATTCCCTGGTGGCAGTCGGATAGGCCTGGGGTGCGGCGCCTCGGTTGTTCAAATTATCTAATGGTTTCGGCGAACCACTTACTCTGCGGAGCCAAGGCCTCCTGTTCCCTGACCAGGCTGCCCCGCCCCACGGCCCTGTACCGCGTCGGCCTGGTACGCGAATGCTTCAAAAGCAAGCGCTAATACCAGAGCGGTAACGGTGGTCTTGAGTAGGTTCATTTTGCGGCAAGGGCCGCAGCCAGGTTTAGCACCGAAAGTCCTTCTCCGAGTTGAAGGCGTACCAGATGTCCTATGAACATGTAAGTAGATATTAGGTTGGCTTCAGCGAAGCGCTTGCTCTTTTGGAAAGTGGGCAATACCCAGGCACTGTGAAGTATTACTGTACTGAACTGCGCACCAAAATAGCCTTAAGTTTGAGGATTGACTCTTGTAACAGCAATAAAAGCGTACTGTGTGATTTACTGCGCTTGTATTCTGCATGTACTACGGACCTCGAGCTTCGAGACTCCTACCTCTCCCCTACCTCCAATGCAAGACCCCGTCACCCACCAGACTGAGAAGACTTGACGACTGGCGCTGCAAAACCTGTTAAAAGCTTTAGGCAGCACTCATGTATCATGTATTATAACCTGTCAACCAGCTGCACAGCTGAGCAGCAAGACAAACGTGGACCGGCGCACCGGCACGACAGCAATCCCCGTTTGCAAAGCTCGTGCGCTTGCCAATTGTAACGGGCCAAATGCCGTGCCTCCAAATTCAAGGAACGCGTCGCTCTCTGGGCGGGCTCCCCTTACGGCCCAGTGTGGCCACACCGGTGGCGGCCCCCCGGCGCCTGCTGGGCCACACAGGTGGCCCGTCTGTTCCGGGTAACGACTCACACACCCTGCACTGCCAAACAGCAATGTGGCCTCAATCGGGGGCCACAAGAGAGGATAAGCTGTGCTCGCGGGACGCGGGAGCAACGAAGGAAGATTCCCAGCGGGGTAACGACACGAAAGACACCTGCCCAGTATCGGTGAGGTGCAGCGGTTCCCCAGTGGCAGTCCCTGGTGTCGCAAGCCTCGCGCCGGGCAGTTGCATGCATGTGGGCGCACCTGCGGGCGTTTGCAAGCCTAGGTTTGCCACGCACAGGGTGGGATGAGGTCGGCACGGCCCACCCCTGGCTTCGGGTGGTGGACGGCGGCCTCCTTTGCACCTGGCCGGAGGCCATTACACTGACTAATGCAAGGGCGGATACTGCCCAGGAACTAGTACACGTACTGCGCCTTGTTAGCCTGCCTGGTGTGGAGAGGTGATTCTGTGCGGGGGGCGGTTTTAGGGCACGTGTCGCCTGTGTTCGTGGGAGGCCGTCTGCCGCCGTCCGCGTCGTCGCCTAGCCCCTGGTATTTTATGGCGGACTCTCCTGTGGCCTCGCGGCGCGGCTAACGCTCTGGGCCCCGGGCCATGAGCATCCCCTTTGCGGGAGGGCCTCTCCTCTGCGCCTCTCCCTGCGTGCCAGCCGCGCAGCACTATGGTATCCATGAAGCCCCTGCAGACGTGGCGTGGCCGGGCGGCGACCTGGATCCATGGAGGGCGCTGAAGGACTTCCAGCAGCGCGTGCACGCGGCTGGCATGCACCCGCTCACCAGCGAGCCGCCTCTGCCGGTGGCCGCTGGGGGCGCGCTCCCTGGCGTCAGCCTGCGGATCCGCATCGGTCAGGCAGTGCCCCCCGACGACATCCTTTACTACAACGGCTACAGTGCAGAAGACTGGGTCCTGGAGACGGCCAGGCATGCCATCGTCTGCCTGGCGACGGGGCCCAACGCCTTCACCATCTGGGAGCCCCACCCGTTTTCGGCATGGATGCTGGACTGCAAGCGGCACCCGCGCCGGACGTCCATTGTGCTAGGCGTGCTCCCCACTGTGGAGGCGGCTGCGAAGGTTGCTGTGCTGCTCCGGGCGGGCAGTTACTGCCTTCCCCACACGCCCACATGGCCCCACCCCGTCCACCTGCCTGTGGAGGCGGTTGCAGCACTGTCCGAACCGTACCACGTGGAGCTCGTCCTGCACAACCTTCACGCCAGCCTGGCTTATCCCGGCGTCGCTGCGGTGCTGCTGACTGCAGCTGGCTACGAGGTGGCAGAGGGTTCTGGGCGGGGGCAGGTGCAGGTGGTCTCCGAGCGCCTTGCCCCGGGGCCCGACGTTGAGGCGATCCTTCCACGGTGCGACTTCATGAAGGCGTGCATACGTGTGGGGGCTGGCGTTGACCCTGCCCTGGTCCAGCTGCCGAGGCAGGTCTGCTACCAGTACGGGACGCTGCGTCTGGTGGTCTACAAGCCGCGCCCAGACCCCAGCCCAGCCCAACAGCCGGCACGCGTGGACAGGGTGGGTGTGGGGGGAGCTCAGCCTGCGCCGCCCGGTGCGCCGCCCCCCGCTCCTCCCCAGCCGGCAGCCGTGCAGGGCGGTACAGTGCAGCCACCTCAGCCTCAGCCAGCGCAGCCGTCTGCCTTCCGCCGCGGCGACTATGTCCTGGTGCGGGGGTGCCACGAACCCCTGCGTGTTGAGAGCGTGGGGCCTCTCGGGGTCGTCATCCTCGTGGCGCGCAACGGGGCGCGCAGCAGGCGCCGGGCCGCTGTCCTCCGCGCATACACGGAGGCGGTCGACCCCCCGATCCAGCCGCAACGCTTCCAGGCCCGGCACAGCACACCCTGCGAGATGTGCGATAAGAGGCTGTGCACGCGGGACCGGCCCATGATGCTGTGCGAAGGGTGCAACACCGGCTGCCACGTGGACTGCGCTGGCCTGGCGGAGAACCCGGAGGACGACTGGGTGTGCCCACACTGCTGCATCTTGCTGGGCCGTCTGGACCCCCCAGCCGCTGGGGGCGCCCCCAGCCTTCCGCCCGGCGGCGCTGGCACGCCACCCTCACAGAGCACGCCCGCTGCCGCCCCCTGGGACGTTGCTGCCCAGGCGGCTGCAGTGGCATGCTCACCCACCCCACGGGCGGGCCTTGGGTCCCCCGTGTGGGCCGCAGGGGGCAGCTCTGGCGCCTCGGAGTCGCAGCACGTGGAGCCCGTCGACCTGGTGCCACCGCCAACTCAGGGTGGCCCCAGCACGCCAGCGGCCCCCGCGGCAGCGCCCCGGGCGGCTGCGCTGCAGGGGGGCGGGCGAGCACGTCGGGGAGCGCAACAGCAGCAACAGCAGCAGCAGGGACGAGCGCCACAGCAGGACTCGGCTGGGACGTCACAGCCCGCGCGGCCGCCATCTGCCCCGGATCCGCCGGGGGCCCCCTCGCCCACCCCTCAGCCATTGCAGCCGCGGCCGGCACGGCAACCGGAGCGGCGGGGCGGGGACGCAGTCCCGGCAGGGGCGGAACCCGCAACAGGAACAGCCCTTGGAGGTGCAGCAGGCGGGGCCACAGCCATCGGCACAGCAGCAGCGGCGCGTGGGTGGGCGGCAGCAATATCCACAAGGGGGGAGGCCACAGCCGCAGGCCGGGCCGCCGCTGCAGCAGCAGCCGCAGCAGCAACACCAGCAGCGGCAGGGTGGGCTGCAACAGCAGGCTGGGCCCCGCCACGGGACTGGGGAGCAGCGGGCCACCAGGCACAGGCCAGCACGCTTCGGCTCCCCTGCCAGGCACGACGGCCGGGCCGGATGGGGCTGCCGCAGGTGTGCAGCGGATGGAGGTCGACTCGCGCCCGTCGCCCTTGGGACGGCGGTCTCCTGACCCCCCGACTGTTTCCCCCGCTGGCCGCCCCTCGGGCGGCTCCGGCCTGCGGGTGGGGTTCCTCAACAGGTCGCCTGGCCCGCAGGAGCCCCAGCGTCGCCGTACCAGCTCTGGCGGGGCAAGCAGCAGCGGCAGTGACACCTATGGTGTCGTTCTGGTGGGGCGGCGCAAGCAGGCCCTGCTAGCCGCCCTGCGGGGGCCACCTGAGCCGCCGGGCGCCCTGGCCGATCCGGAGGAGGGCCTCTGCCATCATGCCCTCTGGCAGATGCGGGATTCCTACGAGGTGTGTGCCTCGAGTGCGGGCCGGGCGGAGCTGCTGGCGTACCTGCGAGGGATGTGGACCAGTGGCGGCGCATCAGGGCTGAAGGGCCCCCGGAGGGGCCCCTACCCACAGCGGCACGAGCGGCATTGGCGGAGGCAGCTGCTGCCCTGCAGGCGGAGCTGGATGTGGCGCAACTGGCAGGGGTGGGCGGTGAGGAGCGCCTCGACCGGGGTTGGGGTCGGGGCCCTGGGGATCGTGGCGCAGGGCTGAGGGTTGGGTGTTCCGTGGTTCGTGTAGGCTTGTGCTGGGCGGTGCTTCTGGGGTCCGGTTGGGTTTCAGTCGGGTGGTTGGTTAGTCGGGTGTCGTGTGTGGGGACCGCCCTTTCGCTGGAGTTCTCCTTCCGGGCGTGGTTTCGGGTCGCCGTAGCTGTCAGGAGCGACTTGGTCTTTTGCTGGTCTGTGGAGCGGCCATCACCTTCAGACTCGGGTGCGGCCTCGGGCTGGCCTTGCGCTTGCTGGCGTCTGGCGAGCCGGTGGTGGTGCGGTGGTTCCGGGTGTCTTCTGCGTGTCTGGGTCGGTAGGTTGGGGGTTGGGGGCTCTTCGTCCGTCCACCCCTGCGTCGCTGCTGGCGGCCATGCGGGCTGAGGGTCGCGGGTGGTGTTTTTTGGCTTCTGTCGCCGGTGTCCCTGCGTGCTGGGTGGCGTGTCTGGGGGTCGGTTTTGTGCTGGTCGGGCGGTTTGGCAGGCTGTCTGTCCTGCGTCGGGGTGCTCCTCCTGGGCACAGGGTGGGGTCGCTGTTGCGGTTGGGAGGCGGGGTCGTGTTGCTGGTCTGTGGGGCTGCTGGAGCCTGGTGGACTGCTGGCTTTGTGGCCTTCTAGGGCGGCCCGTCTGAGTGTCTGTCGTGGGCGCCTGTCTCGGCGCCTGCCCGCTGGGGTTCTGTTGGTGCCTTCTGCGTGGTCGGGAGGGTAGGTTGGGGGTTGGGGGGCTTTTGTCGTTCCGTTGCCCTTTCCCTTATCCCTTCTGTTTTTTTTTTAGACTCCCCTTGCCCTTGGTGTCTTGTTCTCTTCTCCCTGTTCTGTGGGTTTTTGGTTTCAGGTCCTCTCCTTCTCTACGTGTTCCCTTTTTGCAGTCCGGGGTGCGCTGGGTTTGGACGTTTTGTGGTGTTGGTGCTTGCCTGTGCTGGTCGGGCTTTGAGGTCCCGCTGGCCTGTCCTCTCCCGTCTCTTCACCTGTAAACCTTTCCACAGAAAAAAAAAGGCCCTTGGGGTTTCGATAGGAAAGCAGCAACCGGGGGGCCGATACTGGCTAATCCCTCCGTACAGCTGCCTCGTATCCGGTTCCTCCTGGGCAGAAGGATGGTTGGGAACCGCGGCAGGGGTGCTGCGTGTGCTCTGTTGGTGCGTCTTGTGGAGAAGCTTTGTGGGGGCGGGACCAGGCTGTGGTAGGGTGAACTTGAGGCGCGCGCGTTGTGGCCTGTACCTCATGGAGCTTGTCGCTCCTTTCCGTACCGCGAGAGGGGTGGGAAACCCCGTGTCCCTTATGGCCGGGACCAGCTCTGTGTTTCGAGCGGGATAGGGCTGGGCTCTGGAAGGGGACCAAAACTGTAAAACCATACACACCAGTATCGAGCTCATCCGGGCCCCTCTCACAGCGCCCAGTACCTCACAGCTCTTCGCACTCCTGCGTGCACCCACGTGCCCCAGACCCACTGGCGGCAGGACCCGCAGTCCTGCACCCCACAGCTGCCCTCAAAGGTCTGTCCCAGCCTCTATTTCTTCCCATGCACGCCATCATGTGCTTCAGTACCGTATAACACCATGGATCAGGGCAGCTGCACGAGTGCTAAGCCACGTGCTGTGCATGACCACCGCCCGTACTCGTGCCATGTCCACTAGGGTCCACTGTGCGGTAGCAAACAGTGGCACACGCAACGCATGCATTGCTGGTACATCGTCCGCAGTGCTCCCTTTCCGTCACACCCCTTCACACAATCGACTCGACAATCGACAGACTTAATGCCGAAAGTCATCTTGGTCACAGTACAACGACGAACGAGTGCAGACGCACGGTGCTGTTCAGTGCTCGACCTGTCGAGCCCCCAACCTCGGTCACTCTTGCGATAACGCCGTCAATAAAGTACTTCGTTTGGCCACCATGCCCATGGTATGGAAGCCCGCCGACAGCCCGAAGATGCATGTGCAACCACAGACTCAAGCCATTCCAGGTTGTCAGGCTGTTGCAGCTACCTACTAGCAGTGATCACTCCCTCCCCCCACTTTTGCAGGTGTGCGTATCGTAGCCAGACTGCAGTGGATATACCCTTCAGTGCAGCTCCGCCCCACTCAGTCCCTAGTTACTGAACAAACCTGGTTACCACACTTCCAGCAGAAACAGCAACCTCAACACACGCCCTCCTGCTACCGCCCGCAGAGCTCCTTGCCGCCTTCTCTGCCACGCGTCCTGTCCTGTCCTGTCCTTGTCCCTCCTGAAGCATCTCTACCGTCGGCCGCCCGCGTTTCAGTAAGGTCCACACGAACCGTTGCCTGCATGCCGGCCTTCATCTGGTTCAAGCCTCAAGCGCAGCGGCCCGTTCGACATCATGCGTAGACTGCGACCGCCGCCACAGCCAAATGCGACTGCGCAGCTGGATGAACAGCCAGCCAGCCATTGGCATAGCGTAGCTCCACCGTAAGGCCAAGCTCGGGATTCGCATCTCTGCACGCTGTCCGGCCAGCCGGCTTGTGTGACGGCCAAGCACAAGTTGGTGGGGCTTCCAGTCGCTTCCAGTGGATGGCCGAGCGACCGACCTGGTTGCGCGACCCCGCTAGCGGATCAGCTCAAGACGCATCCGCATATGCTGGGGGGCGGCGGGTCCCGGGCAAGCTCATCCTGCACACGTGGGGTCAAAGTTGGCAAAAGCAGGGGTTACCGGTACACGTGTTGGGCACCGGCCGCCTGGCAGGACAGCAGCACAAGCAGCAATCTGCTAGTGCGGCCTCAAAGCACAAAGCACATGGTCTTAACCCGGCACTGATCCTGTATGCACGTGTAATGAGGGGGGGCGTTATCTGATGGTCACGGACACTGATCCTGTATGCACGTGTGCATTGGGAATACGTCCGCGCCAACCCATAATTGCAGCGCCTGCAGCTGCTCCGCCATGTCGGCCATGGCGAATAAGTCGCAGCAGCTGGTCCTTTTACCCCCTTTAAAAGTAGCTTGTTGAAAGCTGCTCTGACCCACACACCTGCAGGGCCTGCAGCTGCTCCGCCACGTCCGCCATGGCCGGCCGCAGGAGCGGGTCCTGGTGCCAGCAGGCGCAGATGAGGCCGTACAGCGCCTCGGGCATAGCGTTGGGCCGCGGGGGCCGGTAGCCGTCCGCCACGTAAGCGGCGTAGCCCTGGGCAAGGGAGGCAGGAGGGCGGGCGATGGCTGGCGGTCACGGCTATCCAGGCTTTCCTCCCGCAACCGGGACCACCGGCGCGCTACCACAGTTGAAACCCCATCCCGGTTTGCCCCGTGCGACCCACCGCTGGCGTGTCCATGCCCCTCAGCCGCAGCTCGCGCATGTTGGTGGCCGTGGTCAGGGTCAGCGTGTGGGAGAACACCTGCAGTGGCATTGTGGAACAATGCTCAGACGGGCTCTGTATGTGTACCAGTCTAATACAGGGCTCTGTATGTGCCGCGAAGCTGCGGTGGACGGCGGCCGGCGGGCTCGCGAATGCGACCGCCATGGGCTGCAGATTGGGGGCAAGGTCAGTTAGGACAAAGACTGGTGTTGACGGGGCCGAGGTCGTGGTCTACGGAACAGCGGACAGGCCCGGGCACAGGCTGCTGCAGCGTCACAGGTCCAATAAGTACGTCAGGGCGGCCCCACCTCGTATAGCAGCACCCCGAAGCTGAAAACGTCCACCTTCTCGTTGTACGGCAGGTTACGAAACACCTCGGGGGCCTGCAGGTTAGGGGAGGGCATGACCCACGGGTCAGCCGGTCAACTAGCAGCAGGTACCACTGCAGCCAGCGGCAAAGCTGCGTTGGACGCATGCGCTGGGTGGAAGAAGGGCCGGGCTGCCGTTTAAGGTATGCATGTGTCATGCACGGTAGCTGCTCGTGCTTGCGGCGCCTTGTCTCCGGCTGCGATCCTTGCATCCTACTGGTCACCCCGCACGGCCCCTCCACCCACCATGTACATGCAGCTGCCGGTCTGCCCCGTGAGGCGCCACACCCACTGGAAGTCGCGCTCGTAGGCGCCCTGCGCGGGACAGGGAAGTGGGTTGGCACTAAAAAAAGCAACATATGGTGCCAAGAGGAGCACGAGCATCAGGGCACCACCGTGCACTGGCAACAAGCCAAGCGTGGTTCAACACTCACAAGGAGGGCCGTACGCGGTCGTGGCCTTCCGGTTGCAAGGTATCGGATGGGGTTGAGCTTGGCTAAGGGTGGGGAACATTGCGCAGTGCCGAGCTGACGAGTTGCAAAGTGACTGAACGCACGTATTAGGGCCATGAAGCCACGAGTTGCTTACCTGCAACACTGTGGATATGGACGGCTTCGCCAACGACGGCCCTCCGCCCCCACCCGCCGCCGTCGGAACCGTCAACGAGCGACTAGACCCTGTCGACTTGTTCGATGGGGTGCGCTCGACCGCCGGCGGCTGAAGTGGCGGCGGCGGTCGGTCCAGGGCCCCAGAAGGCGGCCGCGTTGTACTGCTGCCGCCGCCGCCGCCGGCGGTGAGCGCTGCAGTTGCCTGCACCAGCACCTGCCGTTGCGAAGAGCTCTGCGGTCGGGACGATGAGGCGTTGGAGACCGTTACAGCTGTGCCGGTTGCACCCGTTAGCGTTTCAACCCCCGAGCCGTTGGCGTTATGCCCGCCGCCGCTACCCCCGCCTCCACCTACACTAGGTGTGCCCTGGGTAGCAAACGGCGACGCGCCGCCTTCCACGGGGGGCACGGCGTCGCAGCTGGCACGTCTGGAGTGTAGGGTGGACCCCGGGGGCAGGTGCGAGCTGGCTGTGCTGCTGTGCACGTGGGTGTAGGCGACGGCGCTGCCGGGTGCGGCGGGGCTGCCCGCCAGCGAGCTGGTGGAGGACAGGTGCAGCTGGTGCTGGTGGGGCTGGGAGGCGGCGGCGGTGTTGCTGGTGCTGGTCGTGTCGGGGGCCAAGGCTGAGCCGGCGATGGCGATGGGCTGAGGGGCGGTGGCGGGCGGCGGGTTCGCGGACTGGTGGCCTCCGAGCAGCGCGCGCGGGCTGCTTGGTGCGGAGCCTGAGGGGCCACGGGAAGGCATACACAGGCAGGGTGTCAACGCGGCTAGCGTGGCCCATACTGCCCGTATCTCCAGGTGCGAGGTGGAAGCGTTGAGTAAAAGCTTTGCGGGCCTCCCTCTACCAACAGCCAGCACCTCTCACCTGTGAGCTACCAAACGCCCGTTTGCCTGCCCACCTGTTGCTGCACTCGGCACCCCCGCCGCTTCACCGGCCAGCATCGCCGCCGACGAGAGTTGAACCATGGAACCGTCCTTGTCCAACTGCTGCTGCACCAGCAGTGCTGAGCCCTGGCCCCCGGCGCCCGCGCCAGCGACCGGGCCCCCGTCTTCGGTCGACAGCCGCAACCGCACAGCGCCGGGCGTTACCGTGTCGCCCTGCACACGCGGAGGCAGAAGCCGTGCTGTCATTGCCACACCCCGCCGTACGTGTGCCATGCAAAACCGACGGAGATTCATTGCAGGTATTGCTTCCCTTGTTGCCGCACGCGGCATGCATGCACCCGCTCGGGCCACGGTGCAAGGGGCGTCGAGGGCTTACGGACGCAACCGCCTGACAGTGGCGCATATGGCACGGAGGGTATGCAGACCGTACGAGTACGAACAGGCATTGTGTGCTTGACAACAAGCACTTAGACCCCAAGCACAGTTGCACGTATGCCGCCGGCACGCCGCTTTCCGTCGTTCGGCCCCATAGGAAATGGCAACTTCATGCACCTCACCTCCACTGTTTCGGATGCCGGGGTGTTGCCCACTGCTGTACCCGCTCGCCCATGGCTGCTGTTCTGGAGGCTGCAAGGCAGGCTGTGGCTTTGCCCGAGGCCCGCCCTGTTACCCCCGCCGCCGCTGCCCCCGGTGCTCCCATGCCCGCTGCTCGCCGCGCTGTGGAGGGCGCTGTGGCTGAGGCTGAGATGCAGCGCACCCGCGCCCATGCTCCCCGCACGGTGCTGCTGCTGCTGACCCTCTGCCCCCTCCACCGAACTTCTGCCAAAGAGCCCGCTAAGGCCGCCAGCTGCCAAGGCCCCCGCCCCCACGCCAGCAGGAGCGCCGCCCTGCTGTTGCTGCTGCTTCCGCGCCAGCCTCTGCTGCTGCTGCTGGAAGGCCAGCATGGACGCGTACCCCGCGGTGTTGCCATGGTAGCTTGCCTCCTCGTTCAGCGGCACCAGCGACCCAAGCGGCTGCGCCACGGGCCCGGGTCCCCCGCCGCCGCGCATCCCCTTCCCACCAAGCCCCCACATCCCGCCGCCGCCCGCTGGCGACGTCGACGGGGCAGCAGGCCCCGCCGCCAAGGCCGCCGCCGCCGCCGCCAGGCCGCTGGGGGTGCCGCTTATCGCGCTGGCCGTGCGGCTGGCCAGCGGTGTGGCGGCGCCGCTGGGCGGCGCAGGCCCGCCGTCGGCGGCGGCGCCGCCGTCGCCAGAAGTCCTCCCGGCCCCGGCCCCGCCACCCCCGCCCGCTGCGCCTGCTGTGCCCGACGGCCGCATGTCCAGGCTGGCTGCCCGGGAGGCGGGGCCCAGGCCGCTGCCCAGGGCCAGCACCACAGAGGCGGGCAGCTCCTCCACGAGGTAGAAAATCTTGCCTGCAGCAGGCATGCTCATCTTCAGTAACACATTGCTTTATCTTCAACAACAACAACCGAACAGCGTCAGCCTTCCTTTCGAGTGCCCATGTCTCGCCCTTTCACACGTGGGCATTCGCTCCGAGTTTTCCAAGCGCGTCCAGGCCGAGATATTTCTCACACCGCTCATCTCCGGCGTCCCTTGACGACAGAGATGCTGCACGCAAGCACTCACTCCTAGGCTCGCTCGTGGACCCCCGATAAAATGTGTGTACGAAACACGCCCTCGGGGGCGGGTTTGCCTCTGTCGCCTGTGAACCTCCGTCTTCTCATTCCATCCCGGCCCTTACCACTGACTCGGCTCGTGCACGGTGTCCTGCCAACCGGTGCACCCTGCAACTCTCCCTACCTTCCCCAACCAGCTCAGCCCTCACTGCTGCCCCCGCCCCGTCCCCTGATCCACCCGCTTACTTGGCTCGTGCGTGGGGTCCTGGTAGTAGGTGCCCACGCTGGGCGCCGCCAGGCTGCCCGCGCCCCCACCCGCGCCCCCGGCCGACCCGCGGGCCAGGGACCCCACGGAGCCCAGCGAGGCGCGGCCCAGCGCTCCCTCGCCGCCCTGCGGCTGCGGGTTGATGCTGCGCCGCCGCAGCAGGGGGCTGCGCCCGTCCATGGTCTAAGGGCGGGATACGGCAGGGTGTACGGCGGGGGGTCGGGGCTGGGCTGTGATCACCGCAAGGTGCAGGAGGCTGCACAAACGCAAGGAGGTAATGGACGTAGTGGCGTGTACAGGGGATTGTGGCAGCGCAAGGTGGTGAACAGGCGCTGCTGCGCCAACCTGGCCTGCACCGCCGCAGCCAGCATGTAACACGTGCGCGACTCACTGCCATGAGCCCAAAGTCCATCAGCTTTGCCGCGGGGCGGCCTGTGTCAGGGTCTGTGGTGAGCAGCACGTTGTCCGCCTTGATGTCGCGGTGCACAACCTGCGTGGACATGTGTGTCAGCCGTGGGTCACGCGCATCAGTCAAAGCGGAGGCAGATGCGGCGAGCAGTCACGTTCTCGCATGGATACACAAAGAGTTACACGGGACTACACAGAGTCACATGTTACACGGGGTGTCCCTCACACCGGGCCGGCCCCACAACCGCTGCACATCAGCCCTTGCCAGCTCGCTCTGTACTTGAGCAATGCGGGCTGTAGGGAGCCGCATGCCAGCACAGATCGGGCAGTAACGCACGTGGCACGGCGCCGCCCGCAGGCCCGTTGTCACCCACCGGTGTGGGCGCGTTGTGCAGGTAGGCCAGCGCCTCTGCCACGTCCCGGACCCAGCAGAAGGCCTGCGTGGGGCACGTGCAGCGCCGCATGCAGGCACCCGAAGCGCAAGGACGTGACTTGTCCGTTGGCCTCTGTGCGCCTTGGCCCCGTCCGCAGCCCGCTGTAGCTGCAAGCGCTGCACATGCTGCAGCACCCACCTGCACTAGGCCCCGCTTTCACAACCTCGGCTCGACCCCGCATGCCGCATTATCGGCTCTTCCGGCGGTGCAACTGACATCGAGATCCCGATAGGCATGCATAGCGCCACGGAAGTAGCCGAGCATCCTGCCCAATTGCACACCAGTCCCCACATCCTCGTCCCCACGTGTCCTAGCTGTTCACCGGCGCCGAATTTGCTGCCGCCCCGGTACCCTAACTGCTCTCGTAGCTTCAACATTCCTTCACATCGGCTCCGCTCCACCCCCGCCCCCGCCCCCGCCCGCCCCACCCTCTGGTCCGCACCTCGTAGTTGCTGTACGCCCGGTGCGTCTGCGACATCTGCTTGTACAGCATCTGGGCGATGGAGCCGCCCTGCACCACCAACAGCAACACGTTAGGCGTCACGCTGGGGCACAACCCTTCCTGGCCTTGTCTGCCAGACTTGCCTTGCTTCATATGCCCGCGGCCGGGAAGCAGCGACCCTGGCGCCAACACCCGCACCCCCAGTTACTCCAAAGCTTTGTACCGTAGTCGCCCCACAGTTGAACCTCCCAAGGCCTTCAGCCTAGGGAACACACAACCTAATACACGTGCCTCCAAGGGGCGCAGCTCTACCCACCGGCACGTAGTCCATGACCAGGGCCCAGGTGGCGGCCCTGTGGCCCAGCGCCTCCAGCCCCGGGAAGGAGGCGGGCAGCTGCACCACGGCATGCACCTTGACGATACACCTAACGGGACCATGTGGATGTGGACGAGGTGACAATTGCCCAACAAGCGTGTTGTGCCGTGGGGAGAATCGTGGGTGGCGTAATAGCATGTGGCCCCAGGGATGTAGAAAACAAGGAACAAGGCAATGGGGCCTGAGCATTGACGGCTACTAGTTTTGCGGGGAGTGTTGCGGGCCAGGCAGAGCGTGCCAAGGGGCGTAGTTTCCCGTACATTGACGACTGCCCAGCTGGGACAGGCACACACGCACGTCCATGGCGTACCCTGCACAAACCTGAGCATGAGCCACTGGAAAGCGGCCCCAACGCGCATACCGACAGCAGGTGTACCGTACTTGCACACACTCTCCCACCCCAGCGCTCGAGAGCGACAAGGCAAGGCCCAACACCGCACCTGTGCGTGCATCTGCTCATGTACTGCCCCTCCCGCAGCATGAGCTTGAGGTGCAGGCCGTTGGCCACATTGTGCTCGGGCAGCAGCACCTGCGGGGATGGCATGGGGCGCCGCAGGGGCGTGTGCGGCCGTGGGTTGAGTGTGGGGACAGGAGGCGGAGCAGGGCGTGTTTGGGTGCGACCGTAATTTGTGGACGCTGGTCAGGCTGTGGCAGCAGGTGGGTTCGGCACCCAGGGTGGCTGTTGGCGCCGCATCGGGGCGTCCCCGACATGCACCGGAGCTGCGTGTGATACCCAGCTCGCGGGTCCGTGCTGCCGCGCACTGACTAGCTGAAAAGACCTCACATGGACTGGCTGCTGATGTATGTGTTAGGTACGGCGAGAAGCTTTAAGATACAGGTACAGAGTGTTTTGTGCAGGGGAGGGGCCCCTGGTTTTGTGGGGCCCTGTGGACGCGCTTGTGCATGAACCGACATCACTGTGCAGGGCTGACTGGAGAGCCTGGCCAGTGGTCGCGGGGCCGCAGGGTATGACTGCAGTGAAACTGCGCGCTTTGCAACGCTTGCACACCTTAACAGCGACCTCCGCGCCCTTGTATGTCCCTGGGGTGGAGTAGGCGTGGAGGAGGGCCCACAGAGGTGCGTTAGAGTGTGGAAGGCGGGCGGTGGGCCGACTGCCGTCGGACATGCTGGGTCAGGGCGTAAACTCTGGATTGATGCGCTGTGCAGTTGAAGTATCACTGCTGACGACTAGGGGGTCTGCAGGGCAGCGGCGCTATCAACGGTCACCCACCAAGGAAGACCGCGGCGAATCCACCTTTGCCAAGTTGCTTCTTCAAGACCAGCTGTTCCTTGAGCTCACTGCTAGAGACCGCGGCAATCTCATCCCTCCTGCCTTTGCCCATTCGCCCTGCTGCCCGTTCTGGGGTTGCGTCAGCTTATTGAACCAGGACCGTCCTCCATGGTGAAACATCACTATTTATTGGTCCAGTGTCACATGTAGCACAGCGTTTGCAGCGTGATATGGCCCTAGCTAGAAAGCTGGCTCAAAAGCACGGAGGTAGCCGTTTCTTGGCGCACACGGGCAACATGAGTAGTTTCATAACGGAATCTAGAATGGTGTATGCTGTTGTTCCCTAATAGGCCGCCATGTGCATTTGCCGCATTGTCGCGCAAAAGTGTATCACCTGAGCCATGTGCGAGCAAATGTCGACGCTATGATATGGTACGCAAATCCGGCTGTAAGTTGTTCACCAGCACACTGGGGCTGCTGCCACCGCACAGCAATAGCGCACATGTGGCGGTTTGTCACGTGCCGCCACGTGCCGATGTGGGGACTGGGGCTTGAATGCAAGGATGCAGTAAAGTAAGGGCCTCGTGACGCTCG
The DNA here is from genome assembly GCA_036984285.1 of Chlamydomonas sp. KOR1. Classification (NCBI taxonomy): domain Eukaryota; kingdom Viridiplantae; phylum Chlorophyta; class Chlorophyceae; order Chlamydomonadales; family Chlamydomonadaceae; genus Chlamydomonas; species Chlamydomonas sp. KOR1. The sequence goes on from BQMZ01000233.1 coordinate 20,759, forward strand.
GCGAACCCGTGTTTTCTTATGGAAATGAAGGGTGGGTTGGGGTTCGTAGGTGTGCTTGCGATGGTGCCCCCATTCCACAGTATCTCACGCCCTTGCTCACGGTTTTGTACCAGCGAAGTGAATGTAAGGCATGCAAGCAATGCACGGAGCGTCTTACAAGCTGCAGGTCAGCTACAGCAAGCCCGATGATCCCTGTCATGCAATGATTGGAGACGATGCGCCTCGCTGCACGGTTTGCATAGAGTCCCGGTATCGATATGCTATCCGGCATGCACCAGCTGCGTTCCCGGTCGATGATAACGTGGCCTATACAACCATGTTGCTGAACCAACGAACCAACATTTATCCGTAGATGTTTTGTCCAGCGACAACAACCGTGCGGCCGTGCTGCCCTAACCTCTTTACTCAGCGCATAAGGACTGCTCGTACGGCACTGTCCGGCACTTCAATGCTGCGTCACAAATTCCTATTCTATTGGCCTCATGGCCTATTACCAAAGAATGACCCCAAACAGAAATGTCATGCGTAATTGTATTGCTACTAGGCTGTTGCCACATATCACACCGAAGCCTGCAGCCCTCCCCGTGTCATGCCGCCATTAACCTCCACCATCCACTCTAGTGTACCGTCATGCAGCCACAATGCACGTGATTCTCACGAAATCTGCTAATCAGACAGAGGCAAGTGGGGCACCTGCGTAGATGCAGCCACTGCTCGTAGGCGTTGCAGCTCTGCTGCCAGGTGCACCTCTACCCTGGTCATGCGCGTTGCCTGCCAAATGCATCAATCACACGCTCACGCTCAGACGATGCAGTGCTTGAGTGCGGGTCCCACAACGGGGCCACGGGGATCAATGCACTCCAGGCACGAAAACGACTCATGATCACGAACAAGGATGCATGCTTGATTCCGCCCCCATCTGTTGGCGGTGTAAGGTGTGCCAGCCAGTACTTTTTACGAAACGACAGGCCCTGGCAGTAATAATCAGTTACTGCGTAGCCTTCGCCTAAGGGCAGCCCCAAACGCCGAATGCGCACCGAAGTGATCGTGCCCGTGTTAATTTGCGTGTGGATCCCCTTTTCCAACAGCAAGATGTCCGCTTGGGGGGGCGTTGGGGGGCGGAGCCCCCCCACCAGCGAATGACGTCTGGACAGATGCCAACTGTAGCAGCAGGGACCAGGCCATGCACTGCAGCCGCTGGTGGGGGGGCTCTGCCCCACCACACACCCCCAAGCAGACATCCCGGGATGGCCGTTCCGTAAGCCCGTATTAATTGCGTGTGGATCCCCTTTTCCAACAGCAAGGTGTCCGCTCGGGGGGCGTGGGGGGGGCGGAGCCCCCCCACCAGCGAATGACGTCTGGACAGATGCCTGCTGTAGCAGCAGGGACCAGGCCATGCACTGCAGCCGCTGGGGGGCTCTGCCCCCACACCCCCGAGCAGACTTCCCGGGATGGCCGTTCCGTAAGCCCGTGTTAATTGCGTGTGGATCCCCTTTTCCAACAGCAAGGTGTCCGCTCGGGGGGGCGTGGGGGGGCGGAGCCCCCCCACCAGCGAATGACGTCTGGTCAGATGCCTGCTGTAGCAGTAGGGACCAGGCCATGCACTGCAGCCGCTGGTTAGGAACGACTGCCATTCCGAAGCAGGAGGAGGATCAGCAGCTTGGGCAGGGTCCGCACGGCCAGAGGCACCAGTAGGCACCTGGTCTGGAAGCGTTGCGGCGCAGCCACGCGCATTTATACCCAGCCAGATAACATAAATTGACACTAATACGAACGTTCTGCTTTTCATGGTTGCAGCCCTCATATCAGTGCAGCCGCAATGTACATCGCGCCAGCCGAACAAGGAATTTCAGCTTTTGGTCAGTTACGTAAACGTACGTGTACCAGTTGGTAGTATAGTCAGGGATTATTGGCCTCTAGAATAAGGTTTTGGGCGTTAAGGTTGCCGTTACCGTTTCCACGTGATTGCGACAACTGTAACGGTTCTTATCTGGGCGTTTCCTTAGAAGGAAAACACGGGTATGAGCATGCACTTTGCGGAATGTCTTTTGGCTATCCCTCCCATGGAATGCAGCCGTGCCCCGCATAAGTCTTACCCTAGCTGCCCTTTGGCCCGGCCCCTTCCGCTGTCCGTGCCTCGTCCTTTGCAGGGTCCTGGTCCTCTGCCCTGGCCCTGCCACGGCCCCCCTGCTGCTGGAGCCCGACAGGGAACATGGCACGCAGTCCTATGGGGCCGCACTCTGGGTCGGGTGATGTTCGCAGTCGTACCACAGCGGAATGCCAGGTAGACGGCAGGTGGACATCAGCTGAGCTCCCCCGTCGCGTGCCCCCTGCCCTGTACTGCGTGCCTGCATGCCACTGCCGCCGTACCGCAGCGTGCTTGTCAGCCAGTGCAAAAGCGAGCTACTAAATAAGTATTGGAAGCTCTTCCTTTGCCTACTCTCTGCGTAAATCTGCCAGACCGCACAATCGCGCGCTAAGCTTGAGCCGCACCCTCCACCCTCTCAACAGAAAAGGCACTTTCCATATAGTTGATAAGATTTTAGACGTATGAGCATGGAGGACCGCGTTGCGCAGTTTCACATCGATGCGCAGCAACCACGTTCTGCCAAGACTGCCAAGGAGATAGAGAAGCGTGGGTATCTGACACGGTCTGAGGGGCAGCGAAAGCATGCAGGACTTTTTGCATAGCATGAGTGCCAGCAGTTGGCTATCCCCTGCGGCGGCGGCAGCGGCAGGCGCAGGGCCAACCTTGGGGAGGACGCGTAAGGCACGTGTGTGCAGGCCCGGGTGCACCCCGCACACGGCCTGTCACCCACGAACCGCTCCAAAGCTCATCCGACCCACATCGCGGATCGTGGTCCCCTGCCTGTCCCGCAGTGCGCAAGTTCCTTTTCAAGAACCAAGAGTACCGCTTCACAGAGCGCGAGCAGTCGCACCTGTTCTCGGCGGTGCAGTCGCACTTCGCGGCGCACCAGGACCTGCCGCCCGACCAGGCGGACAACAATCCGGCGCTGCTGCTCCTTGACGACGCCTTGAAGGTAAGGAGTGGCTGAAATGCCGCAAAGCTCTGCCCGCGTGAGGCACGGCAGCGCGGATGTGGGCCCAAGGGCGGACGCCTCCCAGCACAGCCGCAATGGCGGCGTGGTCAGGTTGGTGTCGTACTCCGCGCCCCTGCCCGAACACCCGCCCGCCTGCTGCCGCTGCTGCTCGGCCGGCGTTCCGGGCAAGGGTATGGCCTGCTGTTGCCCCGGGAAGCCGGGCGGTCGCGGCATGGAACATTCAGCTTCGTTAAGGGCGCGGGAAAGCAAGCTTGGTGGATGATGGCTGACTCGAACATGAACAGGAATGCCACGCTGCCAGGGGGTTAGGGGGCTGAGCTCCCAACCTGAGCTCCCAAGCAAGTAGTCAGAGTACAGCGCGGACCGGCAGCCTTACAGTAATGCAGTCTGTGTGAATGTCTGAATGTTTGAGAGTATGGAAAGGCTATGGGTGCCCATGTGTCGTTGCCCGTGTGTGCCGCTGGGCGACAGCAGGAGCGCAGGGCCTGAGGGGCGAATGGCCAGTGGGCTCAGCCCCAGGAGGGCCAGGTTCCACAGCCCGTAGTTGCAATGCGTGCCCTAACTGACTACCGTAGCTTCTCTGCGTAACCATGTTTGCGGCCAGGGGCGGGCACCAACGTGGACGGTAGCACTTTTTTGCTGGTGCTGCAGCAACCGCACTGCGCGTACACATCCTGACACCTGTATGCAAGCTGGCTGCTCTCCTAGCTCATTCTACCTACCCGGAACGTTAGCTTAAGGCACCCTCATGCTCACCGTCTCCTCATCTCTTTTGCAGATGCCGTTCACCGTCTTCACCACCTCGCACAAGAAGACCTTCCTCAAGTGGCACGCCAAGCTAACAGGCGGCGTGGCACCCACCAATGGCGGTGGCACCGGGACAGGGGCAGCAGCCGCGGTGCAAACGTATCAGGTGTACGACATGACGGATGACACCATCAGCTGCATGACGGACGACGGGGACACCGTGGAGGTCGATGCGGCGGGTTGTGAAGCGGCGCTGGTGGCACGTGTCAGGGAGCTGTTTGATGGCGGTGCTGACGTGCGGGTTACCCTCCATGATAACAGGTCCTTGGCAAGCATCATGAATACTTGAGCGGGTTAATCGACAAAGAAGCATCCCGTGTCTTGCGGGTGCGTTTGTGCGGGTGAAAGAGAGATGATAGGCAAGTGCGGTACAGGTGCGTGCACGGGCAGCGCGCACAGGCCTAGTGGTTCTGGTGCACCCTGTTGTTGGAGTGCATATTCTGATGTACCCTGTTGTTGGAGTGCATACATCCAGCCGGTCCAGCCCCCGCTGCTGCGTGCACGGAAGCGTTGCGGTGCGCCGTGTTGCATGTGCGTGTTTAATGTGCATGGGCTGGGATCCTGTCGTGGATGCTGTGATGGGCTGGGCTAGGCTCCCTTTGACCCCACGCGGCCCTCCCAGGCCCTCCAGATATGGTCACACATGCACGGTTGCGTATTCACTGCTACAGATGCGCCTGCTCACTGTGTCGTGCTCGGGGGTGTCTTGCTCCGCCGTGCCAGCATGCCCCCCCAGCGTGTCACACCGTACCGATGGGACCCTCCCCACTTTCCATTTGCCTCGCGTACCCTTGTTCACAACCTACATATGCGAAACCTTCTGAGTAAAATAATACCATACCTCAGTTCCTCACAGGCTATCCCTGCTTCCTGAATTTGTTCATCTCCAGGTTGCAGCCCCATTTAGCCTACCTGGGACCAAGCGGCAAACCATAAGGACGACTAAATCACATCCACAGTCATGTTGTTGCAGCAATCCGTCGTTCTGTGACAGAAGTATCAGCGGCATTCGCGCATCCAAGCGCTTTTGTAGTGGCAGGAGCAGATGGGGTGCTGCCAGTCTCTCCCTGATGTGGAAATACCTATACCTGTGCTTAAGCTACCGGTAAGCGGGTTCATGGGGACGCAGCTGGGAGCTGTCGCTGGGGGTGGTTAAGAGCTGCGACAGAACAGTCGAATTCCGCTGTCGCGTGGCAGGTACCTGCTGTACCTGAGACTATCTACCCGGAGGTCATTAGCTCTGAACTGAAGGTACGAGGTATGGCGTTCTACGCTGGCTCTGTGTCGAGCCCCCAGCCAAGGCGGTTGTAACAAAGCGCTCCTGCCTTGCAGGTGCTGTCATCCAGCTGTGCTACGAAAGGACATTCAGGGGCAACCTACACGCGGCTGGTTGTGGGGCAGGATTTCGTACTAGCTGCAGTATTCGACGGCTTGGATGGGCATCGCTACCGCGATGGTCCAGCTGCTCAATTCTGCGCCTACCACTGCTACGAGGAGTACAGCCGTATCGCTAGCTCTTCAGCGGGGCTGAAGCTGGAAGATGTACTGGCACAAACGCTGCGGCAGCTGGACCTCCTCTACCTCCAGAGCACAGACGTCGCCCTGCAGGTACACGCCAACGTGTTGCCTGTGCCAGGTTGCGCACTCCCAGGCCATGCACCGGTATTCAAGGAATGACACAAATTTGCACGCAAAAGTGGAATCCTGCCGTCCAGCCCGTCCTACGCATGCAAGCAATGCACGCGCATCAGTTTTAACGCATGTTGCACGGGTTGGCGGGTGCAGGACCGACTGGAATGCGGCTGCACCGCTGCGCTGCTGCACCTGAACCTGCGCACCCATGTGGTGACGGCGGCGGCCCTGGGTGCGTGCGCCGTGGTCGCGGGGCAGCGGCGCGGCGGACTTGCCAGCGCTACCAGCACGCCGCTGAGACTGTGCGGCGGGACGGCAACCGGGTGAGGCGGCAAGCAGGTACCCCCTGCCTGGCGGACCTTAGCCAAGCTCCCAATGGTTATCCGGCAACGTATATGGCATTATCAATTGATGAACTCCTCTGTGTGGAGCAGCCTCGGGCTTTGCGTAGTGCATCACCGGAACGACCCATATGTACCCAACGATGAGGGCTGAACAATGTATAAATCTCTTGCCCCTGCAAAATGCGCAGCTATGTCGCGGTGCAGCAGTTTCTGCAGAGCGTGCGTTCCACCGTCGCGGCGCGCAAGGCCGCTGCGGCTGCCGCCCGGAAGTCTAAAAAGTCGGCCAAGAGCCCGGCCTCCAACCCCGCCAGCAACGCTGCTGCGGCCCCCGCCGCGCCCTGCTACAGCGACGATCCGGATGCGCCTCAGGCCCTGGGCTTTGGCCGCGCTAAGGGCATGGACCCCGAGGCTGCCGAAACTGCAACTGGCGGGGCCGTGGCCGGGGCTGCGGAGGCGGCGCAGTCGCCCAGCGGCCGCGTGGGGCTGTCCGTTCAGGTGCATGGGCCGGTTGGGTGTGCGCATGCACAGGCTGGCTACCGGCACCGTTCAGGTAGCTGTGCGCTATCAATGTGGGCCAGGTCCAGAAACGTATTCCAGTTTGACATGGTCTGTTCGTTGGGTACCACGCCGCCTTGTGGAGCATGCTGTAGGGCTGGCTTCACAGTCTAGCAACGTGGTGCTTGCTTCCTGGCTTAACCTACAAGCCACCACCCATGCGCGTTCCCCTGCTGGCCACAGACCTGCCGCCACACCCTGGGCCCCATGGATGAGTGCCTGCTGATGCTCAGCGGCGGGGCTGCGGCGGCCCTCAGTCCAGGGGACGGCGCGCTGCTGATGCACGGCTTTGGCAAGGTGGGACCTGGGATGGAGGTTACGGGAAGCTCATCCCGGCGTTAAAAGAGTGCACTTGGCGCCGCCTGAAACAGCAGGAGCGGCGAGGGTAAGTGCAGCCATCCCCCAAGCGCATTGGTCGTTCGTAACAGCGTGAGGAGACGGGCCTGACTTCCTGCAAGCAATGCAGAAAAGCTACTGACCAGTCGTGGCAAACCGCTGCAGTGGCGTCAGCCATCACGCGTGTGTTCGAGACAGCTCCTCTTGCGACAGCTCAGTTTATGAATTATGAGACCTCCGATTGTCATAGCTCTGCGTGATGTGCTGCTTGCACCATGGCCCCCCCTGCAGCTGTCCTGCCTGCCGTCCACTGGCAAGCCTGCGGCGCTGCAGTGCAACGGAGGCGGCGGCGGTAGTGTGCTGCTGGACAGCGCCAAGGCAGGCGCAACGGCCGCAGGAGCACAGCCAGCGGCCGGCCCCTTTAACCCGGCGCGGCTGCTGCAGCTGGAGGGCCAGCGGAACGTGGCGCGCCGTGCAGGCGGCAAAGGGGACGGTCGGTGCCAGATGGCCCGGAAACACTTAGCGCAGGCTGCCTGTGACGCGTCTGTATACTACTCTGGCCTCTGCCTGCACCACAGAGTATGCTGCAAGTATAAGTGGTGTGATGAAGCCCAACGATGCCAACGTTGCTGCAGCAGGCGCTGCTGGGTCCGCCTGCGTGCTGGCTCTGGCGCTGGACTGGGTGCGCCCCTCGCGCTCCGCCGACGACGCCACGGCCGCCGCCGCGCAGAGCGCAGCGCTGGCGGCCGCCGCCCACGAGCACCGCGCCGCCTACCACTGGCAGCTGCTGAGGCTGTACGGCAAGTACCTCGCCCGGCGCCGGACGGGGCTGGTAGACAGGTACGAACGCGGTGCTGCGCGCTACAGGTGTCCACTGCCGGCTGCTGCATGGCTGCTGCTGCAACGCCGGCGCACTTGCATGCTGTTCGGCCGAAAGTGCGCACGTTCTTAAAACAGTAAGGGCAAGCAGCACAAGTAAGACCTGGTGAAGCCGACAGGTCTTGACAACCTGCCTGCATGCGGTGTTGGCATTGCAGGTGGTTCGAGGTGCTGGGGCAGCTGCAGGCGGCGGCAGCAAAGCAGGCGCGGGCCAAGGAGGTGGCGGCGTGGCAGCGCCTAGGCAAGGCCGTGCAGGTGGGGCCGGGGCTGGCATGCAAGGGCTTGAGGTCATCGTGCGAAGGGAGACCAGCGCAGTGGCCCTGTAGCTAACCAGTAGGCGGCGCTTTGCAAGTAGAGAAGTAGTGCTGAAAGTGGCGATGCTATCCCTTACACCAGCAATGGCGTGATATGCATTGCTCGTTGTGCTGCCCAGGTTACCAACACGGGCAACGTTACGGAGCTGCTCCCGCAGTCCCAACACCAGCTTGCGCAGCTGCAGCAGGCCCCGCACGCGGAGGACGCAGGTCAGGGGCCCGCGGGCAGCACCGCCTCACCCGACGGCACCGCCCCCGCAGCTCCCCCGCACGGTTTGGGCCCCGAGGACGTGCACCTATCAGAGCACCCGCACGCGCCCGAGCGCGCCTCCCCAGCTCATCAGCGCGCATTCGCCTCCGTTGGCGGCCACGGCCCTACCAGCGTCACCCCGCAGCGCAGCACAACCAGCGGCGGCGCCGCCGCCCCCGGCCGCACGCCTTCCTCCATCAACCGCTCTGCCATCCCCGTACCACGCGTGGACGTCACCCCGTCCCCCGCCGCCTCCACGCCCCCCTACTCCAAGGCCAGCTCCAGCCGCCTGCCGCGCCCCGGCAGCATAGCGGGCGCCAGTCCCACCCCGGCTACCCCTGCCGTCGCCTCCGCCAGTGCAACCTCCCCCGGCTCCCGCATCGCACCGGGGTCCGCCAGCCCCCCTGGTGCGGGTTTCAGCCCCAGCGGCGGCACCGGCGTCAGTCCCCCCGCCGCCCCCGCGCAGGATGGCCGGCTCAGTGCCACGCACCTCAACAGCGGGGCTGCGCAGATTGGCATGGGTCACAACGTCGCCGGAGCTGCGATGGCTGGTGGTGCTGGTGGTGGTGTGGCGGCGGCGGCAGAGAGGGCATCCCGCGGTGGCAGCCACAGCAGCAGCAGTGTCGCCGCTGCACCCTCCAGCAACACCGGAGTCCCCGGGAGCAGCAGCTTGGGCAGTAGCAGCGGCGGGGGCCCGGATGGCCGCCAGCGCACCAACAGCAGCGGCGGAGTGGCAGCGGCGGCGCCAGCGGCTGCTCGCGTCGGGGCTGGCCATGTCCCTGTGGCGGTGCGGACGGACTCCGAAGCGCTGATGCCGCCACCCGGGGCAGACCCTGAACCGGACCTGCTGTCCCCAGACGCGGACCAGCTGGCGGAGTGGGCTATGGAGGCGGCCAATGCACTGGCTGCAGGGCCAGGGGCTGGTGCGGAGGCGGGAGAAGGCGGCGCGAAGCAGCTGACCGACGGGCCCAGCGGCGGTGGGGGAGGCGGGGGCCTGCTGATGTCGCAGGCGAACGGCGTGTCGGCGCTGCCTCGTCCGGACCCAAGCCCAAAGTGGGTGCACAGGAGGCGGGGTCGTTGGTGGCCACACTTTGCACACATATTACAGTGTGATGCTGCCACGCTGGATAGTCTCCTTTGCTACACGCGCTGTCCTATCTTCAGGGGCATTGGTGCCGCGTCCTGCTGGCTACGCGTCACAACCTTGCCAAGGCTCGAGAACTGCCGGTACATATATCGTATGCGCTCGCACACCGCTAAGCACAATTCCATGCACGCCAGCAGTGCATGTGTCTTCCTCAGCCAACACGCTGCCTGCTCGGTAGTTTACTCCAGGCAGGGCAGGCGCGTTGCAGCCCCGCCGCTACCTGTCAGCTGCTGCGAGAACCCTTCTCGCTCTCTGTCCTGCGAGCTTTTGATGCCCTGTACCGAACCCCTGCACCCTCCTACCTCCCCGGCCCCACCGTACCCAGGGGCGGCAGCCGCATTCCCTCCCTCCGGCCCTCCGGCGGAGGCCTCTCCGCAGGCGGCGTACGGCCCAGCGGGGGCGGCAGCGGCATCCCGGTGCCTGGGGCCAGCCCGCAGCAGCCGCAGGCGAGGGGATAAGAGGACGCCTTTCTCTGCTTTCATTGAGAACAACTCCAGTAGCTGGACGATTTAGGGCGAGAGGGCGGGGTCCGTACCTAGCGCACAGACAATCGTGCATACGGTACAGGAACCTGGTGACGTCCGCGTGAAGTACCGTCACAGCCATCGCAGTTGAAGAGTACCTGGCGCGAAGCACCTGCAGTCGCAACACCGTGCGTAGCCGTCGAGCGGGGGGTTTAAGAGATGTATAGCAATAGCGCTATGTTCCAGTTGTGATGCAAGCAACACAGTGTAAGGGCGGACGCATCGGCACACAACTTGTTTGAACTACTGCATCTGCAAGGCGGCGAGGAGCTCGTGTGTATATATGATGATGTCGTAGCGTAGGAGCTAGGAGCGCTTGCGTGTAGGGTGGCAGGGGTGTATACTGGCTAGTTAAAGAAAATAGCTATATGTGTGCTAATCTGAAGTGGCTGATACATCAGCTGACTGTTGATGCTATGACTGTACTTCCTGAGTCTGGTGCGCGATCAACGACATGGCGTGCGGCCGTGCCCGCCAACACATGCCGAGCTTCTAGAGGGTCTTAGTGGCCGTGGTCTGCCGTGATAGCTGGTTTCAGTACAGTACGTGGTACACAGGGGTGTCTTGAGCAGGACTTACAGGTGCATTGTTTCGTGTGTGTGGATATTACGCCCAGACCCCGTGCAGACCGGAGCTAAGAAGCACGCCCCAGTGGGCACGGGCTGTAGCCAGTGCAACAGCATTCCAGGAGAATGTCGTGACCGTAACGACTAGCATGCTGTACGCGGGCTTGTGCGTGGTCCTGGTTGCTTGGACCTCATTCCATGGTGCGGATGGAGATGCCAAGGCTGGCTGCCATATTGCCAGCGTTCCTGCTGCGGCTTCAGAGGAACCGTTCATGACACACAAAGGCGCTCCTGTAGCCTGGTCACAGTTGACCCAGTTAAGCCTAGGACAGCTCTTCCGAGCGGCCCTTTGCGATCGCCGCGGCGCACGTCATGCATCGGCGTCATGCGTCGGCAGAGGCGAGCCCAGGTACTTGTGGATAGAACCCGCATGGCACGTGCGTTACAGTCGTGAACTTCCCACCAGCGCAGCGCCCACCGAGCGATACGGCATGTGCCAGAAGCACAGAACGCACGCTTGCTCTTGTTACCATCCAGGACGACACGCCCACCGCCCCGGACCCCGGGTACTCGCCGTACTGCCGTCCGGCAAAGGACACGGGCCAGCTCCCACGACTACGTCTGTCCCACACCGCACCTGTGAGACTCACATCCTGCCCCATCACCTGCCGGGTCCAGGCTGCAACCACCAACTGCCTGCCCTGGCTACCTGTCACGCCTGAACACCACGCACCAGTTGGACTTGTCGTAATACACCTCCTCCACCACGCCGCACGGCCCACGCCGCGGTCCCTGCTCTGCACCACCCCTGCTGGCCCCGTCAACTTCCCCCTCCTCTTCCCCACGGCCTTCCCCCGCGGGCCCCAGCGCCAACGCCTCCTCCGCCAGGACCCTCAGCTCCTCCCTTGTGAACAGGTGGTAGTAGCGCTGGAACTTGGTCACGTCCAGCTGCAAGGATGTTACAGTTTGCAAAAGAAGTTACAGGAACGTTTGTGGAGCGTCGAGAGGACAGCCAAAGCCGCAAGCTGCTTTTGCCGTGTGCAGCTGCAGCGACAGTCCCAGCAACAAGTCCCAGTCATGGCTACTAGGAAAAGGGGTGCACTTAACTGGGTACCGGCATGCGTAATAATGGAATGCGCTGGCGTGAACCTGCATGTCCCTCTCCATGCTTCCCCCCGCCGCTACCTCACACCTTCGGTTTCGGTGCTTCCGCAACTGCCGACGAGCTCCCTCCGTCTCCCGACAACGGCGCGGACGCCGCTAGTGCCAGCTTGGCCGCCCTCGCCGCCTCGGCCCGGTGGTATGGCAGGTGCCACGGAACGAAGAAGTCGAGGCGGCAGCGGCTAGGCTGTGTGCGGTGGCGTTGGTGTTGGTGTTGGAGGTGTTGGTGTTGGTGGCGGCCTCGACTGCGGCCTGCCCTCCCTCGGCAGCTGTGCCTAGCGGCGCTATCCGTGTCCACTTGGCAATGGTCTTGGCCGGGTCCTCCTGCGCGCAGCACCATGTGCTCACACATTTCAACCCGTCTGAGACAAAGACATGCCGTTGCCAAACGGAGCTTGGTCTTCGCAGCGGAGTTGACATGCCCAGCATCGGCTCCAGCGGCAACGCAAGCACAGCTGGTGCACGTGCTGGCAAGAGCTGCCTGATGCAGGTTGCACCATCGTACACCGCAACACAGAAGCGGGCGTCAAAGCCACCATCCTTGCTCACCAGCACCTGCTTAGCACGACGGGCATTGCACAAACACTCAGCGAGCACCACGGGTCCGCTCACCTGCTCCGTAGCCCACACGGTCACGACCGCTCGCCCGCCGCCCGGTCGCAGCACCCGCAGCAGCTGGCGCAGCAGCCGCACCCGCCGTGCGCGGCTGGTCAGATGGTGCAGTACGGCAATGCACAGTACGGCAATGCACAGTACGGCGTCGCAGCTGCCGGGGCGGTACGGCAGCCGCAGCGCGTCGGCGACCAGCGCGTCAGCGCGGGGGGCGGCGGAGGGCGGCAGGCCGGCGGGGTGCAGCCGCTGGGCAGCCACCTCGGCCAAGCCTGCGCGGCAGGCAGGAAGCATCGTCACCGCCGGCGCCGCTGCCACTGCCGCCGCCGCCGCTGCCGCTGCCACCACCGTCACTACCACCGCTGCTGCCACAGCTTAACCGTCTACCAGAGCCGCCGTTGCCATTTGCACTCGCCGCTTTGCCCCAGTCAACACCGCCTGCCGCCAGTTTGCTGCCCCGCCCTCCGGCTGTGTCCTCGCCTGTGTCCTCCGCGCCTGGCGCGTCACCCGCGGAACAATACGCTGCTGGCTGCTGCTGCTGCTGTTGCTACCGCTCCGGCAGTTGCGAAATGCGCGTCGGCGGCAAGGCAGCCTGAGGGAGGACATTGTGGTGTAGCAGCAACAAATACCACCTGAAGCGAAGGCACGTATGGCTGGCCCAAAAGTTATTCATCGGCACTCTGGACACCCTTGTTGCTCGCCTTGACAGCGCACTGCGCTTCGACAAGGTCCTGTGTAGAGACTTGACGACAAGGAACGCAGCCTCTCAAGCAGTGGGTGCACGGTGTGCTTACGCGTGTGTCCCCCTGCCGCACCTGCTGGCTGTCGCAACAGTCGGGCCATGCGCAGTCGCAGGGGTAACCACGGACCTGCGGGGCCGCAGTGCATAAGGCGCCAGCGTTTCAGTGCGACAACAGGAGTGCTCAGATGCGGCGAGCCTCGAACTCTACGCGGCGTGCCCAGGCAGCCGCTGAGGCTCCGCTGTACGGCACTGGACGTACCTGTCGCAAGTTACTCGTCATGTTGCTTAAGTGCGTTTCCGGGTTGGCAACCGGCCCACACCCACCTGCCGGAAGGTAAGCGACACGCGTCGCCCCCGCGGTCGCAGCTCCCCTCCGACCACGTCGGCAACGCGGTGTGGAATGTAGTGTGCCCTGCGCCAAGGGCCACAGGAGCAATGACTTCACAAGTTCACATAGATTGGAACGCCCTCACAGCCATCGCTGCAAGCTTGGCAGCGGCTGTACTGTACATGGTGGACGCATGCCGCAAGGTACCTGTTCAGCTACCACCAGTTTTCAGGTTCCAGCCCCGCGGCTCGTACACCATGCCGTACACAAAGGGGTGCAATGTGGAGCAGCTCACCAGCCGTACCGCGCCTCGCCCGCCATGACCAGCAGCGAGCGAGGAGGCAGCAGCAGCGGCCGCGCCGCCGCAGCTCCATGACGGTGGAGCTGCCCAGCGACAGCACCACGATGGGGCCTGTGAGGGCAATAAGTGAGGTGCTCACGCCTTCATGCTAGGCAGCTAGTCACCTGCATCCTGCAAAGGTGCAAGTACGAGTGAACGTAGGGGCTTGCGGACGCAACAGGAGCCACATATCACGTACGGTAGAGCGCGAAAGACGCCAAAGCGGGTACACGGAAAACGACGCAAGACGCGAGTTAAGCGTGCAAGGCGTCAGGGGAAGCACGGAAACGCAAGGTGGGTGCACCGTAGCAGGGTGGGCACTCACCTGTGAACGCCGAGTGCGTGTCCACATGCGGTGCCAGCCACACCCCGGGCTCGTACTCGTTGACCGTCAGCTGGTCCAGGGGCTGATTCACCTGTGTGGCACAACGCACAGTTGCATCATTCACACGCTGGAGGAGGCGTAACTTGTAAAGCGACGCCTCCCTCGCTGACGGACAGCTGACCCAGGGGCTGGCCCACAGGGCTTTAACCTAAGGTACGTGCATCGTCGCCGGACACGTACACCACCAGGTCAGGCGATATACAGTACGTCGCCAATCCGGTACACACTATCTTGACGCCTGGCACTCGTCACCAATAACAAATATTTGAAACACACGTGGGTGAACCGGGACAGGAGACAAAGGGGCCAGAAGGCAGTTGGCGAGACAGGGGCTCCTCAACCACACACAGAGCAGCATACACAAATCGCCCTCACTTTGGCCAGCGTAAGTATTATAGCGTCTCCAGAATGTGCTGTAGGTGTCTGCCACGCACAATGGCATAAGCCACACAACCGATGGCAACCAACAGCCATGGACGGAGCAATAAAGGGTCATCCTTCCCAACGGCCACGCAAGGAGCAACCAAGGCCATCCTCCCCCAAGCACATAGGCTTTCCACACCGTTTGTGCAAACGTGGAAGCCAAACAACTCAGTCACAGGTCCATGTCACAGAATGCAAGATCAAGCACCAGTTGGCCATGTCCACAGCAGCTTCCCTGGTCCCCAAATCGTACGTGGGTGCATGAGCGAGAATGGAGGCCTACGGCTGCATCCCTTACCCCCAGCGCAAAAACGAAAGCGTGCCATGCTCACCGACGGTCCGCGCCCTGAACCATCACCTGCCGTGCACTCGTTTGCACGCTGGGTGCCTGGGTGCCTGCGCAAAGCACGCCGCTGAACGCAGACATAGATCCTACCATCAGGGAAGCTCCCCGCCTGGCATACAGTCGCCTCCCCACCATGGAGCCAGTTATTGAGTCGGGATCTCGTCCAGCAGGCCCAGGAACTTGTCGTGCTGTCGGATGAAGGCTGCTCCCTCCGGCATTCTTGGCTCCAGCAGGTCGGCCACGCCGATGTTGTAGAGCTGCTTCAGCTCCGACCGCAGCCCGTCGAGCCTGTAGTCCTCTGTGGCAGGGAGCAGGGCGGGGTAGAGCACCAGTCCTGTGAGGTGCTTGTTGTGCAATTCCGCGAACAGCCAGTAAAGCTTTTTGCGCATCGACCAACCCGACGGCACGGACTCACCGTATTGTACCACATACATGTAGTTTAGCCCGCTGGCGAAGTCCTTCAGCGGTTGCTCGTAGCCAGTTGACTGCAGAACCTGGTCCAGCTTCTGCGTCAGCTCGGCGCTTAACTCCTCCTTTCCTACGACATCCTCGCCCTCGTACACCACACGGTAGAAGCACGAAAAGTACTGCGTCATCATTCGCCGCAAGCGCTCTTTGTAGATCGGAAAGAACACCTTGCGGCACGCCTCATGGGAGGCATCATAGTCGTCATCGTTGTCTGTGCCACCAGTCACGTAGTCGGCACCTGGCTTTGCCACCGGCGTGGCGACACGCCTGCCAACACGTACTACTACCCTAGCTGCGCAAGGGCCGGCACGGCGTCGAACGGCCGAGACCCCGTAGCAGGGCTTGTGCAGAACGTACATTCTGTGCACAGTATCGGGATGCGAGTAATAGGGTGCGTGTTGATTTAGTTAAAAGTGCACTTGGGCACGGTGGGGGGGCCCGGATAGGGCAATGGGTCAGTCGTACACGCCGGGAGTTCGCCTGGCCATGCACTTTCGCTTTCACTGTAAAAGGCTCTGCAGCTCCAATTCATGCTCTACTGTCGAGCAACAGCCAAGGTCCGCGACTACGACGGCGCCCGCGGCCAGGACGCACGCTGTCCAGCGCCCCAGGCAGGGCAGCTCGTCTGGCCTCAGGCGCAGTGCTTTGCCCACTGGTACCGGCCGGGGTGGCTGTGGAATACGCAGAGGGAGCAGGGTGGCAACAGCAAGGGAGACCAGAAGCATGACATGGTTGCACAACGAAGCAACACCTGGCCAGGACGGAGTGGAGGCACTTCATGGGTTTCACGTGCTGTTCGGTGCTACACACCAATACTGCAGGCTTGAGTTTGGCTTTCGGATATGAAGATGCCCTTGGAGATACCCCGCTGTTATGAAGGGGAAGGCACAAACCTACTGAAAGGCATATGAGCCCCAGCTACGTCTAGTTAGGCTGGTGTGCAGCCAGGTGCAGCACTCCCCTACAGCCGGTGCCGTGGTGCTCTGCCATGGTGTTACTGTGAGGTGCGGTCGTGTGGCCCCGGTTGGAGGCGCCTGGCATTTTTGGCATTTTGCGTTACATTCCAGGTGGTGTGGCCACACGATCCTTACTGGTCCCGACCACACCTATCAGGAATTATTATCATGTAGCGTTGCGTTGCTGTTGTACAGCAACAAGAAAACGTCCAACCTTAACAGGACAGGAAGTGTCCCACCATGACTTGAAATCCTGCTTAAAGCAGAGCCCACTGCTAGACCGAAGGTCGTTATAAGCAGCACACGCAAAGACCACATGATATTCATCCTCAGGCTTTCCAGCAGTATACCTTTTGCACACACGCTCAATGCGTGCACGTGCAGTGTCCCTAAACAC
The DNA here is from genome assembly GCA_036984285.1 of Chlamydomonas sp. KOR1. Taxonomy (NCBI): domain Eukaryota; kingdom Viridiplantae; phylum Chlorophyta; class Chlorophyceae; order Chlamydomonadales; family Chlamydomonadaceae; genus Chlamydomonas; species Chlamydomonas sp. KOR1. The sequence goes on from BQMZ01000233.1 coordinate 37,330, forward strand.
TTCCAAAGGCCAATTGCAAACACGCAACCGCATGATAGCCTGAACCTGATTGGCCGGCAGGTACACACGCTGGTACTGACACGTGTCAACATCACCAGGAGCGTCCTCGTCACACGGAGGAAGCCCCATCCACTGAACGGCAGGGGACGGCACGGGGAGCGAGGGAGGGAGTAGCAGTCCATGGTGCTGGCGCCAAGCTAGACGGGTGTGCACTTACTGCCGCCCAAGGCGCTCAGGGTAACCCGCCCGGTGCCCCGTCCACCAAGGACCAGGGGACTTCCCGCCGGGCCCCCTCTTCCCCGCCCACTCTGCATGCCCTGCACGTCTGCCGCCTCACCGACCTCGTAGATCTCGGGGTTTCCTCTTTTCAGCATGGGGTTGTGGTGGGGCCAGGGTGGGCATCACGTGTCCCTAATGGCCGGGACCAGCTCTGTGTTTCGAGCGGGATAGGGCTGGGCCCTAGAAGGGGACCAAAACTGTGTGAGACTCACATCCTGCCCCATCACCTGCCGGTACCAGGCTGCAACCACCAACTGCCTGCCCTGGCTACCTGTCACGCCTGAACACCACGCACCAGTTGGACTTGTCGTAATACACCTCCTCCACCACGCCGCACGGCCCACGCCGCGGTCCCTGCTGCGCACCACCCCTGCTGGCCCCGTCAACTTCCCCCTCCCCGTCCCCACGGCCTTCCCCCGCGGGCCCCAGCGCCAAAGCCTCCTCCGCCAGGCCCCTCAGCTCCTCCCTTGTGAACAGGTGGTAGTAGCGCTGGAACACCACCGCCGACTTGGTCGCGTCCAGCTGCGAGGATGTTACAGTTTGTAAAAGAAGTTACAGGAACGGTTGTGGAGCATCGAGAGGACAGCCAAAGCCGCAAGCTGCTTTTGCCGTGTGCAGCTGCAGCGACAGTCCCAGTGACAGCAACTTGAAAGTCCCAGGCATGACAACTAGAAAAAGGGGTGTACGCAACTGTGTACCGGCAGTGCGCTGGCGTGAACCTGCATGTCCCTCTCCATGCTTCCCCCCGCCGCTACCTCACACCTTCGGTTTCGGTGCTTCCGCAACTGCCGACGAGCTCCCTCCGTCTCCCGACAACGGCGCGGACGCCGCTAGTGCCAGCTTGGCCGCCCTCGCCGCCTCGGCCCGGTGGTATGGCAGGTGCCACGGAACGAAGAAGTCGGCCCCGCCACTGCCGCCATCCGTTCTGGAGGCTGTTGGGGCAGTCTGACAGGTGGAGGGCGCGCCCTCGCCCTTGACCCCATCAGACTCGTATGGAGGCGAGGCGGCAGCGGCTAGGCTGTGTGCGGTGGCGTTGGTGTTGGTGTTGGAGGTGTTGCTGCTGTTGGTGGCGGCCTCGGCTGCGGCCTGCCCTCCTTCGGCAGCTGTGTCTAGCGGCGCTATCCGTGTCCACTTGGCAATGGTCTTGGGCGGGTCCTCCTGCGCACAGCACCTTGTGCTCACACTTCAACCCGTCTAAGACAAAGACATGCCGTTGCCAATCGGAGCTTGGTCTTCGCAGCGGGGTTGACATGCCCAGCATCGGCTCCAGCGGCAACGCAAGCACAGCTGGTGCACGTGCTGGCAAGAGCTGCCTGATGCAGGTTGCACCATCGTACACCGCAACACAGAAGCGGGCGTCAAAGCCACCATCCTTGCTCGCCAGCACCTGCTTAGCACGACGGGCCTTGCACAAACACTCAGCGAGCACCACGGGTCCGCTCACCTGCTCCGTGGCCCACACGGTCACCACCGCTCGCCCGCCGCCCGGCCGCAGCACCCGCAGCAGCTGGCGCAGCAGCCGCACCCGCCGTGCGCGGCTTGTCAGGTGGTGCAGTACGGCAATGCACAGCACGGCGTCGCAGCTGCCGGGGCGGTACGGCAGCCGCAGCGCGTCGGCGACCAGCGCGTCGGCGCGGGGGGCGGCGGAGGGCGGCAGGCCGGCGGGGTGCAGCCGCTGGGCAGCCACCTCGGCCAAGCCTGCGCGGCAGGCAGGAAGCATCTGAGTGCTATTGTCACTGTGAAAACATTTCGCAAGATTGTAGCTTGCACGACGGTGCAAGACCCTACAACCAAATCGACAAGAGGCTGCCCGCTTCCGCGCCGTATGCTTATGCCCTACCCTGGCCCCGCCACTGACCTGCGCTAATGTCGCTGCCTAGCACGGCGATGTCCCGCCGCACCGAAGTACTTCCCGTTGCCGCAGCCCACGTCCGCCACCACGCCGCCGGCGGGGATGGAGTCGATGAACTCGCGGACCTTGGGCCATATGGCGAAGCTGCGGCGAAAGGGAGGCGGCGGGCGGGAACAGCTGTCAGGGGTCTAGCGTCCGGAGCTCCGGACAGATGACACGTGTACCGGCAAGCTTTAATTTACAGAAACTATAGGGGCTGAGAGCGAGGTAAAGAGCTGCTTGCACATGGCTGAGATAACGGTCGACATCTGTGGTTACTGTTCCGGCAGGGCCATGTCTCGGCTGGGCAAGTGCTGGTCCTACGCAGCGGGCATGCCGCACAGCGACGCCGTACGGCCTGCGCTGGGTACCGCCGTACCGTGTTGCACTGAAGTGCGGCGCGATGGCGTCGTACACCTTGTGCACGTACTCGGACTCCAGCGCTGCAAGCCGGGAGTCGTCATCGTTACCGCCGTCGCCGTCGCCGCCTCGTTCGCCGCCGCCGCCGCCGCTGCCAGTGCCGCCGCCGCTGCCGCTTAACCGTATACCAGCGCCGCCGTTGCCTTTTGCACTGGCCGCGTCAACACCGCCTGCCTCCAGTTTGCTGCCCTGACCCCCGGCTGCGTCATCGCTTGTGTCCTCCGCGCCTGGCGGCACACCCGCGGAACGACACGCTGCTGGCTGCTGCTGCTGTCGCTCCGGCAGCTGCGAAATGCGCGTCGGCGGCAAGGCGGCCTGAAGGGGGGCATCATGGTGTAGCATCAACATACCCCACCTGAAGCAACGACACGTATGGCGGGCCCATTAGTGAGCCATCAGCAATCTGGACATCCTTGTTGCCTTCCTTTGCACTTAACAAGGCCTTGCGAGCTGATGAGCAGAGACTGCCGGTAGCCGACAAGGAACGCAGCCTCTCAAGCACTGGGTGCATGGAGTGAGTACGAGTGTGTTCCACCAACGCACCTGCTGGCTGTCGCAACAGTCGGGCCACGCGCAGTCGCAGGGGTAGCCGCGGACCTGTGGGGCCGCAGTGCATATGGCGTTACAGTGCCAGCACTGGAGCGCTTAGATGCGGCGAGCCTCGAACCCTACACTGCGACATGCATAATGACGAACAACCGCTCATCCGGTGCACGGTACCCGCGCACGCGCGCAGGCAGCCGCTGAGACTCCGCCGTACGGCACGGCACGTACTCGTTGCGTACACCTCGTGCCATGTTGCTCCAATACCTCTCTTGCGCTGGCAGCCGGGCCCACACCCACCTGCCGCAAGGTGAGCGACACGCGTCGCCCCCGCGGTCGCAGCTCCCCTCCAACCACGTCGGCAACGCGGTGCGGAATGTAGTGCGCCCTGCGCCAAAAGCCACAGGAGCAAAGGCACCAAATAAAACGGAAGGCCCTCACTGCCATCGCTGCAAGCTTGGCAGCGGCTGTACTGTACATGGTGGACGCATGCCGCAAGGTACCTGTTCAGCTACCACCAGTTTTCAGGTTCCAGCCCCGCGGCTCGTACACCATGCCGTACACAAAGGGGTGCAATGTGGAGCAGCTCACCAGCCGTACCGCGCCTCGCCCGCCATGACCAGCAGCGAGCGAGGGGGCAGCAGCAGCGGCCGCGCCGCCTCGCCACGCCGCAGCTCCATGACGGTGGAGCTGCCCAGCGACAGCACCACGATGGGGCCTGTGAGGGCAATAAGTGAGGTGCGCACGCCTTCATGCTAGGCAGCTAGTCACCTGCATCCTGCTAAAGTGCAAGTACGAGTGAACGTAGGGGCTTGCGGACGCAACAGGAGCCACATATCACGTACGGTAGAGCCCGAAAGAGGTCAAAGCGGGTACGCGGAAAACGCAAGACGCAAGACGCGAGTAAAGCGTGTAAGACGTCAGGGGAAGCACGGAAACGCAAGGTGGGTGCACCGTAGCAGGGCGAGCACCCACCTGTGAACGCCGAGTGCGTGTCCACGTGCGGTGCCAGCCCCACCCCGGGCTCGTACTCGTTGACCGTCAGCTGGTCCAGGGGCTGGCCCACCTACGTGACACAAGCATTCACACGGTGGTCATAAGGGTAACTCGTAAAGCGACGCCTCCCTCGTTGACCTGCTGGCCCAAAGGCTGGCCCACGATGTAAAGAGCGCACGTGCACCGTTTTCGGACCCGTGCACCGTCGCCACGAGAGTCACAGGAGCAATCCAGTACACACGAATTTGACACCTGGCACTCTTCACTATACTGAACTAGAACCACCCGTAACACGACCAGTCCTTGCGTTGGGCATCCGAAGCTCCATGGCTGGCTCTTGCATCGCCTGCATGCCTCAACAATATCCGACACACAGCTTGTCAAGCGCGCCTTCTAGAGCCACCTACCCCTCCGCCGCCCCACAACCCACACTCCACGCCCACGCACCCCACACCCCACCTCCGGCAGCTGCGCTATCCGCTCCGCCAGCGTTGCAGCCCATGGCGGCAGGGGCCCCAACGCCCGACTGGGGTCCACGTTGCGCGTCTGCACGTACGACACGAACAGCCGCAGGGGTAGGTTGCACGCCTTCATTTGGTAATGCGAACTGCGGCTTTAAGAGTACTGCTTTCCAGGCGGCGCCGTGCGAGCCCGTACTTCACTCCTCGTTTCTCCCACACCTCCCACCCTGCCACCCGCCCCCCACCCGGTACGCACCAACCCACCGCGTAGTCAAACCGGTAGCCGTAGTGCTGCACCCGCCGTCGCGCCATCGCCTCCCACACCCCGCCTCCTCCTGCTCCTCCGTCCGCTCCCTGCCCCGCCCCCTGGGCCCCCTGCTCCTCCCGCCCCTGCCCCTCCCCCGCCCCCTCCCCCGCCTGCTGCACCGCCTCCATCAGCTCCGCCTCCTGCTGCGGGGTCACGAACTCGTGCACCAGGGACAGCCCAGGTACGCCCAGCTCCTCGCTGCGGGTGGCCACCGGCCGGGGCACCGGCCGCTGCGGCAGAAGAGCAGGAGCAAACCGTGTGTGTATGTCCGGCAGTCCGTTTCTGCTGCAGCGCTGCCACCACACGGATTGCATTGCACTGGAAGGGGGCAGCGTAAAGCCGCACCATCTCCGGTCCAGCCCACCTTTCCGCCCACCCAGCGGCGGGTGCCAATACTAAGCGTGCGGCATGTGCCGTACGTCAGTCGTACCTTGTCGCGGCGTAGGTCTGCGTAGTTGGCCACCAGCTTGCGGCCGCCCGCCGCCGCCCAGGGCGCGTTACGAGGCACGGCGGCCAGGGCGGCGGCTGCGTCACCCTCGCTCTCGAAGCGCAGGAAGGCATGGCTCGTAAGCCACGCGTCCTCGGCCACCTGCCCCCCTCCCACATGCAGCTGCTGATGCTTGTTGAGCGCAAGCCCTTGCTGCTGCTGGTCCTGCTGCTGCTGCTGGTGTGGTGTGTCAGGTGCAGAGAGGGGTGGGCCAGGCTCCTGCTCGTTGGGTGCTGAGGCCGTGGCCTGCTGCACCTGCCCTGGGGCCTCAGCCGCTGGCGGTGGCAGTACCTCCGGCGCGCCGTACGGTACGAAGATCTCCGCCAGCTGCCGGACCGTCATGCCGTGCACACCCCCGACCCATAGGTACCTGGCAGCGGGTTGGTTAGGGTGGTGGTGGTTGCGCTCGGTGCGAGGTGGTGACCGGATTGAAGCATTGGCTTTTGGCACAATGTTGCTATTTGCCCCTTGATACATCCCCATGACATGGCCATTGTACATCGGGACCGTGGCTATGCAACCTAGGACGCCAGGTTCATGGGAGTGTTCGTACGTTACCGTATGCACCCGACGCTCCCTGCTGCAGCCCCAAGTGCGCTGTGCTACCATCCCGCGTTACAATCTGAACCGCTGCGCGTAGGGCCCCAGGCTGATACACATGCGAAGTGACGCTGCACAGGGGCACGTGGAGCGACGCAAGCAGCAGTACCAGTCGATGGACGGGTGGAAAGGCCACCGTGACCCACGCCAGCCGTCGCAGCCGCAGGAAACAGCCCACTGCCGGGCCTCCTAGGATGGTATGATCCCCCTAAGAATTGAATGTACGCACCGGGTGACTGTGTTTGGAGGGACTTTGCAAAAACCCATCCTCGATTATCTGGTCCTACCGCCGCTCCGAAGCGAAGCCCTGCACCTATGCTCTCTCCCCTAAAAACTTTAATGCATCACATGATCATTGTTTCAATTGTTTGGCGTGTTCGCGGCATTCGGGGTAGTATGGGCCGCAACGAAGTTAAACGGCGTGCGCGTTGGGGCAGCGCTGCTTTTGGCCGATAAGTTTCACTTTGTGCTTCACAGTACTGTGCGTTTTCAAGCATTCACTGTGCTGTCTTACTGCCTGCCACAGCTGTCGGTCCGCACGCGCAGCATGGTCGCGGGGCTTGCCACAGGTTGAACTGCAACGTGGTGACAGGCCGTGCGTATACGCCCACACCCCAAGACCAGTGCCCGATGGATGTGCAGCGATGTAAACAGCTGCCCTGCATACCATACTGCAAGCTCACGCTGGCACACGCCCCGTGTCGCGTGTCAATACACGAGCGGGGGACCCCCTTCCACTCACCGAGGGCAGCACAGTGCTCTCGGTCCAGTCTAGGTGCAACTCAAGCCGCCTCCTCAGGATTGAACATAAGCCATAAGCTTCAATGTTCCGGCTGCAGGGGCTACGGAACTGTTGTGGTGGCCTACGTCACGTTTCTGGCAAGGCCCTGGTAGCAAGGGAACCAAGCAGAGCATGCCTCCCATGGAGCCTCGGGCTCTGGCTGCATTGGGCCGTTGCTTGCAAGTAGCAATTTCTGCTATCGCCATCACGTTACGCATCTTACTAGGTACAGCTTCGACCGCGCTGACGCTCCGTCAAGAACGCGTCAGGTTGTTCCCTGTGGTGTTCCCGGCTTGCAAACCTAACAGAAATAATCTCACGCGCACTTGTTGCACTGAAACAGATTTGTCCACTGTTGACGCACCGGGGGCTGGCGCCGTCCCCCTGCTGTCAGCGCTCCCGAAGCCCTGCTTGGCAACACCCAATTCGGGCAACGCGGCACAGCACATACGGATCCCTGTCCAGGTACAGGCGGCCGAAGGGAGATGTCGGCAGCATCAGCAACAGCGGCAGTAATACCCACGGCCCAGCATACCGGCACGACGCGATAGACCGCCTTTCTTGGGTGGCTATTTGTGCCCCAGCCCCAGCGTGGCAGCACTTGAGGCGCGTCCAACACACCTTCCCCTCCCTCTTTGCTTATCGCATAAAGCCACCACGATGTCATCTTCGCCAACAGTGGTATTGCCACCGGCAACAGCAAACGCCCTCCACATGGCTGCCGCTAGCTCCTGCCCCCTGGCCACCATCCTACGCACGCTGCCCCCAGACGTGGTACGGCAGCACCTGTGGCTGCCGCTGCCGCACAGCGACCGCGCCGCCCTGCGTGCCACGTGCCGGGAGCTGCGTGCCGTACTCAGCAGCAGGTGTGTGCTTGACCTGCACGTGCGTGTGCGCACGGGTGGCGGCGAGCTCCGTTCGGGTGGCGGCAGCGGCGGCTGGGGCGGTCACTGGGGCCCGTGGCAGACAGAAGCAACGGCACTAGTCACTGGAACAGCAGCAGCAGCAACAGCAGCAGGAAGAGGGGCAGGATCTCAAGGTTCGGAGGTGCCGCGAGGCTGTGCGGCAAGGGGCAGGGTGGCGCTTCACGACGTGTTCTGTGGCCCCCGAACGGTGACCTACCACTGCGAGCAGGACCAGCAGCACCAGCAGCAGGTGGGGCGTGGGGAGCAACGGCAGGACGTGGCACGGCCTGCCACCGCGTCAGCAGCATCCTGGGGTTGCCTGACGGGTGCATTGGACTGGGGCGTGGCGGCAGCAGCTACAGGAGGCGCGGGAGTGGGGGCCATGGGGTCTGAGCTGGAGGCGGTGCGGGGCCACCTGAGCGCCTTCGGGCTGGGCCTCGGGCGGGAGCAGGCGCCCAGGGCAGGTGGCTCTACAGGCTGTGCAGGCGCATCGGACTGGCCCTGCAACCGAGGCGCCACCACCAGTGGTGGCTTGCAGCAGGGCGCCAGTTGCAGCACTGGAGCAGGCGAGCAGCGGCAGCAGCTACCGGCACCACCCGAGCTGGAGCAGCTGTTTGCTCCCCCTTCCCAGCCTTATGTGGATGCAGCGCCATTTGAGACCACGCAAGACACCAACACCACCAGCAGCGCTACAACCAGCAGCAGCGGAGGGCTGCATTTGGGCGGCCTCGGCGTCTGCCGTACTGTACGGCAGGTCAGGATCCTGGGCCTGCCGTACTCGCATCTGACGCCGGGGTTGACGGCCAGCCTGGCCGCCGCTTACCCCGAGCTGCACTCCTTGGAGGCGGACTGCCTACCCCTGCCTGCCGCACAGGCTTCATCTGCCATACCCCAGGCGCCTTCTGCTGTACTGTACGGGACCCATGTTCTCCATTGTACTACACCGGAACCTCATCTTCAGCCTGGGCCGCAAGCGCCTGCTGCTGCGGGGACCGTGGCGGGCATGCAGGGGCCGTGGCAGCCGCAGGGGGCGCGCGGTCTGGGTCCGTCGGCTGGGGGCGGCGAATGGGCCAACGCGAGCAGCGCCTGGCTACCCTCGAATCTTGAACCGTATCCGGGCAGTACCGTTGACGACTTTTGGGTGCAGGGCGATCGCACAGCTCCTAACCTGCACACCGTGTGTCATGGAGGCGTCAGCAGCTGCGGCCCAGCATCTCCCTTCGGCGCCGGAGCTACTGCCGTGCCACCTGGCCACGTGGCAATGCCACCCCTGCGCAGCCTGCCGTGGGGCGACCCCACGTGGCATGCAATCGCATCATCCGCCCAGCAGCAGCAGCAGCCACATGCCGGGGCAGGGTTTGACAAAGAGCGCACACAGGCGCCGTGGGACACCCAACATATGCTCATCACGTCTCGGGCGCATACGGTGCAAGTCGCGGAAGACGGCATCAGCTCCGCCGTACACAGCAACGTAGCCCCAGTTGCCCGTCCAGCCCCTCATGACACACCCACTGTGTCCCAAACCACCGCGCCACCTGGTCCGGGCGGGCAGGCAGCAGCTGCAGATGTGTCGCCGCTGCTGCCCCTGGCGGCACTCCACTCCCTCCGCACCCTCCAAATCGGCGTACGACACGACAAGCGGGCGATGGCGGGTGCGCTGGCGGCGCTGCGGCCGGCGGGCCTTACAGGCCGCCATGCCGCCGCCGCCACCGCCGCCGCCACTGAGGTCGCCGCCGCCAGGTCTGTGGCCGCCTGCCTAACGCTGCCATGCCTGTGGACGCCGTCACACCTACCACCCTCCTCCTCGTCCTCCTTCTCCCCCTCGTCCTCCTTTTCCTGCCCTGCGACCCATCCTCCACTGGGCACCACGTCCGCCGCCCGCTGGCCCTCAACTCCCGCCACAGCAGCTGCTACCTCCTCGATCCCCTCAGGCCAGCCATCCGGCCCCGCGTCTCCCACCTTGCCCCCTATCCCACCGCCCTCGGCCATCAGCCTCCTGTCCAACCTGACGGCTCTGCGGCTAGGTCCCGTGGCGGCGGCGGCTGTGCCCCTGGCGTGGGGCGCACTGGGGCGGCTGGCGGCGCTGACGGAGCTTCAGCTGAGGTGGGCGCCACTGCCCGGGGAGTTGCTGGGGGTGGGCGCCGTGGGGCAGGGTGAGGAGGCGGAGGAGGAGGGAGAGGAGAAGGAGGGAGGGAGGAGGGTGGACAAGGTGGTGTGGGGTTCGGTGGGGATGTGGAGCTGGAGGCGCTGTTGGGTGTGGGTGGGCGGGGAGCGGCACGTGGCGTAACGGGGGCAGGGGCGGGCGGGCAGCGGCAGCAGCAGCGGCGGCGGCAGGGTCACGCGCTACCGGTGATCCGTGAGGAGGCAGCAGGTGGCGGCATGCACGGGGTGCGTGAAAGTGCAGCTGGAAGTGGGGCAGCAGCGCCTGCAGGGCGGGCGGGTGGTGGTGTGCGTGTGGTGGAGCTTCCTGCTGCCCTGGCCGCCCTGACCCGCCTGCAGCTGCTGTCTGTGGATGCCGCGGCGGGCCCGTGCTGGCTGCAGGCGGCGGCACGGGCGGCACGGCAGTTGCGTGCGTGTACGGACAACCGTACGGGCAGCTGTACGGACAGGCACGTGTCAGCGGCGGGAGAGGTACGGTCTGGGGTTGCAGCAGGCGGCGTGGCAGTGCGCGCTCAGGGCGAGGCTGGGCCTGGGGACAGGGGAGGAGGTCGGCGGGGCGTGGAGGAGCAGGAGGAGGAGGAGCAGGAACAGGAGGGAGGGCCAGGCCAGGAGCGGGGCAAAGGGCGAAGGGGGCCCCTCTTGACATGGGCTGCCGCTTTGGGGGGCTGTGGCGCGAGTCTGAGGTCCCTGTCTCTGCACCAGGTGGGGTGGGGATGGCGGCGGCGGGTGGGCTCCTGGGTTGGGTGCTACGCGTAGAGAGAGGGTAGGGTGTGGCAGGTCGCCTTGCCCGAGCGGAATGAACTGATCTTGTCGCAGAGCTGGTCCCTATGCGCATTAAGCAATCCCTGCTCAGCCCTGAGGCCTGTATGAGGGAGCAGTAAAAAACAATCAGTGGCAGTATTACTTTTGGTGACGTGTAAATCCTCGTCCAACCCCGCCCGCAGGAGCTGCTGGACCAGCCCCTGCTTCAGGTGTGTGGTAGCGGCGGCCGACTGTGTTGGCGTGGGTGCCGGCGTAGGCGCCTGTGTTGTTGCACCGTCAGCCGACGTGTTGCGCTGTCCGCAGTCAGCGTGCACGCACAGCACGCCGCAGGGGACTGCACCACCTGCTGTAACTTTCCGCACACGCGACAGCAGCGCCCTACCCTACCCACATCCCCCTCAGGCGGTGTCTGAGTGCAGCCTAGTCACGCACTTTGCGGCTCTGGGCCTGGCACCTGGGCTCAAGGTGCGTGGCGCTAAGACAGGATTGGAAGATAGAGAGGAGGAGGATGTGGTGCATCAGGCGTGCGGGGCAGCTGGCGGGCTGCGGGCTAGGCAACTGCGGGCTGCAGTGGCCAGTTTGCAGCTCGCGCCATGGTGGTCCTGTCCGCTCCACGCTGACGAGGGCGCGTGCGGCGGTCATACGGACGCGACACACACTGCGTCCCTGGCTCTTCAGTTTGAAGCCTCAACCTTACCTTGTCTTGCCCTGCCTGCATTGTGCAACTGTCTGTGTGTTGCGACGCAGATGCGCCCTCTGCACACACGGGCCTTTGGCAGCACCCAACTGATCATGTAGGGTTTGAGCGATTCCCTTTACCAAACCCGTGCACGTTACCGCCTTGCCCTGTCTCTTTCACCGCGCCAGGTTCGCGCCACCGGCTACGCCCCAGAGGGCGGGCGCACGCCGCCCTTGGCATCCCTTCGCTCGCTCCGCCTGTCTGACGTGCAGCTGGGACGGCAGCTGGTAACTCTGCTCAACGGGTATGTCGTTGCCTGCCCACGTGCCGCGCTGCAATGCATGCGAGGCCACGCGAGGGCTTGCGTGTAGCAACGCAGCGCCTGCACGCGTTGCAGGAAGCTGTGCTTGTGTGCCCGCTGGCATGACCGACGAATGCGTTCATGCCGTACACCGTGCACTCGTTCCTTGCCCGTCGGTGTGCTGACCTGAAGGGCGAGGGCGTCAGTGCGCCGCCGTATACGGTACCCTGCATTCGTTGCGTTCCTTGCCTGCGGCAACGAACGCACCTGCGCGTCAGGCCCCCAAGCCAGGCTTTGTATGCCCACACGCGATAGATGTACACGTGCATTCTGCAGCTTCCGAGCGACGGCCGCATGTTAGGCCTCCAGGCCCGCAGCTACCGAGCGACGGCCGCATGTTAGGCCTCCAGACCGCAGCTACCGAGCGCCATGCGGCTCTGGCCACATGCAGGATGCCCCAGCTGTGGTATGTGGACCTGGGGCTCCGCATGGACCAGCAGCACGTGTCACGGGCACGTGCCGCCTGCCGCGTGGGGGCAGCAGGGGAGACGGGCGCGGCGGGGCTGGCAGCGGCACGGGGAGGCCCGGCCGGACAGCCGCGCCGCCGTGCAGAGGAGGTGGGAGAGGCGGCAGCAACTCATGGATTCCCGGACGCTGCTGCCGCTCCTGCTGCTGCTAATGCTGCCACCAGCGCTGAGCCATGTGACGCAGCGTGGAGGGCTGAGTTTGATGCGGCGAAGGGGGCCGGCGAGCGGATGGTGATGGCGGGAGGCGGGGCAGGACGCAACGAGCAGAGCAGCTCGGGCAGGGAGGAGGCAGGCGGCCGCGGCGGCGGTGTGGGTGTGGGTGTGCAGGCGGCGCTCCTGCCGGGCGCGCCCCCGCTGTGTGGGTTGCTGGCACGCCTTGCCACGTGTCGGCACGTGGCGCTGGGCGTGTACGGCGCGGTAGCGTGGGTGGAGCTGGTGGGCGTGCTGGCGGGGGCGCTGGGCGGGCGGCTGGGGGGACTTGCGCTGCAGGTGGGCGTAACCCCGTTGCACACCCACTGCGCCCCCGGCGAATAAGACTAGCAGGGATGGGAAGGGTGGGAACCAGAGAGGGAGGGAGGAGGATAGGGGCGTTGCGCAAGTGCCGGCCTCATAGCGCGAAGGCACGTACCTCAAGCGTACAGCGCGGGTGGCCCTGTGCTTTGTGCGGGGTGCTGCCAGCCCCGTAGTGCTGTGCCTGCGCAGCCATGTAGGAACCCTGACGCAACCCTTGCAGCATGCAAACACCTGGCTTTTTTCGAGACCGGTCCGTATCATGCCACCTCCCCTCGCCCCTTGCCTTCAGTCACACCCTGTCAATCAAAACTTCTAATAACCAAGCATTTCTGTTTATAGCGTGGACGCTGTCGCCCCCCTCCCGCCCAACGCCTCAGGCCAGCAGCGGGCAGTGGCAGGTACGGGACGACGCCCTGGCAGCCGTGGCGTACGGCCTGCCGTACCTGCGCAGCCTGGTACTGCTGTCGTACGATGTACAGCGGAAGGGCCTCATGCGGCTGGCAGGCATGGCGGAGTTGCGGGAGGTCCGCTTTGAGATGGACGTAAGTTGTCGTCGTAGTGGCTTCGACCCAATCAGGATGTCCACTTCGTGTCCAGCAGGGGTCCTTGTGGGTGCCGCAGTTCCTCAGGTCCTGACACGCACAGCTTATCCGCCCATACCCTCGCGGTCTAGTTTGCCTTAACATAGCTTTGTTCCATGCGTTGAAGCCCTCCCCTTCACTGCATCCTACTACATACAGTACGGCTTGGTCATGTGCTTAGTACTTCACTTGCCCGCATTCTGCTAGACACAACTTACCCGGCAGGCCGGTACCTGTCGTGACTGACGTACGCCCCCTTTGGTGGCCGGCCTCCCACTCCAGCATCTTACACGTGCAATCAGGACACAGCACCCACGTACCCGCTTGCGTTGGTGCAGGACTTCCTCGCCTGGCTGCCCCCGCAGCATGTGGCAGACATGGCGGAGGCGGCGGCACGTGCCCGGGTCCAACCCGCACCCTGCAGCATGGGGGCCCAGAGCCCGGCACTAGCGGAAGCGGAAGCGGAAGCGGAAGCGGGAGCGGCAGCAGCAGCAGCAGCAGCAGCAGCAGCTGGGATACCCGAGGCGGTGGGGGTGGCAGCGGCGATGTCGGGCAGGGCAGTTGGACCCCAGCTGCCGCCTGGGGGTGCGGGCGTGGCAGCGCTGTTGGAGCCAGAAGCGGTGGCGGCAGCAGCAGCAGCAGCACAGGGAGTGGACAGAGGGCCTGCGGCGGTCCCATTGACCATAGTGGCTTCGTTCCTGTCGCACGGCCAGGCTGGCGCTATCAACCGGCAGCTGGAGGGCGGGGGCCTAGGGGCCTGGGTGTCAGTGGCAGCGGAGATGCAGGGGGTGAGGTGGGACTGTGTTGGGGAAGTGCCCGGGGTCGATATGGCTGCTGTGCACGAGTAGGAGCTCGCCTCAGTGCGCATTTTGCATGATTGCGGCTTGTGACACGTTTGGTGTCTTTGAACTTTAGTTGAATGTGCACAAGCGGACCGCTGGGCTGCCGTGCGGTCCAGGCTGGGTCTTTTTTTGGCGTGCTACTGAAGCCATCTCGTTGTTGCCCCTGGTTGCCCCAAGCCACTGCGCTGTACTGTTGCTGATATGAAAATGAACTGTGTAGGATGCTGCTTTAATCTTCAGGCCTGCTGGGCCTGAAACGTCGGAGTTCGGAAGGACCTGTGTTGTGGGACCAGAGCACGTGCCGTAGTGCACCGTTGAGTCCTTGCCAGGGTGTGTCCCTGGGGTTTCAAATGTAGCGTGATGTAAGGAATGCGGAGGATCCGGGATCTAGCTCCCAAGGACGTTCAGCGGTGGCACATGGCCACTACGGCTACGACAGGCATGGCTGTCGAAGGGCAGTTGGGTTGTTCCGTTACAGATTGGGGAACCGCGAGGAGAATAACATCGGTATCTATAGGCCTAGACTTCTTACGGCAGCTGGCCAAGAGTATTAACGAGAGCCCTTGAGCTTATGAGTACTCGAGTGGGACCCTAATCAACACGGCGCGCCCTAACAACCTTTCGCAGTGATTAGAAGCAGCATCAACAACGAAATTTGAGTCGCAGGACATTCAGGATGGCGCCGGTGGAGGTGCCAGTGAAATGGGGCGGGAAAGAGTTTACGGTCGCCTGCGAGGAAGATGAGACGGTTTCAACCCTGAAACATAAGTTGGAGCAGGAAACAAAAGTGCTGTCGAAGCGCCAAAAGGTACGCCGGGTCTTGCCTGGCATTGACGAAAGAGGTGTGGGTTGCAGCTCTGCACGTGGCTTGCCGCGCTTATGCTGCTGTAAGCCACGCACAGCCGCGACGCAACCGGCAGCAGTACGCCAGCAATCCAAATAGCGCTGAGTTATGCACGCAATTTTGGTTGGCTGCGCAGCTGCTAGGTCTGAAGACCAAGGATGGCAAGGCGGCCACGGACGACTCCACGGTGGGGCAGCTGCAGCTCAAAGCCAAGATCATGATGCTTGGGTGGGTGCACCAGGGACGGGCAACAAAGTGTTAGCAAGCCCGCACGGTAGCTTTTGTTACAGACTTACAACACGTAGTTGGAGCTTGGCGGCAAACGTGGTTGCGGAGGGCCTCTGCATGCAGGCCGCACGTTAGGGGCTTGTGTGTCTAGCCAGCACAGCGCCGCTGAAGCCAAACTGGTTGTACATCTTGTCACCGTGCGGGCTTGCCAGCCCATTTAGGCTTTGAGTACGGGGAAACACAATCTTATGCTGGAAAGAGTGCTCAGGTGCTCACGTCCCCTGCTGCCCGCAGCACCCCGGAGGCCGTCATTGCCGCGACCACGGCCGAGGCGGAGATCGCCCCGGAGGTGCAGGTGGGTTGGGCCCGTACAGCGTGTGCGGACGAGCAGTGCGGATGTACTCTGGACGCCGAGCGGCTCCGAGCGAGCCCCCATGCGAGGATGGTCCATCGTGAGCAGGACCCACACCGTGGCAACGTTTCAGTTGGTCAGTCTGTGCCGTACTGAACCGCGTGTTCTGCATGATCAACTGCTCGCAGGACGACTTCGACATTGGCGCTGACGATGCAGTGGCCAACGTGGCCGTCAAGGACCGCCCGGAGGTGCAGGTGCGTACTCTGTGGGGCGTTACTGCGGAGCGGAAACGCTTCGACACCCGAAAGCCGTTATGCCTGCGAATCTTGGTACCGGTATGTCTGGCAATTGGGATCCGAAAGCGTATGGCTTGGTGGTATTCACTGGCGTTTGCATGCGGGGCAGCGGGGGGCCAGGGGCACGTGGCCAGGCGCCGTGACATGCTGCCGTAGGGAGGGGCCGGGAGCGGGAGGGGGCACATGGCCGGACGCGATAACGTGCCGGTGTGGGTTGGCTGGCGTTGTGGAGTAGGGCCTGCCTCGCAGCTCAGGCTGTGCCCACCTGTGGGCCCGTGTGGTTGTGCCTGGCTGAACCAGTCGTCGGGACGGCCAAGTCCTTCGGGTTGCACACGTTCGGCGATACACTTGCAGCGAGGGCTCAGCACGTGGGAGCCGGTGGCACCTCGCGCTGCGCTTGCCGTGTGAAACCTGGTGCCCTTTTGCTGCCACTGCTACTGCTCCCAAAGCTGCCAAATGCTCCCCCCTCACTGGAATCACTGTCACAGCAGCTTCGCGCTGCTTCTGATGTCTCTGGGGTGCCCTACCTCTCGTTCCTTCACCACCGCAGGAGAAGCTCGCCCGGCGCATCAAGAGCGTGGAGGTGAAGCTGCTGGCGGAGCCGCGGCCGGGCAAGAAGTGCCTCGTCATCGACATTGACTACACCATCTTCGACCTGGGCAGCACGGCAGAGCGGCCAGAGGTGCGTGCACATGCGTCGTTGGGTACACCATGTAGGTGTACAACGCGAGGAGAGTGTGGGATGCGTCAGGGAAACACGGAAACACGAGGGTCAGTCGTGAGGTGCAGAGGTGTGCAAGGTCCAGTGTTGGAAGCTTGGAACAGGCGGGTGGGGAGCAGCTGCCGTGCTGTGCCTATGCCGGGTAGCGGCACGCGCACTACTGGAACATTTGCATGCCACCACGGGGCCGAGCATGGTTCCCTTGACCCGCACATGTCCTAGCCCTGCATGCATCTGCGAGACCTGAGGTATTGGATCCGAAACGTGTAGTCATGTACAACGCAGCCAGTCTACAGCTGGTGTGCCCGAGCAGTCAACTGCAAGGGCAATGTGTTGTGCTGAAAGGGCGCAAGAGCAGGCGGGCACGGTGCGCCAGCCAGGGCTGCTAAAGCCTGGCCGACACCCCACACCTGTACGGCACTGCTGCGGCATGCGCAGGAGCTGGCTCGGCCGTACCTGCACGAGTTCCTTACGTCAGCTTACGAGTCGTACGACATCATCATCTGGTCGGCCACCAGCAAGAAGTGGGTGGAGGTCAAGATGAAGGTGTGTTGGAGCGCAGCCGCTGTGGCCACAATGCGCTCGGTTGTTGCACAGATCGCCACAACGCTGTGGGCAGGTGTGAGCACCCGATGTGGATCAGGATGGGGCCGTGTACGGGGCTAGGATAAGCCCTGGCAATGTGGGGAGTCCTTGGGCGGGCCGGTACAGCAGCGCACAGCGGCTGCTCCGTACCCATGCTTGGCTGCGTCCTTTGCTTGGTTGTTGGGGCTGGTGTGCGCCGTGCCTCGACTGCAGAACCGATAACCCACGCACCCCTATACGCCGCCAGTCCTGCCTTTCTGCTGCTAAGACACAGGACCAGTAACCGCTCCAACCCGTGTCTCCGCACAGCCCTAATCCACGCGCCAGCCACCCTGCCCTGCTGCTAACACACGTACAGGAGCTGGGCGTGCTGGGCAACCCCGCCTACAAGGTGCTGTGCCTGCTAGACCACACCGCCATGGTCACCGTGCACACGGAGAAGTACGGCGTGTTCGACTGCAAGCCGCTGCAGGTGCGTACGGCGCCAACGGGTAGTACGGCGGCACGCACTAGAGAGGTAGCATACGGGGCGACAGCACACTATCGACACAGGCGGGTGGAATGCGGAACGGCGCTGCATGCTAAGCAACTGGCTAGCCTTCCTGCTAATTGATTGATGGCACCAAAGGCACAGCGTCGCAAAGCTACTCCCGCTGGTGTGCGGGTGCTAGTGGGGGCCGCTGCACCCTGACGCAAGATCACAACAGACAGCCATGGCGGGGCACCCCACGGCGGCAGCCACTGCGTAGACCCCGACATGTTGCACACGCTCTTGCCCCACAGCGTACCCCACACCCCATGCTGTGCCGTCCGTTGCCCCACACGTGCCTCCCCCGGCTGGTGCGCCTCCCTCCACTGCCCTGCACGTGCACCGGCGCCTGCATGGCCCCACAGCGCGCCCTGATGCCCCTGCCGGCCACCCTCAAATGCTTCCGTGCGCTTTCTGCCGATTCACGGTTGGGGAGCTGGGTGCCGTCGCTGCCCGACCGCGTGGCACCCGCCCCTCTAAGCTCCCCTCATGCCGCCCTGCTGCTGCTGCAGTTCGTGTGGGAGAAGTTCCCGGGGCAGTACACCCCCGCCAATACCATCATGCTGGACGACCTCAGGTGCGTGCAGGTCGCGATTGGTGGAGCCGCCGCACATGGCATGCACTATTTTGGAAAATGCAAGGTGGAAGTTGCATCACAGCATGGGGAGCAGGCTACCACGTGCGAAGGCACGGTGGGTAAGCAGCCTTGCAATCAAACGATCTCCTGGCAGCATCACACCAGGTGCGCCCAATCGCGCTGGTTTACATCCCGGTACAACATCCGCTGCTGTTATTGCCCGAACATCCATACGGCCAAACCCGTAATTACTGCCTTGCCCCGCGCCTTGCGCCCCCTGCCGGCAGGCGCAACTACATCATGAACCCGCAGCAGGGCCTGGTCATCCGCCCCTTCCGCAAGGCGCACCTCACGCGCGGCACTGACCGCGAGCTGGTGGGTCTGACGCGATACCTGGCGGCCATCGCGCCGCTGGCCTCCCTGGAGCACCTGGACCACGGCAGGTGGGCGTGGGTTAGCAGTGTGGGTTAAGGGTGTTGGGGGGGGACTGGGACCACCTGGTGGACACAGCGCAGAGCGCTTGGATGTCTGAGCACAGCTGGCGGTGTGTTGCAGGCCTGGGTGTGTAAGAAGGGGAAGGGAAGGACACTCGCCTACGGCGGCGTGGTAGACAGCAGCTTTAAGCCCAGCGCATCGTGTAGCGCTGCTTATCGTGTGTCCCCCAAACGTGAAGGCCAGGCACGCGAGAGCACCAGTGTCCGAGACTGCGTACGCTGATGGCGGCAAGGCTAGGCATGGTACCTGAATCACGCCACCCCTTTTCACCCCCCACCTGCAACCCCAGGTGGGAGAAGTACCTAGCGAAGGAGGCCAAGGAGGGACGGGCGCCTGAGCAATAACTGTACTTCATCGAGCAGAGGAGAGCCAGGTGGCGGCAAGCAGTGTACATGGTGCTGGAGAGTCAAGTGTGCGGCAGGTTGTGGACTTGTGGTGGTCCAGCAGTCGCACGAGGTTACGGGAGGTGGTGCCGGACCAGGGCTGGGGTGCCTGAATCGGGGCAGCTCCTACCCAACGGTCGTGGAAGGGCAGCTCCGGCTGTCAGAGCGCACGTCAGCCTACGGGTGGGCTTGACCGGTTTGGTTTCGGCTGGCTTCCACCCGACGGGCAGTTTCTGTGGATGCGCACAGCGTTTGCACAAGACCTAAGTTGTGGAGTTGTGGCCATAGGATCCCAGCGTGCGCCCATGAAGCGCTTGTATGCAGCAGCAGGCCGCGTTTCAGCTCGCTATCTCGTGTTGAAGGGTGATGTTGGCAACACACGGGCCGCACGTGCGGGCCGCTTGCGGACCGCCCTTCTTGAGTCCATGGCTTTCGCAAAACATTCTTCAGTATTTCAGGCAAGGCATGCTCGTTGCGTTGCACATGACAGGACGGGTATGTACTATTTAATGAGCTGACTTGTCCATGGGCGCGCCACCAAATGAGTGAGATGCAGCCCTCCGGCTAAACTCTGATTATGGTGAACACTCCCCTCGCATTTCACGTAAGATCAACATTGTGCCAGCAGGTCGGTCATGGGGGTTCAACAGTCTGGTACATGTACGTGCATTCGATCTCACACAGTGAGTCACAGCAAGCGCCATTCTTTAAAAGCACTGAGCCCCGCTTACAAGCCCCAAATACATAATCCTATTATACAAGTCATCGGAGTGTATACCTGCGTTTCCCAATATGCGTAGCGCAGTCGTCGCTGTGGTGCTCGTGGCCCTGCTGTCGGTGCCGGCTTTCTCTGCTCCTCCCGACAGCGGTGCTGTGGGCGCATGGACTAAGGTCCCTGCTACGGATCCAGCGGTCAAGAAGGCGACGGCTTATCTCCTCAAGGTCATCAATTCCGGAAGCACCCCCTTCCTGACCGACCGCAATGGCACAGGTCAGTCGTGGCAGGTCGTGGCAAGAGAAACCTCACCCTTCCCGCGAGGTTCATATGTTTGTTGCTAGTATTGCGGATGAACGATCAGGCGTTGTACCCGCCAAGTTCTCTACGACCCGTCCCGGTTCTTCCCAGTAGTTTGCAGCAGCCTGCCCGTTCACTGCGTTCACAGTTGTCACCCTGCCTGCACGTACATGCCCCAGCACAAATGCTTCCCCAGCACAGCACGGCACAGCACCGCTGCCAGCACACAGGAATCATGGCCTGCCCCTTGAAGTCACGCCTGCCTCGCCCCAATGAGCTCGCAACCGCGTCACCCACGACAATCTTACAAATACGCACCCACCAGCCACATCCTTCACACAAACACTTGGACCTTGAACCTGACACGCCTACCTGCATGCGCCACCTCGGCCTGTTTCCATCCCATCCACCCTCCAGACGTGCCGCTTGTGTCCATTGGGGCCACCACGCACATCGCCCGCCCGCCCGCCTGCTTGCTTTGCCCCTTGCGCGCTACCCCACCTGCCCGACGGACGCGTGCGCCCTCGCACGTGTGCCCACCACGCGTGCCCCCACGCAGTGAGCATCACGTCCACCACCAGCACCAGCACCCAGGTGGTGGCGGGGCTCAACGTCAAGGCCACCGTGGCGTTCAAGGACCAGGGCGGCCGCGTCGCCAAGGTCCAGGTGCGTGCGTGTACCGTATTAACTGTGTAGCGGATGCGGTGCGGGATGCAGGCGAGTTGAGCCTGTTACAGGTGCAGGTGCATTAGCTGTGCGGTGCCTGTCTATTAAGTTCAGCAGGTGCACAGGGGTACGGCAGCGTGTGGCTGGTGAGCGTCTTGTCCTTCGTGCTTCGTCTCCTTTGAGTACGGAGCCATGCCGGGGTTGCTGCGCTAGTCCGATGTGCAGTCCCAGCTCGTGGGACCCTGTCGAGCGCCCTCAAGCGCCGACGCCTGTGCGCCGCCGCAGCATCCCACTCGATCGCCCATTGATGTGCCCATGCAACGGACTGCCGCCTGACGACCGTGCATGCAACCGGTTGCCACATGTCACCCGTTGAGCGTTGGCCATGCACGCATGTGCGCACCCCGTGACCCCCCCCTGCAGTTCATCGTGTGGCAGCGCGCCAAGGGCACCTTCGCCAAGCCCGTGGCCGCCAACGAGATCACCTACTACAAGAAGCTCGAGTCCTGGAGCTAGTGCATAGGGCATCGGCCACTCGGTTGTACTGCTACTGCTGCTGCCGCTGCCTGCAATATCCAAGGCGTGCCTGTACGGTGGTGTGTCAACACAGCGCCCACAGCGGCGCAACCCTCGCTGCCCATCTGGCAGGCTTAGTATGAACGTGTGCGAATACTGTACCCGTGCTCCCTTCAACGCGAGCCATGCGTGCTGGAAGAGTGATGGAAAGGATTGGCAGATGCAGTGACCCTGTGTACTGGTGCGTGCAAGTGGCGGAGCCAGATGTGGTGTTGTAAGGCGTGAGTGCGTTTGGCCCATATTTAATGGGTTGCTGCGAAGGCAGTACCGTACTAACTACGTAACTAGTACCGTATGGGTAATTGTCAACAGGACATGCGTGCCTTCGGACGTGCGCCGCGTTCAGGGGAGACGCTGCACTTGGTGCTGCTTTGGCCGAGGACAACTGTAACCAGTTGGTCGCGATTGGACCATGCCCGTGGCCATGCCTATACCTGCCTGCATGTTGGGAGAGCCGTTTCCAGCCTGAACAGTGGGCACTGAACTTGCCTTGTACACCAATAGGATGTTGAGGGCAGAGCAACGGGCAGCAAGCAGTACTTACAGGAGCAGCTTTCCATGTGACAGGCCCAAAACAGGTACAACACCAGACGCGGGGATCCGCGTTCCTGGCCGTCAGACTCCATGCCCCAGGTGCGAAGCGCAACACGACCCCAGAGCTCCTGCTGTGAGGACGCTCACTGCTACCCCAGGAAGCTGGACGATGGTTGTATTATGCTATCAAGACCAGGCTGTAGAAGCAACTAGACCAACAGTGTCGTACTAGCAGGGAGCAGGCAAGCACGTTAGTAACAGGCCGCTGCCGGGCCAGCGCGCAGCGGGTCCCGCAGCAGTAGCAATGCAGGCCAAGAAAACCAAGGGCCGTCACAGGCTATGGAACGTGCCTGCCCCTACGCCGAGCCTACGCACACGTTTCTGTCAGTCCCCTCTCAGCATGCACGGATGGCGGATGGCGGACCGCACACCGTTGGATGCCGAAGGCAGCCCAGGGGATGCCGCCCAGCCCTGTATCGCAAGAGCAGCACCGGGCAGCACCAAACGCAGCCGAAATACCACCACGACCAGCAACAGCGACTCACATGGAGTGCAACACCAGCACTGTACGCGGCGTCAGAAGCCCGCTGGCCGGGATGCCCGCCAACATAGCGCATGCCGCGGCGTACCTTGACGTCCGCCACCCTGCGCCCATCAGAGGCCAAGGCCGCTGCGGAAGGCGCGCATGCAGCCCAGCGTGCCAGCCTGCCCGTAGCTGTTGCACGTTGAGAAGGCAGTACCACCTACTGCTCTTGCGCGTGCGGCACAACCGATTTAGCTGGCAGCCGTAAACGCCGCATGCACGCCGTCTCGTACTCGGCCAGTTCCCGTCCACAGGCTGGCGTGGGGGAGGGGCGTCAGCTACTGCCTCTTGACGACTATTTGCATGGGCAAGGGCGTCGATGGTAAGTGCCCAAGGCCGCCCCCAAGCCCGCCGCGTCCGTACAGCGCGATCCAGAGCCCGCTGCGCAGCCCCAGCCTGTGACCCATCCGCCCAAGGCCAGCGCCGCTGTGGGCTGCAGCTGCGGCGGGGGTGGCCGTGGGTGCGTCGCCGGCCTGGCGCTCGGGCACAGCCACCAGGGTGGGCCCGCCGTCGTCCTGCGCCTGTACAGCGGCCACCGCCGCCGCTGCGGCCTGGCGGCACACCGCCTCCACCCCGGCGGCGGCGGTCACCGAGTGCTGCTATTGCCCCGCGGATCCGCTTAGCCAGGCTTGTCCCCAATCGATAACGGACCCTCCACGAGCTCCGTCACCGTCGCCGCACCGCCTCACAGCAAGTAGCAAGGCCATTCGCTTCGCTGCTGTACACGCACGCGGCTGGCCGCTGCAACCTCACTCATGTCCGCCAGCAAGCCGATGTCCCACCCATCCCGGCGAACTCCTTGCGCTGCTGCCAGTGCTGGTGTGTGTTGGCGCCCGCCCCTCCAGCCCTCCACTCGGCCCTTTGCCGCTTTGCGGTTACCCTCCAGCCGTTGCCAGGGCGGTCTCCCCTGGCGGTCACCGCGCCCCCGTCAACAGGAACACCAGCGCTGGGTCGGGGCCCTCCCCTGGCCCGCCACCCGCCCCCGGCCGCCGCCCGCCCGCGGTGGGCGCCGCAGCCTGCCTGGCGCCTGGGGAGGAAGCCGGGGCACGGAAGCAATCATGCACCTAAGGAAAGGAACCCATGTGCCTACGTGCGGGAGGCCTTAGTGGCAAGGCCCTACAAAGCATGAGCTTGCCCACGTGCGGGACTGCAACAAAGGGACGCGCAGGCTCAGGCCGCCCCCTGCCGTGCCGCCACAACGCCCTTGCTCCCTCTGTGCCCCATCCAACCAAGCCTCTGCACTAAGACACACCCGAGCCCCATCGCTCTTGCGGGAACAGCCGCCGCCGCCGCCGCTGCCACACCTGCCGCTGCCAGCGCGCTCGCCGTCGCCGCCGCCGGGCCTCGCGCCGCCGCCAGCGCCGCTGCCGCTGCCTGCGCTGCCCGCGCCTTGGCCGCAATGGCCTGGACTGTCTGCTCGCTCAGCTCCTTCTGCCGCTTCCGAAGGGGCCCCTGGGGCACCAGGTGCGGGAGAAGGACAAACGAATCGCCTCATCCGGGAGTGAGGATCGGCGTGAACACAGCAAAACGAGTGTCGTCTTTGCGGCACGTAGGCTGGCTGTCCCAATGACGTGACGGCAGACCACAAGTACAAGCGCTGCAGCAGCACTCACGTCTTGGAACAGCGGCCCCGGCGTGGCCGCTCCGGCCGCCGCCCCGCCCCCCGGCCCGCCCATGCCGCCGCCGCCAGGCACGTTGTGTGTCAGCGCAGACACCAACATGTTGTGGCTCTCCACGGCGCTGTTCAGGAGCTGGGGGAATGCCAGGAAACGGCGAGGGTGGTGGGGTGCCGTAAGGCTTCCACTCTTACTGCTAGGTCCAGATCCAGGCAGGCGAAAAGGCATGCAGTGCTTCACTGAATCCACCACTCGCTGGGTGTCGCTCTGCCGCTGCCTCAGCATGCTGCGCTCCTGCAGCAAGCCGTTCGCATGGAGGCACGGCGACGACTGAACAATGCTTGTGCCGACCGAGGGGCCTGGGGCGAGCCTTGTGTACGCAGCGGAGGTCAGCACACAGCCCCTACCGTCCCACCTCAAAGCGCAACTTGCCGTGCATCCCCCGGGTCATGAGCCGTGGCATAGTACACAGCACACTCCTCACAAGGGCCCGTACACCGTCAGCTGCTCTACCAGCTACCTGTGCTGGGTGCAGCTCCCCTCACCTCGAATCGCTGCATGGCGGGCATCTCCGGTGCCAGCCCCAGCGCCCTGTCCACCGCTTCGGCAGCCGCCGCCGCCGCCGCCTCGCCCTCGGGCGTCAGGCTGGAGCTCAACTGCACCGCCACTGCCTCCGCGAAGCCGGCCTCTGGAACCACGCGCGGCAGCAGCGCGAAGCCGTCCAGCGTGCCGGGGCGCAGCGCCTCGCGCAGGCCCGCCAGCTGCGCGCCAAGGCGTACAACAGGGGAGCATGGTTACGCAGTGCGCGAGGTGGTGGTTGTGGTGCAAGAGGGGAGGGGTGGTTGGGTGAAGCGAGCGGCGCGGTGTGGGATGCGGGAGGGGAGGGGAGGGGAGGGGAGGGGAGGAGCCGCACTGGCCACACCCGTTGCCTCTGCTTCGCCCGGTACTTCCGCCCCTTCTCCGTCCGCCGCACGCCCCCCATCCTCCTGTGCATGTTGACAAGGAAGGCTGCCGCTGCTGCCTGGACCTGCAGGCCCTGTGTGCACTGGTGTAGTACAAGGCAGCACAAAGCAGACAATGGCTACGCAGGGGTCTGTTATACTTTTGTCTTGGGGCTATACCATGCACGGGGTCCGGGGCACTGTGTAAGGCACTAATACAGACAAGGACTTCAGTGCCGCAAGGAACGGCTACAACGCAAGGGTCTTGCGAATGTCTCAGGTATTGTGTGGAGCGAGCTTTGCGCCTGGCGTTGGGCACGGCCTGGGGATCAGGGCATTAGGGCCTATGATCCTTGGCTTCGCGCTTCCACGCCACCGTCACTGGCACTCGTGCGTGGTAATGGACATGGCATTGTGAGGGTGGTGCATGGTTCGGGGATGAAGAGGCCTCCTGGTTCTGTGGGCTGACAGCATGCGGGCACACGGCCTCGCCTTCCGTGCCCCTCCCTCACCCCCCAACCTGGACGCGGTTCCCAACCTGCCAGAGGCAGGGCAAGAGGCAGTCCCCCCTTGCTAGGACCTCTCCATGTGCGGTTACAAGTGCATAGCCTGGACCGCAGCACACCTGAGCGTTTATGACGCTGTATTTTCGGACGATGTCGTCCCACTTGAGCGCCCCCGCATTATGTCGCAGGCCAAAGATGACTTCATCAATGGTTTTCTGCAGCTCCTGGGCTCTCGCGCGAACCTACACGTTGGCGCGCACACGAACACGAGAAAGCTGAAGATTTCGGTCCACTTCCGCAAGGAGTTCGGGCTGGATACTAGTCTGCGCGCATGTCACAGTGCATATGTACATACTGCTCACCGCACGCAAGTTCCCCTGCGTGGGTGCATTGCCCATAAGCGCAGCTCGCGGGTCTGTTGACGCCATCGCTGGGGACAGCAGTCCGCCACGGAGGCTGGAGTATATATGGTAGTAACCCGAAGCTAATCGACTTCAGACTTTGAGTGCCAGTCATGCTTATACACAGCTTCCCCCCTCCCATACTTGCACTGCCACGCCACCGGACTCCTCCATGGCTTCCTCCGTACCGCCACCACCCCACATGGAACGAGAGATTCTACCCCCGCCTTGGCCGGTCCCGCACGGGGCGCACGCGACGCAGCGCAGCGAAAACCGTTGCCGCTGTTCGTCACACAAGCATTTTGGGGGAAGGGTACTAGGGACTTCTATCAGGTCTAAGACTTGGGCGCCAGGGGCATGGGACCTGGCGTGGTGCGCAGGTCTCTTTACCCTTGATCCTTGACCCCATCTGACCTTGTGCGCGCTCCGCCGTACACCTGTGCAACGATTTGGAGGCCGGGACTTTCAGGGGAGGGAGGTTGTCCGCACCATACCACTGATGCGATCAGAGGAGACCGGTTGCGGTCAGTCCGTCCAGATTGGTCGGGCGTGCAGGTGCGGTCACAGCAGCTGTTGTGAGCTGCTGGGAGCTGTGCGGCGATGTGGGGCAGCGCGCTGATGACGGTGGACGGCTGGAGCCGTGGGAACTACCTGCGCAGAGTCAGGAGGCTCAGGACGGGGCAGAAGGAGGGGGAAGCATCTTAGCTCATTCCGGCTTGAAACAGAAACCAATGGCGCCTGCCTCCTGCCTCCTGCACCCTACTTCACCCTTCACCACGCCCCCTGTGCCCTCCAACAGTTCCCCTGGTTCCCCCCTCTCCCTTGCGCATCCGTCCTTGCCCGAACACGCCTGCAAGCCCTGCCCGCCACATGGGCGTACCACAGCGAAAGCAGCGTGTCGGGGGCGTGTCTGCAAGCACATAGCACGCAGGACGCAACACCAGCAGTTGCCATGGTGCCTAAGCCCAGCCCAGCTCAGGCCGAAGCAGTGCCAAACGGCGTTTTCAATGACAGCAAGGTCCTAAAGATATCTGATGTAGGCCCTGCGCATGTCCTGTCAGTGGAAGTCGCTGATCTGGTGGCAGGGGGGCATGGTGGAGCAGGACGTGTCAGGGGCACGGCTGCATGCGTACGACTGCCGGACTTAACGAGGTGCTGCAGCGCTTGTCCAGGGGTCTGCCTCCGCACTTTTCACACACACATGTAAGTTGCTGTTAGCCACCCATCATAATCACAACACATCACGATGAGGACTGCCACACTGCTTTGCCTCATGAGTCTCGCTGCCTGCGCTCATGCCCAGCTGGGAAGCTGGTCCGATGTGACAAAGAACCCTGCGGTCACGAAGGAGGTCCAGGATGCTGCCAACTTTGTCCTGCAAGAGGCGAACAGCAACGACAGCGGGCTCCTGACAGCCAAGAAGGGCAACCTTTCCATTGTGCGCGTCGAGGATGTCTCTACCCAGGTGGTAGCAGGCGTTAACGTCAAGATGACCCTCCTTGTCATGGACGAGAGCGGCCAGGAGTTCGAGGTCAAGGTGAGTCCCCGAGCGACTCATGTCAAGGGCTGTGCTGCGTCGCCGGCCTAACCAAGGGCAGGTGGCATTTTATGGAATGGAGGAAATGCTTCATGTCGGACACGGGCGCTGAGTATGCGCTGGGGCCGTTGACGTCAAGCTCGTTCCGCTGCGTAGCAGATTTCGTTCTGCTGTGTTGCCGGGCCAGGCCTTCCTTCACGCAGTGCGCTCTTCGATGGTCTCTGTACCAATGTATCACGCGCCATGCATGTTAGCCCTATGATGTGTTAGGGTGGCCTTCCAGTCCTACCGCTTCGTCGTAGCAGAGGGTCGTCAGAGGTTCAACAAGGGCATGACACGTAGCTGCCTAGCGCCGAACTCATCATTGGGCGTGCCTGGCAGCATGCTCATTGCTCTGTTTCGTCTCGCCCAGTGCTGGTCAGGCGGCCCGCCACGTCGGATCCTCCCCGCAGGTGCTGTCCGAAACCCTTCGGTGCCAAGGGACCCGTAACGACGTTCCTTTTGTGGCGGCCTTGTGTAGCTGTTGCCAATCCGTAAACCCTCCCCCACAACGAATCCGGCCCCTCTGCGCCCTTCCCCTTCCCTTCCCAGGCCACCGTCTGGTCGCGCCCCTGGCTGAACGGCCAGAACACCGCTGAGCCCGCCAACAAGGTCACCTCCTTCCAGGCCACCCCCGTGACGGGCGACACGGATTAAGCGGCACGCAAAGGAGCGGCACGGGCAGCGCCAGCGGCACCCGCAGCCGCATCATTCCGGCACCGCGTGTGCTGCCGGTGGTGCATGTCACCGGTCGCACGCTCAGTGTACACTATTGACATCAGACACGACGTGCTACCCGATGCATTGTGTGATGGAGTTTTTGGGTTCTCGTTGATGGATGGACTGATACTGTTGCGGCATCTGGGAGATATGTGTTTGCCAAGTGGGGTTTCTGCTATGGCAAACGCTGCTGTGCAGGCGCTGGTGCCAGCGCAGAGTCATCTTGCATGGCGGGCAGTACAGGGGCACTGCTTTGTCGCGGTGTGAACTATGGAGGAACTACGGCACGGAAGTTGACAGGTGTCTGCATTGACCCTGCATTAACCACGTCACGCACGTACTGAAGCATCAGGCACCATGGACGTGTGCCCTACACTGTTTGCATTGATTGCATCACGAACGCGGTGATGGGCAGTCCGCTGCCCTCCCAAACCTGTCGCGTATTGGTGATGGGCCTTCCCAATGTTGTAAAATACATTGCTCATGCCTTCCTGTGCCAACCGAGGCGTTGCCATACAGCCAGCCAGTGGGCTTCCTTGCACGCAGCAGATCGAGCGAGAGCAGCGTGCTAGGGGGTAAACTGGTGGTGGCAGATGGTGGTAGGGCAGCACGAACCACGAAGCCACGCGCAGGTACCGTATCCTGGAGCAGCGACAGTGGAGCAGCGGCGCGTCAGTACTGACTTAGGCAGAAAGTGAAGACGGTTGCCTGGCGCTGCATACCCATCTTGCAGCTGCATACGTAGGAAGGGCCCCGGGGCCCGAGCTTGCCCCGGGGCCCGACGTTGAGGCGATCCTTCCACGGTGCGACTTCATGAAGGCGTGCATACGTGTGGGGGCTGGCGTTGACCCTGCCCTGGTCCAGCTGCCGAGGCAGGTCTGCTACCAGTACGGGACGCTGCGTCTGGTGGTCTACAAGCCGCGCCCAGACCCCAGCCCAGCCCAACAGCCGGCACGCGTGGACAGGGTGGGTGTGGGGGGAGCTCAGCCTGCGCCGCCCGGTGCGCCGCCCCCCGCTCCTCCCCAACCGGCAGCCGTGCAGGGCGGTACAGTGCAGCCACCTCAGCCTCAGCCAGCGCAGCCGTCTGCCTTCCGCCGCGGCGACTATGTCCTGGTGTGCGGGGTGCCACGAACCCTGCGTGTTGAGAGCGTGGGGCCTCGGGTCGTCATCCTCGTGGCGCGCAACGGGCGCGCAGCAGGCGCCGGGTCGCTGTCCTCCGCGCATACACGGAGGCGGTCGACCCCCCGATCCAGCCGCAACGCTTCCAGGCCCGGCACAGCACACCCTGCGAGATGTGCGATAAGAGGCTGTGCACGCGGGACCGGCCCATGATGCTGTGCGAAGGGTGCAACACCGGCTGCCACGTGGACTGCGCTGGCCTGGCGGAGAACCCGGAGGACGACTGTGTGCCCACACTGCTGCATCTTGCTGGGCCGTCTGGACCCCCAGCCGCTGGGGCGCCCCAGCCTTCCGCCCGGCGGCGCTGGCACGCCACCCTCACAGAGCACGCCCGCTGCCGCCCCCTGGGACGTTGCTGCCCAGGCGGCTGCAGTGGCATGCTCGCCCACCCCACGGGCGGGCCTTGGGTCCCCCGTGTGGGCCGCAGGGGGCAGCTCTGGCGCCTCGGAGTCGCAGCACGTGGAGCCCGTCGACCTGGTGTCACCGCCAACTCAGGGTGGCCCCAGCACGCCAGCGGCCCCCGCGGCAGCGCCCCGGGCGGCTGCGCTGCAGGGGGGCGGGCGAGCACGTCGGGGAGCGCAACAGCAGCAACAGCAGCAGCAGGGACGAGCGCCACAGCAGGACTCGGCTGGGACGTCACAGCCCGCGCGGCCGCCATCTGCCCCGGATCCGCCGGGGGCCCCCTCGCCCACCCCTCAGCCATTGCAGCCGCGGCCGGCACGGCAACCGGAGCGGCGGGGGCGGGGGACGCAGTCCCGGCAGGGGCGGAACCCGCAACAGGAACAGCCCTTGGAGGTGCAGCAGGTGGGGCCACAGCCATCGGCACAGCAGCAGCGGCGCGTGGGTGGGCGGCAGCAATATCCACAAGGGGGGAGGCCACAGCCGCAGGCCGGGCCGCCGCTGCAGCAGCAGCCGCAGCAGCAACACCAGCAGCGGCAGGGTGGGCTGCAACAGCAGGCTGGGCCCCCGCCACGGGGACTGGGGAGCAGCGGGCCACCAGGCACAGGCCAGCACGCTTTCCCCTGCCAGGCACGACGGCCGGGCCGGATGGGGCTGCCGCAGGTGTGCAGCGGATGGAGGTCGACTCGCGCCCGTCGCCCTTGGGACGGCGGTCTCCTGACCCCCCGACTGTTTCCCCCGCTGCCAAACGCCCCGCTGGCCGCCCCTCGGGCGGCTCCGGCCTGCGGGTGGGGTTCCTCAACAGGTCGCCTGGCCCGCAGGAGCCCCAGCGTCGCCGTACCAGCTCTGGCGGGGCAAGCAGCAGCGGCAGTGACACCTATGGTGTCGTTCTGGTGGGGCGGCGCAAGCAGGCCCTGCTAGCCACCTGCGGGGCCACCTGAGCCGCCGGGCGCCCTGGCCGATCCGGAGGAGGGCCTCTGCCATCATGCCCTCTGGCAGATGCGGGATTCCTACGAGGTGTGTGCCTCGAGTGCGGGCCGGGCGGAGCTGCTGGCGTACCTGCGAGGGATGTGGACCAGTGGCGGCGCATCAGGGCTGAAGGGCCCCGGAGGCCCCTACCCACAGCGGCACGAGCGGCATTGGCGGAGGCAGCTGCTGCCCTGCAGGCGGAGCTGGATGTGGCGCAACTGGCAGGGGGTGGGCGGTGAGGAGCGCCTCGACCGGGGTTGGGGGTCGGGGCCCTGGGGATCGTGGCGCAGGGCTGAGGGTTGGGTGTTCCGTGGTTCGTGTAGGCTTGTGCTGGGCGGTGCTTCTGGGGTCCGGTTGGGTTTCAGTCGGGTGGTTGGTTAGTCGGGTGTCGTGTGTGGGGACCGCCCTTTCGCTGGAGTTCTCCTTCCGGGCGTGGTTTCGGGTCGCCGTAGCTGTCAGGAGCGTCTTGGTCTTTTGCTGGTCTGTGGAGCGGCCATCACCTTCAGACTCGGGTGCGGCCTCGGGCTGGCCTTGCGCTTGCTGGCGTCTGGCGAGCCGGTGGTGGTGCGGTGGTTCCGGGTGTCTTCTGCGTGTCTGGGTCGGTAGGTTGGGGTTGGGGCTCTTCGTCCGTCCACCCCTGCGTCGCTGCTGGCGGCCATGCGGGCTGAGGGTCGCGGGTGGTGTTTTGGCTTCTGTCGCCGGTGTCCCTGCGTGCTGGGTGGCGTGTCTGGGGGTCGGTTTTGTGCTGGTCGGGCGGTTTGGCAGGCTGTCTGTCCTGCGTCGGGGTGCTCCTCCTGGGCACAGGGTGGGGTCGCTGTTGCGGTTGGGAGGCGGGGTCGTGTTGCTGGTCTGTGGGGCTGCTGGAGCCTGGTGGACTGCTGGCTTTGTGGCCTTCTAGGGCGGCCCGTCTGAGAGTGTCTGTCGTGGGCGCCTGTCTCGGCGCCTGCCCGCTGGGGTTCTGTTGGTGCCTTCTGCGTGGTCGGGAGGGTAGGTTGGGGGTTGGGGGGCTTTTGTCGTTCCGTTGCCCTTTCCCTTATCCCTTCTGTTTTTTTTAGACTCCCCTTGCCCTTGGTGTCTTGTTCTCTTCTCCCTGTTCTGTGGGTTTTTGGTTTCAGGTCCTCTCCTTCTCTACGTGTTCCCTTTTTGCAGTCCGGGGTGCGCTGGGTTTGGACGTTTTGTGGTGTTGGTGCTTGCCTGTGCTGGTCGGGCTTTGAGGTCCCGCTGGCCTGTCCTCTCCCGTCTCTTCACCTGTAAACCTTTCCACAGAAAAAAAAGGGCCTGCCAGGGAAGCTCCCCCGGGGCCTGCACGGGGGCCCTGTGCCGTGTGTGTCAGGCGTGGCCACACAGGCAGGATATGGCCATGAGTAGCACCCTTGGCTCTGACTGTCATTGGCACGCTGAAAGGTTTGGCAGTTTTCAGCCGTGTCGCCTTCATATCGGTAGACAGGGGAGCTTGCCACGGGAGCTGACGTGGCAGGGGAGACCCCGTTACCTGGATGGCCTTCGGCTCGCAACTCCACAGGACCAGACCCGGCCAGGCGCATCAGAGCCAGCTGCGCTGTGCCGCAGGCTCTGGTCCGTTATGACGTACCAGTGGCGATGGGCGTCCCCGTCCCATGCCGCCATTGTCCCGAGGGCATGCTGCCTTACTAATCTGGTTGTCGATTGACGAGTCTTACCCCTACAGTAGAACAGCACAGTCTGCCACTGACCAGCAGCAGCTCCTGCTCGCACTGAGCCGGTTAAACAGTTTCTGTGGCTTGCTGCTGCCATCCTGGCTGCCATTACTGCGTCTCCCTGACTGCATACAGCCCACCCGACGCATAAATACCACGCTAATATGGCGCACATGGTCACTAGACATCCGTGTTACTTAGGCAGCTGTAGCGCTGGTAGAACTGCCTTGGCGCCGGCCATGATAGCTTGCCCCAGCACGAGCGGCAGGTCTGCCCACATTGGGCAGCATGCTGCTCCTACATCCTACCCTCTTGCTAAAAGTAAAGACCACTGCAGCCGCGTTACAGCTCTCGCGGCGACACGGCGTACCTCGAGTGTTTCTAGTAGCCTCGTCGCGGTGCTCAAGGATGAGCTTAAATATGAGCGTGAATCGTATCGCCGAGAGGAGGGTCTAGAAGAACTGCCAGGCGGGTTTGTCGTCCAGGATGAGCCCGGGACCAGTGCTTTCCTACTGTTGAAGCAGCACGGCAGCGAGCAGATCATTGTACGCGTGAACATCGACACACAGCCGGGGCTCGATCAGGAGGACGAGGGGGAAGAGGAGTATGAGGAGGACGAGGAGGAGCCCCCTGTGGAGTTCGTGGTGACCATTGGCAAGGAGGACACCGACGACCTGCTCATCTTTGAGTGCGAGAGCGACGGCGAGTACATGGTCGTCAACAGCGTCAACCTGGAGACTATGGACGAGGACAGGGAGCTCGGGGCGCCCCCGTACCGCGGGCCGCTGTTCGAGGACCTGGACGACACGCTGCAGCAGGCCTTCGTCGACTACCTGGAGGAGCGGGGGATCAACGCGTACCTGGGGTTGTACATCCAGAAGTACCTAACTGACAAGAGTGCCCTGGAGTACCAGAAGTGGCTGGGACGGGTGCGGGACTTCATTGGGAAATGAGGTCGGATGGTAGGGGATTGGGGGAGGGACTGGCGGCGTCAGGGGCTGTGTTTTGAGGGATGGCAAGGGGTGGCGGAGGCGCTTGTGGTACTGTATGCTATGATCCCGGATGACGGCAGTGGCGTTGGGGGCAACACTTCATGCACGCATGTGTCTGCTTTGTGTTAGCGCTGCATTGGACTGCCGAGGCGCCAGCTGCTACAAGCCATCGAGGATTGCGGCTGACAACCACTGCTGCGCGTGGATGCACACACAGTGTGTAGCGCATGCAAACGTTAAACGGTGACAGTGGATGCAAGGCACATGTCTTGAGCAGGGCCTGCCGCCTGCGTCCGGGTTGGAGGAGTTCATATGCGTTGTGTGGCAGCATGTGAGCCGTGTCGGTTGTCTGTCGTGCCCCAAGGTGCCGTGCTTGCGTGCATCGGCTGATGGCAGAGTATTTGGGCGTGGTGTCCGTGCAAGCCTTGAGTAAACAACGAACGGGTTTCTTGTGCATATTAATGGAGTGCGAGCTGGAAGGCTGTGGGCACGCAGCAGCCGTGCTACCGGTGGTGCAGCAATACTAGGTGTAATGCGCTTGTGCTGCTGCCTTATGACGACCAACATGGGAAAGGCAGGACCAGGTTGGGCCATACGTTCTGCAAGGGCTGTGCTTGGCTGCTTGTTATCAGGACCGTGGGAGCAGGTGGGAGCACAGCGTCTGTAACTGTGTTCGTCCGCGTAGCTGCATGGGAGCTAGGACTGGCACTGCCTCCCCTAGAGGTGCTTTCCGCAAGGCTTTCCGTTGCCGTTCACACTTGGACAGGTGCAACTGCTTGCCAGGCTTGCCTTCACCAGTCGCTCGTTTTGTCTAGTGTATCCGAGTGTATGATGCGGCACCAATCTGGTGTCTGCGTCTGCACCACTGGAAGGCATGCATCATAGATGCTCATGCGTGGGACTTCGGGGCTCAAGCAAAACTCGCAGCTATACGAGAGCGCTTGGGCCACTGTTGCTGAATTTACCAGGTGCAGAACCGTCCCTGGGGCGAAAGCTGGTCAGAGCAGGTCAGAGCCTCTCGATGGGGGAGTCTCCCCTGGCCAAGTACAGGCATGGCTGAAACCTGCTCCGACACACGGCTCGCGTTCCGTAGACTGTGCCATAGGGCACACACGCCGTAGTACTGTCCAACGCACAAACAAGCATCAACACAACCATAGCTCATACTCCCCTCACTCTCTTGTACACACCGCGCTGTTGACCAGCAACAGGCCAGGCGGGCCGTATAGCAGTACGGACTCTCAATGATGGAGCGATATGCGTCACGTCTTCACAGCAGGAAGTCACAACCAGCCAGCAATGCCTGGGCTTATGGCTGCAACCTGCTGTGCGTTGATCCACAAACCACGCACATGCTTGACAACACTCAGGCAAGCAACGCCACCGTCCAAATCGTGGTTACTGGTTGCCAAGAAACCTGCTCGACCGTTCCCCAGGAATAACCGGTAGTGCAGCTGTGCAAGTCACAGCAACCGCAAGCCTACACCTCAGGACCATGTGACCGAAGCACAGCGCAAGCAACATCCCTCGACTGACGACCGCCGGCAGACCAGGCAGACCGCATGCTTTTGTGCATGGCCATCCCTCTTCTGAACAGGACTGCAAATCCAAAATGGGCTCAAAGGCATGACGTGCTGCTTCCCAATCCCCACCCGGCCCTTCACCGTTGTACATTTCTTTCACCCAGGGCCTCCAGGAACGGGGCCTGCGCCTGCTGCGCCACGCCTGCCCTCCACGGCGGAAACACCGCCGTGCCGCATGCCTTCTCTAAGCCGCCTTGCAGCACATGTCGGCCACCGGTCACCTCGCCTCGTCCCCCGCCCCCCATGGCACACCCACACCCGCACCCCGAACACGCCCATGCCATCCCGCTTGCTCCCTCAAGCCGACTTCCCGCGCATCTGCGCCATGGCCACCTCTGCCCGCGCGCGGTCGAACACGGCCCGGATGATGGTGTACAGCTTGATGACGGGCCCGGTGAGCGCCTGCGGCTTGAGCACCAGGGCCATGCACAGGACGGCCTTGAAGGGGATGTCGATCACAGGCAGGTTGAGGATGAGCCAGTAGGCGGCTGTGTGCGCGGCCAGGACCAGCATGTTGAGGATGACGGGCCGCTCGCGCGCGTACGAGGCGAGGAAGTCGTTGAAGGACAGGAAGCCGTCCTCGTTGGTGTCAGCGTCCTCCAGCTTGTCCTCCACCATCTCGCGCTCGATGCCCTGGCCACGCGCGTGCAGCAGGGATGGGACGCAGGGCACTTGTTAGCATAGGGTGTGCGACTGGCCGCAGGGGGTGCGAGATCCCACGGGGAACCCGGCGGGTGCAAGCAACGCCAGCGCCGCACGTGGATCGACATGTGCCTAGCAACGCATCGAACAGGTGGCAGCAGTTACCTGCGCTACGGTGCACCATGGCGCGCTTGGATAACCCGCGCCAACTACCGGTACACACGCCCGCGAAACATTTCCACACCGGTCCTGAGCAGCTGGCGGCATGCGTGCTGCAGAGCAGAATGTGAAGTACGACGCACGCAAAGTCCGGTACCGTACCAAGTACGACATCGTACGGCGGCCCGGTCGCCCACCTGCGCCTTGCGCAGGTCCTCCAGCTTGAGGTAGGCGTCGCCGTTGAAGTCCAGCAGCCGGAACACGCACAGCGCCGCCGCCAGCTCGGAGCTGGACAGCGCCGTCTGCCACGTCATCTTGCCCAGCTCGGCCTGCCCGTACGCTGAGGTCAGGAACTCCTTTGTGGCCGAGCACTCTTTCACCTGGGGTGGAAAGCAGGCAGCGGAGTACAGGCGGGTGGCGGGCGGCGTTGAGTCATCGCAGCGACTGGTTTCGCGTCGGCTGCATGATGGCCCCCCGCAGCAGCACGCTGCCGCTGCTGCCGCAGGACAGCCGCAGTACGGCATTCATAGACCAATGTGCCATCAGGGCCCCGCTCCGCCCTTCCGCCACTGGACATTTGGCATTTTGTGTTACATCCCAGGTGGTGTGGCCACACGATCCTTACTGGTCCCGACCACACCTATCAGGAATTATTATCATGTAGCGTTGCGTTGCTGTTGTACAGCAACAAGAAAAAGTCCAACCTTAACAGGGCAGGAAGTGTCCCACCATGACTTGAAATCCTGCTCAAAGCAGAACCCACTGCTAGACCAAAGGTCGTTATAAGCAGCACATTCAAAGACCACATGACATTCATCCTCAGGCTTTCACATAAACATAGCAGGCTTTCCGTTGCACACGCACCGGTGGCTAAGCTACTGATGCAACATGAAACCCGCGAAAGGCAACCGAGTGATTGGAAGGTACGGAACCACACCCAGTCGGGGATGCTGTGTACGAACTACTGAACGCTTGGGCCAGCTTGGTCTCGCTTCCTTTCCTCCCTATGGCCTCTCCCCCTTCTGTCCCCCCCTCACCTGCTCACGGACAATGTCGATGAAGGATTCCATGTCCACGCCAGGCACAGGACGCGCGCTGGCTGACGTACGAGCGCTGTCGTACACCCCCTGCAGCTTGGCGTGTACGGCAGCACCCAGGCGCTCCTCGCTGTACTTGACGAAGGCCTCGTACTGCTCCATGTCCAAGTAGCCTGCGGGCCGGCGGGCCGCAGGCAGCGGTATCAGCGCAGCGGTCAGAGTTCTGACCGGCAGCACGCCTGCTGAACGGTGCCGTACCGTAATGTGCCGTTGGCAGCATTGCCCGCAGTCTGTGGGCAACGGTAGGCAAGGCTCATGCAAGCAGCAGAACCAGCAGCAGGACCACATCAGTACACCCCGTCCCCACGGCGCACCGTGTCAGCCCGTAATCGCGTCTTATGTGACGATAGCTCAGAAGGCTGCCCCGTTCCCAGCTGCATCCGCACGACTGTCGCTTTCGATGGCCGTCACCCGGCAACTTGGCAGCGTTGTACTTCCCCGCATCCCCGCAGACCGTTACCCCTGCCACAGCGCTTACACGTTGAACTGGGGCTTTGCCAGCATGTGCGCCGCTAATTCTGCAGCCACCCCCCACCAGGAGACCAGATAATCCAAAGTGCAAATGTCCTTGTCACACAGTTCACACGCAAAATGATGCTCACCCCTGCTGCCCTGGTCAAAGTTCTTAAACACCAGGATGGCTTGGAAGCGCAGCCGGTCAACTGGGCGTGTGTTTTGAAGGACGGACAGCCCGCTCAGGCTGCTTAACCCACTCGCGCCGGAGGAGGGCTGTTGCGCAGCCGCCGCTGGAGCCTGCACAAGTAAGCGTGAACCTGCTTTGATTTGGTTGGCAACAACACGCTCACATGCCACGGGAGAGCGTGGCGTCTCCCCTCCGTCGTGGGGTACGGGCGACAGGTACGGACAGTGCCGCGCACACCGCCGCGCAAAAAGGGGTTGCAGGCCCGCCCACCTTGTTGCCGTGGGTAGCCAGTGATCGCTGTTGGCGAGTGCATGCATGGCGCGCTGGCACAGTGTGGCAGTGAAGCGGCGGGGCCGCATTGCGGGGGCCAAGGCTGCGGTCCCTCACGCCACGCTGCAACGGCGACAGATGACTCTGCATCCTCAGCAAATTTTAATTATCAGCAAGATATGGCCTATTGGTGCGTACGAATTTGATCAAGGCGCTGATGTTTAAGGACAACTCGATTGGGTGTTTGCGTGCAACTGAGCCGCAGACCTATGCCAACACTGTATGTATGGCTGTTGTCTTTGTCAGTTTGGTTACAGCCCAACTGCGGGAAGCGTTGTTTCTTGCTACCTTCGGATCGCCCATGCAGACCAGGGAAATTTTTGCCGCGAGAAGGAGAAGAGTGCAGCGCAGCGCTCTTCGCCGTGGGCTTCACCATAAATATATTTACTACACAGCTACCTTTGCTTTCATTCCTCCCTTACTGCAACCTCCTCTCCGTCGCTTTCCTTACCGAGCTTCTCTACAGCCAGGCCTGGGATGGCCGATCACTTGACGTCTGCCTTTGGTAGGCTCTCAATTATGCTTGAGAAACAAAACGAGAATGGCCGGCGGTGATGACTAGACCGAATGTCTCTCCTTCCATTTTCGACCGCAGGGGCAGCGGCTGGTGCACCGCTGCCTGGTGGTGGAACTGGGGCAGACTTGCCTCTATCTCCCCAGTGGAGGTTGGGTCGTGCTACCAGCGTGGTGAGTAGCAGAGGGGTTTGCTGTCCGGGACCGAGCCGGGACCGAGCACTTCCTGCTCATACGAGATATTTTTGTCCCGGATGGTTGTGACCCCAGGAGCAGTCCATGAAGAGTGCTCTTATCGGTCCTTGGGAGAGCAATAATACAGGGGCTCCCCAGGCAAAGCAGGACGCCGCCGCCAATAAGCCTGCCACGGCGTGGCGCCCTGCCGAAAGCCGCATGGGAGAGTCCAAGTGGCCCGAGAAGGACCGGACGGACTTCAATGCCGCGGCGCGGGACAGGCCGGCGCAGGCTAGCCGCTGGCGCGAGCGCGACGAGGACCCGCGCGATCGCAACTGGGAAGCTGACAGGCAAGGCCGCGTCCTACAGCCTCGCTGGTTAGCAAAGTACGTCAGAAAAGCAGCTCCTGAAGGGGATTTGGGCCTTTGCCTGCAGGTGGGGACCTGCGGAGGAGCGTCGTTGGCACGACGAGCGGGCCGGAGGTAAGGCCAAAACGCGATCTGGTTTGTATGCAACATAGTAGAGGATATCTTCTTTGTGGCAGAAAAGTGGTGCACGGCTGTGCACAGCTAGACCTCGACAGCTGACGCGGCATGTGAAGAAGCTTGTTCCTTTTCACCCATCCGGGGCTCTCTGTCTCGTCATCCGCAATGCCTAAGAAGTGTTCGTCATCTGTGATGGCCCAGTCCTGACATCAGCCACCGCGTTACTTGGTTCCGTGCCCAGATCGCTGGGGCGAGGCTGGTCGGGGCGCAGGCCGTGGCCGTGCTGCGGAGGACCGTTGGGGTGACCGGAAGCCTGCTGGTCCCGCGGCGGGAGATAGGGAGTGGCTTCCGGGGATGCCGCCTGAGCCCGAGCTGCCCAAGCGCCCGGCACCCGACCGCTGGGCGCCTGAGAGTGAGTGCAGGGTTTCGGTCATGGGCTGTCCTACCAGCAGCACCCACCAGTAATTGCTGCTCAGCACGATACATCGGCGTCATGCCCTTTTCCTGCATCCTCGTTTTTGCTGCGTCGCAGACCCTGAGCGCCGGGCCGTCGATGACCGTTGGCGAAACGCTGGTGAGTGGGCACGGTTTTCGGTGGGTGGGCCAGGTGGCGACTGACCGCAACTCGCAACCGATGTAAGGAACGCTCTGCGACCTGAGTGCAGTTGGTGCCACCGCTAGGTGTACAGAGCTCTTACTACAAGAGTCTGGGTTCTGTGATGCGCGCAGGAGCTCCCCCGGTGGGCAGCCCCCTGAACGACGGCGCCTTCGCTGGCCGCGGCAGGGGCTTCACTGCGGGGCGCGGCAGGGGCATCAAACGTAAGGCGCGGCATAACTCTGCATCCACCCGTCACTGGCTTGCGCGCGTCGCCTTGGGGGTTCATGCCGCCTATCAAAACCAGGCCTGTAATTGCGTTGGTTGCTAGGAGATGTGGGTCAAACAAGATCGCTACTGGCCGACCTTGACTTTTCGTTTGGCGTTGTCCTGTTGCAATGAACTCGCAGCCGTTGGCCCCGCCGCACCTGGGTCTGTTGCGCCGGAGCGCTGGAACTCGGGGTTCCCGGACCGTGGGCTGGACAGGGCCGACAGCGCGGCAGGCCAGGTCCCTGGGGCTGGCCCCGGCAACGGTGTCAACGGGGGCGGCGGCGCAGGCGTGAAGCGGTACAACTCCCCGCAGCTCAACAAGATCTATGACCACCTGCTGGGGACGCTGGGCGAGAAGCTGCCGCCGCCACCTATCAACCCCGAGGTGGGATGCCGCCGATGGGGTCCTACACAGACGACTGTTTGCGGATTTGTGAATGGTACCAAAGCTGCTTGAATGCAGACGAAAAGCTGACTCTGTTGGGGCTCTTCCGCTGCGTTGCAGGTTAACCTGCAGTACCCAGAGTACCTGGCAGGGCTTGCAGCGGAGGCAGCGGCTCAGCAGGCGGCTGCGCAGGGTAGGTGGCGGGGTAGCTTTGGCGCCACCTGAAAGCCCTTGACGGCAAGTTAACACTAAACCCAGTCTACCGACGCGTTGAACGGTTACCATTGTGCTTCACGCGCAGGAATCACGCCCGGCAGCGACACGGAGCAACCCGCCGCTCCTGCGGCCCCGGCAGCCGCGGCAGGTGGCAACGGGCCGGCGCCTGCGCCTGCCGCCGGTGCTGACGCCCCGGCGGCAGGTGGGCCACCAGGCATGGGCCCGCCGGGCCCGGGTGCTCTGCCTCCCATTAACCTCCTCATCAACTTGCAGCTCTTCCTGGAGGACAAGTGGGTCTACAAGGACCCGCAGGGCGTGGTAAGTTGCGCCGATGGGCACGCG
This sequence comes from Chlamydomonas sp. KOR1, assembly GCA_036984285.1. Lineage (NCBI taxonomy): Eukaryota > Viridiplantae > Chlorophyta > Chlorophyceae > Chlamydomonadales > Chlamydomonadaceae > Chlamydomonas > Chlamydomonas sp. KOR1. Next base: position 78,161 of record BQMZ01000233.1, read on the forward strand.
GGATGTCCCGATAGGGAGGGGACACGGAGGTACTTGCACCCATTAGGTCCAGCGCAAGCAATACTGCCACCCAGGGGGCGCTTGGGACAGGAACCTAACGTTTAGGGGCCGGCATGCGTGTCTTTTTATATCAAGGCGATTGACGCGTAAGGTCCTGCATGCTCGCAGACACAAGGGCCGTTCCCCCGCGCCGACATTATGGAGTGGCTCGCGTACAGCTACTTTGGCGAGGATCTGCCAGTCCGGGCGGCGGCGCTGGAGGGGGCCCCCTTCATTCCGCTGGGGGCCATGATCAAGGCGTGGGACGCGCTGGAGCGAGGGAGGCCGTTGGGGCCGCCCGGTTTCGTGGGTGCACCAGCGGTGGGGCCGGGGCTGGCAGCAGGGCCGGTACCAGCCATGCAGCCGGCTGTTCCCGACCTGGCGGCTGCTGCACAGGTTCGTGGAATACTCTTTTCTTCCCATGCTCTTGTCCTCCTGCCACTGGCGGCTTTCAAGGGCTTAGTTGGGCTCATGCAAGCAGCATGACGCAGCATGGAGTAGCACGACCCTGTCCTACTCCACGCAGGGGGACACAGTGCGGCTTGTCCTGACCAATGTGTTGGCCTGCTCTGCCCGACAGATGCACGCGGGGCTGCACGCTCAGCAGCAGGCGCAGCAGCCCCTCCCAGCCCCGGCGGCCGCGGCGGCGCCTGCTCCGCTGGCCAACATGTCCCCCGCCCCGTCTGGGGAGCTGCCCGCGGCCCCGGCACCCACTCAGCGCACCTCCTCTCTCCTGGAGACGCTGCTGGGGCGGAAGCTCGCGGAGGCCCCCGCGCAGCCTGGGGCGGGCCCCGGCCCCGGCGGAGCGGGTGGTGTTGGGGACGCTCCTAGTGGTGCACGGCCGTTCACGCTGGATCCCCCGCTGCAGCTGCCACACGGAGCGCCGGGCGGTCTCGGTGCAGGTGGCCTCGGCGGCATTGGCGGGTGGGTGCCGCAGCTGGTTTGTGGTGCGTGATGCTTTTATCTGCGACCGCACAGACGGTACGATGTATGCAACTGCTGCCTGGGCTATGGCGCATGTTGATAATGATACGCGGGAGTGCGCGGGAACGGCATATGGTGCACTACTTGTGCAGCCGCGGATAGTCTCCTGCTTGTTGACGTGAGGCGGGATCCGTGCCAAACCATGCAGGCCCCTCGGCGGCGGCCTCGGAGGCTACGGCATGGGTGGACCCGGCGGACTTGGCACGGGGCTTGGCATGGGCCCTGGCGGCCCGCTGGGTGGTCCCGGTGGCTGGGGTGGCCCCCTGGGCGCACCCGGTGCGCCGCCGCCTGCTGGGCCGGGCGGGCCCCTGCTGCCCGGCTGGGGCCGGGATCCGCTGGTTGGGGTGAGTTTTGGTAGAGGCGCCATCTTCCGTGCGTCTGGCGTTGCAGCCGGGATGATGCGACGCAGGCTTGTGCGTGATGCCATGAGGTATCCGCGTCTGCAGGGGTGGACAACACAGTTGCATAACTCTGGGTTCACCGCTGTATGTCCCGGTGGGCGCAGGGCTTCGACCCCTTGCGCCGTCCCGACCTCCAGCCCGGCCTGCATGCTCCCGGCGCTGGCATCTGGGGTGGTCCCGCTGCTCCGTTCCGGCCGGAGCAGCCGGCCTTCGCCCCACCGCGTCCCGGTGAGCTCAGCTCGTGCTGTCGTGCTAGAGTATCCCGAAAGGAGTTGAGTTGCGGTGCCTTGTGAACCAAGCACACAGCTGAACTATGTTTTCAACCGCCTGCCACGTGCAGAGCCCACTGCGGACCAGCAGCCGCCGCCGCAGCAGGCGCCTGCTCCTGCAGCACCTCAGCAGCCACAGCCCCAGGAGCAGCAGCCAGCGGCCCCACAGCCTGTAACGCCACCCCAGCCGTCTGCATGGGGCGCTCCGCCGGCGCAGGCGGCCGCTGCGACTGGCGCGCCACGCAGCCTTGCGGACATTCAGCGGGAGCAGGCCATGGAGGCTGCCCGCCGCGCTGCTGCCGAGGAGCAACAGCAGGCGGCTGCCAGCGGGCTGCCGCGTGCGCCCTTTAGCCCGCCCAGTCTGAACGCATGGGTGAAGCCCGACGAGGGCAGGCTCTCCGTCAACAGCCAGCCTCAGGTGGTTGAGGCCCTGCAGCCTCAGCCGGCGCAGCAGCAGCCTGCTGAGCCCAGTCGGCCCATTTCGGGGCTGCCCCCCGCTCTGCAGCAGATTTTCGCGACTGCCAACAAGCAGCAGCCGGCGGGGCAGACCCCTGCGGCTGGGCAGCAGCAGGCAGCAGCGCTGGCTGAGGCCGACAAGGCCGCTAGTGATACAGGTGAGCCCCTGCGCCTACCTCTGGCCGCAACGCGTCGGGGGGAAGTAAGGTCCAGGGCTGGATTTCTCCCTGTGACACTGGCAAGCTGCATCACGTGCCAACAGCTCGAGTTGCTGCGTGCCACCGGCCGTGTCGCTACAGCGATAAGACAGTGCACACTGCTCTGCGCAGCCGGACGCTCCAGGTCACCTCATAATTTGCTGGCTGCACGTTTCGGTTGCACGGAATGACAAGGGCCAAGCGAAGTTGCACGCCTCCGAATGTCGCAGGGGCCAGTGGCAACGGCGCATCCGCCGCCGCCGCCGCCGCCCCAGCGGGCGACAAGAAGAAGAAGAAGGCCCAGCAGCAGCTGGTGCTGCAGAACGAGTCCAAGGCGTCTCAGGCGGCGCCCCCTGCCCCGGCGGCAGCTCCAGCGCCCGCCGCGGCTGCTGAGGACAACGGCGCTGCCGCGGCTCCACCCCGCCCGGAGCCTAAGCTTGCGCCGTGGGCGTCTGCCGCGGCCGCCAAGCCGCCGACCGCGGGTCTGACGCTCCGCGAGATCCAAATGCAGGAGGCGGAAGCGGCTGCCCGCGCGGCTCGTGCTGCCGCCGCCCAGGAGGCAGCGGCGCAGCAGGGCGCTGCGGCAGCTGCACCCGGTGCCGCTCCTGCTGCCTCAGCCTCCGGTGTTTCCCCGTGGGCGAAGGTGGCGGCGGCGACACCTGGGCCGAACGCGGCAGTTGTGTCGCCGCCGGCCGCCCCACCCGCCAACGCCTGGCGTGCGGCGGCGGCTCCGCCCGCGGCCGCAGCACCCGCGGTGGCTCCAACAGACGTTTCCCCGTCACGGAAGACCGCACCCTCCGTCGCCGCAGCTGCTGCCCCCGTGGCGCAGCCAGCGCGCGGCGGCCGCCCCACGGCCGCTGAGCCGCCCGCTGCCCCTGTCGGCGTGACGGGTGGCGGCCCCCGCGGCACCACCCTTGCAGAGCTCTTTGAGACGAAACTCAACCCGGCTGCAAACAACCCCGCGCCCAAGGCTTGGGGCGGCGCGGCGGCCAAGCCCCCGCCGGTGACGAACCTGCGCGCGGTGTTGTACGAGGAGAGCGCCGCGGATCTGGAGGGCGGCGCTGTGGATGAGGATTTGTCGGACGTGCTGCCCATGCTACAGCAGAAGCAGCAGCAACAGCAGCAGCAGGCCGCGGCTGCAGCCGCAGCGGCTGCCTCGAGCGGCTGGTCGGCCGCTCCGGCCCCGCCGCCAGGGCCTACGCTGCGCGACATCCAGCAGCAGGAGGAGGACGCAGCCCGGAGGGCGGCGGCGGCCCGCGCTGCCGCCACAGCTGCACAGGCTCCCGCCAGGGCGAGCTCCGGCTCCGTGGCAGCCGCGTCCCCCGTCGCTTCGGCGGACGACGAGGGGCTGTTCTGGGACTACGGGCCCGCCCCGGCCCGCAGCACGGCTCCGGAGCCCGCGGCCAAGCCAGCGCCAGCACCCGCGCGTGCCGCTGCTCCTGCTCCTGCACCGGCCCCGGCACCAGCGCCTGTCAGCCGTGGCGGCTGGGCGTCGGCGGTGGGCGCCGCAGGCCCTTCAGCGGCCCCAGCGCCAGCACCTGCCAAGGCAGCGCCGACGGCTGCGGCGGTGGCCGCCCGGCCAGTGGCGGTGGCGCCGAAGCCGGCAGCGCAGCTTGTCCCGCTGGCGTCACGTGCGGCGCCTGCGGCTCCCCCACCTGCGGCGGCAGCGCCTGCTGCCTCGGCTTCGGCGTCCACGTCTTACGCGCCCAGGGACACGGAGGAGAACCTGGGGCTGCTGGCGGGAGAGGTGCAGATGTCCCCGGAGTTCAAGGTAGGTCCCCACAGGCCGACCCCTTCCATTTGGTCTTGAAACAGTTTCATTCTCATCTGCACGGGCCGCCAGTTAAGGGCTGCCCTGTTTGGTTGTTTCGTCGCGGTCTGGTAGAGGGGCTGACGGGCGTCGCGTTTTGTATCCGCAGAACTGGTGCCGGCAGAAGATGGTGGAGTTCTTCGGAAACGACGACCTGGCGTTCGTATACTGGCTGCTATCGCTGGGTAGCCGAGGCGAGGTGTCGGAGTACTGCCAGGTGGGCCTTGCCTTGCGATCCACCTGCCAGCCTGCTGCCCTGCCTTGAATGGTCCTGCGCCAGTTCTCGGGGCACAGACGACGTGACGTGTTGTTGGCCCAGACCCAGAGTCCATGGACCGCCGTTGCCAACACCCGAGACGTACTGAGCCCAAGCGCCCTTGCACTTCCGTTTAGGCCACTACGTGCCAAATCGAAAAACTGTTTTCCTCAAGGTACGTACTTTCATCCGCTATCCTGTCTCACCCTGCCCTGCTTTCGGCGCCCTCCCGGGCTCACGGTGCTGCTACAGGAGTACATGCGCGGCAAGCCCAATGTGTCTAGCTTCGTGGCGGAGTTCCTGAAGCGCAAGGACGCGGAGGCAGCGCTGCGGAGCGCGGCCGGGAAGGGCAAGGGCAAGGGTGCTGCGCCGGCCGCGGCGGCCAAGCCGGTGGCCTCCAAGCCGGTGGGCAACGACTGGCAGAAGGCGGCGGCAGCGCCCGCAGCTGGCAAGAAGGGCGGCGGCGGCAAGCAGCCGGCGGTGAAGAAGGTCGCGGGCATCACCGCGACTGTGCCTGGCTTCAGCCTGCTGTCCGACCGGGCGTGAGGATTGCACCGCTGGTCGTGGGACCTGGGTGTGGTGGAGCAGCTTCGCGTGCTGTCCCGCGTGTTTGGATGGTGGTCCGGGGAGGAGGGGACGAGCGGCGGTGCGGCCTGGTCGTGTTTGGGGCAGCAAGCCTCCCGAACGGGCCGCTGATGGGGCCTATGGGGAGGGGAGCCGCGGCTGTGGGCGGACGCGACCGTGGTGGGCCAGAGGGCGGGCATGGGAGTGATGCAGCGTCAGCGAGAGCGGATGGGCTGTGAGCGACATTTTGTGATCCGTGGGTGCATGATGCGTGTTGAGGGAGAAGTAGGCTGGGCACTGCTGCGGATACAGCGAATTTGTGTAGGGTGCTTGGTATACTACAGCCGAGCCTGTTTGGCTGCTTGGCAAACAGGCGCGGGGGATGGGGACTGAAGGAGTGCTCGTTGCACCAAGACAGTCATGCTGCATTGGCATCCATTCTACATGTCCTAGCTCCAGACACAAGCCTGTCGTTGCCGCTGCATTGTAACGCCGAGCTTCTGAGTCGTGAATCAGGGTCAGGACTGCACTGTATTACAGAACCAACTCACAGTACCTTGCACCAAGGGTCACATCCTGCTCCTGGACCCGCGGGCCACGTGGGATACGGTGCAGCACAGAAAACGGGGTGAAGCATTGGTTTGCTCCCATTTTGGCATTCAGTGTCACCTCAACAGAACTCAAGCGACGCGGCATGTGGCTTGTGTTCATTTTAGACTACCGTACGCCTGCGTACGCCTCTGCATTGGGCGGCGTCGTAGGAGCAGCGGCAATGCGGCATACACAGGCCTGCAGAGGCAGCAGGGTTGCCTTCGGCCACATCAGCCTGCACCAGCCGGCTTGGAGACTTGGAGGCGGTGTGTTGGCACTGCGCAGCGCACAATTTGGTGCAACGACTAGCTTGGCACATTGTCGACGTGTCCGTGAGGCCACTAGTTACATGCTGCTCATGCGAGATGGACGCTACACCCTGCCAGACCACTGGCCACTGCCAGCCATACTTCCTTGTGTACCTTGCCCGCTTGGCACGTCGTAGCTAGTTACAATGTATGCCCACAGTCCCTTCGGACCGCTTCTTTGTCTAAAAGCCAAAGGGCCTTTGGGGTAACTAAGCAGCACCAACAAAGGCCGCAATCTGTTACCCTCCGTTCGTGAATCTACTGCCACCGCGCCCTCACAGCCTAGTTCTTTCGTAGGCTCCTTATCGTCAACTGATGCTTTTTATGTTCCACCACCAACCCGCACCCAAGGGCACCACCAACGTTTACCATACCTCCGGGCCAAGTCTAGCCGCTGCCCAACGCCAGTGTGCGCGCACGCATTGCATGGCACTTCCGCCTCGGAAGCCCACACGGAAAGCAACCACGAGAACACACCGCGTTAGGGGGAAGCGAAACGGCAGGGCACAACATGCACGTAATGCGCAGCCACGCAGGGAAAAGAAAGGTTCCTGCCCACCGGCTGTACCTCGTACCATTATTCGACCGTCCGCGCTCTACTTCAAAGCGTCGGAGTGCACCTGTGGCACACGAGTTGCCCGCAGCCATCCTGACACGCGCTGACGAGCAACGACCCACACCACAATGTGTAGAAAGAACACACTGCATCCCACAATCCGGACTCTCAACTTCACACATGTGCCGCTTTAGTGCCAGGTCATGAGAAGCACTATTGAAGTGCGGTACGGATCTTCTCCTCCCTTATCGCATTCCTGTGCCATTGAATAAGTAGGACTACCGATCCTCAAACCTGTGCAAGACAGCTTCCGCTCAATGCAGCGGCCGATCCGTGCAACAGCCTCCCCAAAGTGCCCTGCACATCACCGCTCGGCAATTCAGTTTTCAAGGCCAACCATGACCCGGACCTGCAAAATTGCGCACAGCCAGGGATTTGGAAACACATCGAGCCTCCGTGGTGTCACACCAGTGGTACATTGCACAGCGTCACGTGTCCTCGTGCATCTAGTTGTACAGCCCACTCATCTGCAGTAGCGTAAGGTTGAAAACACGATGTGCCCACCGAAAGGGGCGCAACCAGCATGGGACTGAAACAGGCGCGACTCGCAGCCGGCACGCAAGAGCCATTCGGGCTACCAGGGCGTGGGGCCAAAACTGAAACCGTAGCCGCCGCCACGCCCACCTGTGTAGTGGCTCTGTACGTGCGTGTTGAAAAACCACCTTTGCCAACTTCACAACAGAGGACCACCAAAACAGACACAGACCTTGATGCAGGAAAATTGGAGACCCCAACGGCAAATGGTGCCAGTTGATGGCATCAGCATGCCTATTATTGCAAGACGCACTTTTCCTTCTCCTATTAATGTACTTCCCTCGCCCGTAGCCCAGAGTGCTACATGACGCCAACGGCCGGTGCACCGCCTAAGCTGCGCCCACCTCGAGAGAGACCGCCGTTCCTTCTTGGTAAAACCGGAACGCCAGAGTGGCGCTCCACCGCCAGGCTCCCAACTATCAGCTACCATCACTGCCAGCAGCACTGCCGCCCTGCACAACTCCCCGTAAGCTCCTCGACACTGCACCGTTAAAACGGCCTGCAGGCCCCAATGCATGGCCCGAGCACGCCCGCTACCCTTGGGCCCACGAGGCAGGCCTCATCCTCACCGCCAAACCCACATGCACCGCTGCTAGGTGCGGCAGCGTTGTGAAGCACAGGCGCTGCCTTAGTTGCCGACGCCACCGTCCTCAGCATCCTCGGGCCCCCACCCGAACACGGTGACCACCACGGTCACGTCGTCGGTGGAGCCAGAGTCCAGCGCCAGCTTGAGCAGCTGGCGGGCGGCCGCGGTGGCGCCCGCGGTGCGGTACTGCACCGACATGCGGGAGTACTGCGCGGCAGGGCACGGCGGACAGCGAGGCGGCAGCGACCGATGATGCAGACCGCAGACAAACTGATGTTGGAAGTCCCTCACGAGAATCGCCACAACGCTCAATTACTCGGTTAGCCGTACCGGTGCTGTACCCACTCCGTTCTGTCCCCACTGCCTTGCCCCCAGCCTCACGCATCCGGTGTGCGCCCTGCAGCCTCGCACCCTCCCTCGGCCCAGCCCCTGCACGCTCACCTCCTCCAGCACGCGCGCCGCCTCGTCCACCGCCTGCTGGTCACCCACGGCGCTCCACAGGCCGTCGCTGGCGGCGATGAGGAAGGCGTCGCGGCCGCGCTGCAGCGGCACCACCGCCACCTCCGGCTCAGACACCACCAGGCCCGCGTCCTTGAACTCGGGGTCGCCCAGAGAGCGCGACACGGACAGCGCCTGCGGAGCCGGCATGTTGGGCTTGGGTCGGATTTGCGAAGGGTTTAGAGGCGCAACCGGGATGCCGTGCCTACCGTGGGACTGTGGTAGGCTGGGGGTGCTGCTGGCTGCCCCTGGTGGTTTGGGTCGGGGCCGAAACGCAGCCCCGGAACGCCGTATTCGTGCTGGTTGCCGCGTGCCCGCACCGCGTGTCCCCAGCCTCACCCGCATTACGTCCGGCGCGTCCTTGCGCGGCATGACCACGCGCGTGGCCCCGCGCGCCACCATGACGGTGCCGCCCGCCGCCTCAATGCGCTGGCGCTCTGAGCGCAGCGCGGGGGTGTGGTCGCGGGAGAGGCGCACGGCCTGCGGGGCAGGGCCAGGGGCCAAGGACCAGGCGTACGGTCTACGCGAAGCGGCGAGTACCAGATTACCAGTGCTTGCTTGGCGTTGAGCAACTTTGGCGATCTGGGTCGCGGCCCCCCCGCATGCTCCTCAACTACAGCGTACAATGCCAGACGGAACGTGTGGGTGTTGCCGGCCCTCCTCACCTGGCCCTCCCTGCACAGCACGGCGCGGCTGTCTCCCGCGTTGGCCACCGCCAGCAGGCCGCCCAGCTGCAGCGCCAGCAGCGCCGTGGTGCCGTCCGCGTACTCGTGGGGGCGGCCGGCGGCGGCGCGCTGGCGGGACAGCGCCAGGATGGCCTCGTCCACCTTGCTGCGGGGCGGGGGGCGGGGCGGGGTAAAGCGGTCGCGTCGGATGAGGGATTCAAGGGAAACAAGGAGCGGGCAGGCGTCGTGGAGTAGCGGGCGGGAGGAAAATGGTGCAGAGCAAGAAGCATGGGGTGGTAAAGTGGAAGGTGTCGTGCGAGGGTGTGCCGCAGAGCGGGAGGCTCGAGCCGGGGGGTAAGCGAGGCGGTGCGGCGCGGTGCGCACCTGTAGGCGGACTTGAGTGCGGAGCTGGTGGCCTCAGAGTCGCCAGTGCCTGGTCAGGCGGCCAAGGGGGACGGGTGCGTGCACCTTCAGATTCTACTCCTACGGGTAGGTGGCGTCGTGCATACGTTCGGAACCAACACCCGCCAGCTGCAGACGCGCACAGGCATCTACCGCAGCGTTGGTGTGGCTGCTCACCTAAAGACTGGTGCAGCTCGGAGTCGTTCGCCACCAGGTCCAGCATCGCCTTGTGGGCGTAGCGAGCACTGTCGTGTCCTCCGTGGCCGTCGAACACGCCGGCGACCACCAGGGAGCCCCCGGCGCACGACGTGAAGACACCCGAGCTGCCGCTGCCCGCGCTGGCGCTGCCGCCAGTGCTGGTGGTGGAGCCGCTAGCTCTGCCTGTGTCCTCATCAATAGACGTTGAACAGACAGTCACAGGCTCCAGCACGTGTGTCGCCGCAAGGAAGAAGTCCTGGCTCCGGTCCTTCAGGATACCTGTGACCTGCGTGAAACGCCGTAGGCGATGAAGAGTCACGGACACATGGAGGCGAACCTGTTGCAGCTGGACGGCTGCAGAGGCACGAGTATCGGGCCGACAGTGCCTTGTACGGCGTCGCAGATTCTATAACAACAATTTAGGATGGACAGTGGTAAGCGGAAGAGCGAGTGCTGACATTACGTCGGACTCTGACGAGGACCGATGTTTAACTTGAAGCGTCTGGTGCGCTGAGCGCCTGGCAAGATGTGCTCAGGTACTGAGCTTGTGTTGTTTTCTATCATCACCTGAGCGTGTCCTTGATACGTGGTGGCCGGGCCAGGGCTGCGGACGAAATTCCGGCAGGAGCGGCCCCCAAAACCAGCCTCCAGGGCGCCAGTGTGAGCTCCCAGCTGCGAAGTACTGACTTGACGCAGACCACTTGCTGATTTGGGGGCTGGGCAGAAGCCTACGAGGAACAGCACTAGCGGTTTAACTGTCGGACTCAAGGTGCGTCACTCCCTTCCACCGCTCCGTGCAGCCCACCGCCTCCCCATGCTTACCAGCTTGCTTTGAGCTATTCCTCCACCCCAGACGAGGGAGAACAGGCCGGGGGAGGGGCACCGGTCTCCTGGAGGAGAACTGGACCGCTTTCTTAGTTGCGTTCTTCTGCATCTTGTATTTTACCATGTATCATAAGAGGTCCGGCTAATAGCTGTGCCTTTCTGCAAGAGTAATTGCCTTTCGCTCGCTCACCGAGAGCTATTGTACCAGGAAATGCACTTGTACCATGAACACAACCGCAACTGTCAACTGTTCCTGCCCGGACTGATTTTATTGACCGGTTTGGCTGGTCCGCATAGAAGATTTTATGTTGTTTTGTGTGTCTATGCAATCGGTGTTAACGTGGCCACGTCACGATTACGCACAGATGGCACACCGAAAACTCTTTCCTGGGGCGCGGACGAGCTTACCTCTAACGCGGCAACGAGCAATACCCTCAACAGGCCATGCCGTTATGGGACGCAGCCTCATGTGTTGTAGTCGGGCTTGCGTGGCTTGTAACGCCACCACGCAGGACACCTTACGGCAGCAGCCGCTACGTGCGTCGGTCTCACAACCTCCCCCCTGCCGCACCTTCACCTTGCAATGCCAGTCTGGAGCTGGACAGCACGGACATACGTGCCGCGATGGGGGCTCGGGCAGGCACAGGAACCTTGCGCACGCCGCAGCCGCCCGCTCGGCCACCGCAGCAGCGGCGGGGTTCCTGCTGTTCGCCTCGGGCTTAGCTGCTCCCGCAACGAACCTCCGCCTTCTCCCGCACCCAACTCACGTCTTGGCCGTACTACCAGCCTCGGCTGAAACAGCAGATCTGTATCCTCTGGGCCGGGTGGTGTTTCCGGCCGACTACCTTGACCCACTCGACCTGAACAGCAGCAGCAGCAGCAGCAGCAGCAGCAGCCCTACGCCCGTTGCCCGGGGGGAAACCCAGGCTGACCGGGCAGACGCTGCCGTTTTGGCCACCTCCTCTCGGGCTGCAGAGGACCCTCGCTGCCCTGACGGTCTGTGCCCTGGGGAGGTGAACGGGACGCTGAACACGTGCAGGTAGGCGCGACAAGCAACCTGCAGCCCTGGAACACTACGGAAGCCGTATATACAGCGGCTTCAATGTCCTGACTACAACCGCTTAAAACGCTTGAGGTCTTGCTGCACGGATGTGTGCTACCAGGCCAGGTCTGGAGCAGCTCCTCTAGCGTAGTGAGTCGCCAAGCATCTGGCCCGCCTCACCCGGCCCCGCCCCACCCAACGTCTTGCAACCCCGCGCTGCGCTCAACCCCCATGGCCGCGCCCCCCGTGCCCTGCACGCGCCCTCCTCCACGCCCACACACTCACACAGCCTGCAGGCGCCCAGCTGCGTGTCCACCTCCTCGGACGAACCGGAGCACTTCGTGCCCCCGTGGGACTTCGGCGACGGCGGCAGCAGGGAGCAGGCGGTGGCGCGGCTGATCGAGGTGGCCACAGGGGGCTACTACGCGCCGGGGCTGAGCATGAACGACCCCACAGTCACCAACGGCTACTCGCGAATCGACGCCGCGGGGTACCTCGTACGGCAGGCCGTGGCCTCGGCGACAGGTACGGCAGAACCCGTCGTACCGGGGACGCGGGGAGCTTGGCGGAAGCCTACGGTAGTTGCAGTGGCCGGCAGAGGTAGCTTCTTGTCAGGCACTGCACTGCTTGGTTGAATGACGCTCCGTAGGGTTGATGTGATTTGTCGCTGTGTTGGGTGCCGTGCCGCAGGTGGTGCTCCCCCAGAACGCCCGCAGCCGCGGCTGGACCCGCGTGGCGCCACGCCCTTTGACGGGCGGCTGGTGGAGACCCACACCACCGAAGACGGTGGGCCGTGCCGCTTCCTGGCCATGCGATGCTGCAGTGCACTCGGGTGCTGCAGTGCATTTGGGTGCTGCAATGCACTGCACCCGCGCACCCTGCGGCTACGCGCTGCACCGACCCGCATGGCCTTGGGCGCTCGTGTCACAGTGTCACGTCGTATTAATTATTGCCGGTTTGCTGGGGACATGGCATCTAGGGACATGGCATCTGGGGACATGGCATCTGGGGACATGGCATCTGGGGACATGGCATCTGGGGACATGGCATCTGGGGACATGGCATCTGGGGACATGGCATCTGGGGACATGGCATCTGGGGACATGGCATCTGGGGACATGGCATCTGGGGACATGGCATCTGGCCTCCGCGTCCAAGAAGTTGCTCTACGTCAGCACAGGATATGAGCTTCGCCGCCGCGTTGGTACGGTCGCTGTGTGTCTTGCAGGGAGCATCTACGTGTGGATTCGCTTCGGGGCCGGCGACGCAGCCGCCGCTGGCGGGCCGGCAGGCGGCGGCGAGGCTCTGCAGCAGCTGGACGCCGAGTTCATCTTCCCTGCAGGTGGGCTTGCTACTGTTAGGTAATAACTGATGCGTCATTTCTCATTTGTCGTTGGTGCACGACAGAGTTGTGACCGCACATCAGGGCTGCCTGCGGTTGGGTACCCTGTAGGGCCTGCTTGAGATGCTGGCACGGCGGGCAGAGCGACGGAAACGGCCTGAGATGGTTTCCTTGGTTTGTCCAAATGCCGCCGTGGGCTGGGCTGCCAGCTCGTCACTCATGGCACAGCATGCGCACAACGTGGGCTAGCGTAACACCTAACACACACTCAGATCTTTCATCGGGCCAGGTTTCTGGCCCCCCTTGCATTCCCTGTTGCGCCGTGGAGAGTCCCAGTATTTGGGAGTGTCCAACCTCATGACTTGCTTCCGTTTGCCAGGCGACACCATCGTGGACATCCGCTGCGCACCTGCGGCGTTGGGCTACGAGCCTGGGTCAGGCGGCGTTGCTGCCGCCGCCCCGGCCGTCGCTGCCGCCGCCACCTCCAGCGAAGCGCAGGGGGCCTCGGCGGCCGGCGGCGGCGGCAGCAGCGGCGGCAGCGGGCCCTTGGGTTCCGGCGGGCGGCTGGTGCTGTCGTTCGAGCGGGGCATCGAGTGGGACACCAACACCTCGAGAAGGTGGGGCCCCCTCCCCCCTGTGTTCGGGTACGGCACTCTTTCCTTCTCCCGCCGGGACCTGCCATCGAGTGCATACCACTCGCGATGATCACGTTCAGACGCCTCGGCGTGCCCGGCGGCCTTGTGTGTTACAAACCGCGAATGGGTGTTGAGCTGGTGATGGCAGAAGTGTACATGGCACCGTTTCCTGTGTAAATGGAACGGGCGCCCAAGAGCGCTTATGAAGTTATGATTATACCCGGCTAAGCACAAAGCCTCAAAGTGGTAGAGCGGAACGAGCTCCAAACTTCAAGACAAGAGCAAAAAAAATTACATTGTGCGCTCCCATTCCTGGGCGCAGGAAGATGGAGGCGCTCCGCAAGGCGCTGCGGTGGGAGGTGGTGCCCGTGATGGCGGACTTCGACCCCAAGTTCAACGACGAGGTGCCCCTGTGGTTCGAGCAGCTGTACGCACCCTTCAGGTGGGCTTGGGTCGGGTCCACCTGAACTTCGCGGTTCCTAGTTGCCGTACAGGTGCTGAACTCGGTGGGTGGCAATGTGGGCTGGCAGTTGCGGCTCCAGGTCGGCTGGCTAGGGCCGCGCATGCAGCGCCAGTACGATTACCTTGTGTGTGGGTGCGGAGCGGTGCATGGGTGGTGCGGTGGTGCTCAGGAAGTGCGTGCATAATGGTGCTCAGCGGTGCTCCAACGGAAAACGCGCGTCGAGCTCCTGCACTGTGGCCCTGGCAGCAGGGCACATGAATCACTTCTGCCATGCATTTGGGCCGTGCTCTGTCCGAGTGTCAGGACCTGCAGCAGAGCCTGCACTGAGTACGAGTGTACCGTATGGTTTCAGCACCAGCCGGAGCCGGAGAGTCAGCGCATGTCGCCTTGGCGAGTTAGAGTTGTTGGCTAGAGGTGATCAGAGAGCACATGCCGTCAGCTGTGCAGCCGCACAGCAGGGGCAAGGCTGCTGCGAGCTTCTACATTCTCATCGGTACCACGGCAGGGCGTAATGGGCCTTGAACGCGAGTTTGGGGTCCACACGCATTTCGCAGCGAACCGGTTGATGGATAGCTGGTATTCATGCAACACGCTCCCTCCCACCTCGCATCGCAGGACGGCTCCACAGCTCAAGTCGCTGCTCGGTGGCAGCGGGAGTGCAGCGCAATAGTGACACAGCTGGCGGTTGCAGTGGGGCCAGTCGCGGCGGGCACGTGCCCACGAGCAGGCAGGAATGTGTTGATGGCTTGGTGGCGCTAGAACCTACGTACCGCTTTCCCTAGTGCATAGGGCGCCGTGCCCTTTGCGCTTTCACTCGGACCCCTTAGTATCCAGCTCGTAGCACGCACGAACGCACGAACGTGAACTTGACCGTAGGCGCTCTTTGCGGGGACGGTAATGGCAGCGCACACCACCTTGGCGTTTGAGCGACATAATGTTATTTACGGCCATGTGCAGCACCATACCGTAGGCATGGATCCCGCATCTTGCGAACTTCCACAAGAGCAGCTGTAAGCTGAGGTTGGTGTGCTGGTGCTCGAGGTGCCAGGACACTGTCCAGTGGAGCTCACACTAGCTTAGTGTGGCCTGATTTGCATGGGAGTGATGCTGAATCGTGTCAAAGCGCATCAAGCATAATGAGATGCTTGCCGCTCGTGGTGCATTACCGCAACCGAATAGTACCGGTATGGTTTTCCACCTCATCGCCACCGCACGCCCCTTCGTGTCTGACGCTTTGGCTTGCCTGGCTGAGGACGGGAGGGTTGCCAACAGAATGCTTCCTGCTGTGACTTCGTGACAGGATGCTGCCGTAGTCCGAATACGGAAGACGTGATACTGGTGAGATGCAGTGTACGTCTTGAGTGCATCAAGTTGCACTCCATGCCTGAGTGCGTGCGGGTGCTGCTGTGGTGGGTGGAGGCGTGGCGATTGGCCGCATGCACCGTTGTGGGCATGTGGGTGAACCGGGAACAACACGCTCAGCTGGGTAGGATCTGCCGTACCGGTACCCTGTAACGATGGTCGTACCGTTATCGAACGTGCCGTACAATACTCTGGGTAAATACCGTCTTATGTGGGCCGCTGGGCACAGACAACGCTGAAGTACGGAAACTTTGTTCCTTTGTGAACCTGCCACAGCCAAGTGCAGAGAGCTTATGCTCACCGGCGGTCTACAAGTCAACGGCAATGTACCGGTGTGCAATGCAGTCCTGCTCAGTTGGCAAAAGCAACAGGAGCAGGTGACATTGTCCCTATTCCTCCTGCTCAGGTCGATGCAATGCGATGTTACGACCGCCCACCGAAGCAATTGGACCCAGTGCACACACTCGAGGCCCTGCTCAAGACAAGGCCACTTGTGAGCGTCACTGCCACGCTCAAGGTAGGCTTAGACTGGTTGTACAACACTGCTGAGGCGATTGTACGACACTGCTAAAACACGGGTGCAGGCTTGGCCCAGGCCTTGCGTGTACCGCAGCGTTCACGTGCAGTGAAAAACCCCATATGGTGAAACACCATCCTCTTTGCACGCCAACACACTGCTTCAAATCCTGCTCATGGCTATGGCGCCGCTCTCCTGTAGAATGGAGGACGGCTAGCTATTTCGTACAAATGAGACCCGAACAACACACGTGGTATGCAACTACCCTTGCGGGGCTATTTCTCTAAGGCTACTAGCAACCTTAAAACTGTACGGCAGGACAACACCCGTTGCAGCCGTGTCCCACTGTCGCAATGCGCATTCTAGATACCCAGAGGTATATCTCATACCAAAACCGACACTTCCCGCTGCAGGCCGACGTGTTGCATGCCCACGCGTTGCAAGCAACTACCTGTCCAGCGTACAGCCAAGCTGCTACTCCGCTCCCGCAGCAGCAAACCCCACACCGGGCAGCTCCAGCGACAGCCGTACGTCAGGCAGAGATGCCCTGCTCCCCGCCCTGCCCCTGCCCCTCGACCAACCACCCCCCGGCGGAGACCTGTACCAACTGAGCGGTCGGGGAACGAGGTCCGCCGTCGCCGGCCGTCCGTGCCGCTGACGCCGCCACCAGCCGCCATGCTGGCGGCCGGTCTCCGCCACTACTGAGTCACGCCACTCCGTCAGCAGCTGCCTGGCACACTGCCGGGGTAGGGTGGGGTCTGATGCGGCACAGTGGCTAAGCAGTTGCTGCTCCAGCAGTCGCCGGTGCAAGTGCACGGCGGCGGAGGAGGAATAGGCCCTGCGGAGAGCCACAGCCGACGGCCTGGCCGGCGGCGGAGGCGGAGCCGGCGTCTGTGAACATGTCGATGCCGGACAGGGCGCGGCGACCACGGAGCGTAGGTCGGCCAGCAGGCGTTGCTCCTGCGGGTGCGCTGCGGCGGGTGTGGGGCGGGGAGCGGCCCTTGCAGGCCCTTCCAAGAGTTACCATGAACTTGATAACACTCCGGACACAAATAATGATGGCCAAACGCAAGAACGGTTGCAACGACCATGAGACCCGGGGGGCAAGTGCACATGCACACAGCACACACTCACCAGCAGCTGCGCCGCCCGCGCCGCCAGCTCCCTTGTGGCAGGTGCAGTCAGCGCCGCCAGCCGTCGCAGCGTCAGGCGATATGGCGCGGGGTCGGGCAGCACCCAGCAGCCCATCAGGCCCAGCACCAGCTTCACCTTGACCTTCAGGCCCTGCCGAGTGAGGGGGGCAGGGAAGAGTGTGTTCGCTGTTTTGACGCAATGAGGACTACTGTACAGCAGTGCCCCAGCACCAGCTCCACCTCGAAGCTTCAGGCCCTGCGGGGCGAAGGGGGCATGGAGGAATGTGTGTTAGTTGTTAAGACACAACGAGGGTAACTGCACAGTAGTGCCCCAGTATCAGCTCCAGAGCTAGGCCCTGCGGGGGTGTGATCGGCCGGGTATTTGGGTAAAGCAGAGGTTGTGGTCTGCAACGCACAGACGGCATGCACACAAGCATGTTGCAGCACCTACAACGTCATCCTCACGCCAACATCGTCCTTCTGTTCCCTCCCCTTTTCTCTCACCAGTGGATCGAGGACATCATCTACAGCCTGTCCCTGGTGCGCCATGGCGTGGGTCTGGCCACCGTCAGCCTCACGGGGGCTGGGTCCGTCCACGCAGGAGGTACGCTCCATTCCAAGCCGCGCACTCCACACTAACCCGCACACCCTGCTCCCACCGCACTCTCCTCCCAGGTGATGGAGATGTTCATGCCGCTGCAGTCCCCTGCCGCCGGCACCCTGCGCTGGGTGGCGCGCGAGAGCGCAGCAGTGGCGGCCGGTGAGCTCCGGGCGCGCCTGGAGCTGGCGGAGGGGCAAGCGGTGGCAGCACCGGAGCCGTTCCCAGGCTCCGTCCCGGAGCTGGGCCTGCCGCAGGTGGGACGGTGTTGCGTCTGTCCTGCCCTACCAGCAGCGTGCTGAATGACATGTCCGTGCTCGGCGACTGTGCGGACCACCGCCGGGCTGCCGGCCCTGATAACGAGCGGGGATATGAGTAGATCTCCTTTGTTATCAGATCTTGCTTTCATGCCCAACAGGGTTCCCCCGACCGCGCGGACCACCGCCTAGCGGCCACCGTGGAGTTCTCCCGCTGTGTGCTGCCTCCTGGCTTTCAAAGGCTGCCTCCTGGCTTTCAAAGGCTGCCGACTGCTCGCATTCGCGCACCGTATCTTCCAGCACAGCCAATGGGCAGCCAAAAGCGACCGCCGGCAGCTCCTTTGGTGTGGCGCGGGCGCTGCCTTTGAGCTGCTGCATGAGGTCCACATGCCCCGCGTAAGCCGCGTTGGCCCAGCACTCATCCTGCAGGTCGCCCGGCATGCCAGCCTCCGCAATCTTGCTGCTGTAAAGGTCGCCGCCAATTGCCATGTGCACCCATGCCGGCAGGACGCTCTGCCCAGCCCGTGCTGCCAGCCGCATGGCGTACTGGTGCAGCTGGAAGCCGGCGCGGCGCAGCTTCTCGCACAGCTGCATTTGGCCGCCTTCTGCCGCAACCGCCAGCACCCACGCCCCGTCGTCCTTCAGGGGCACCTCCTGCCCCAGCAGCCACTCGCACACTCCCTCCTGGCCTGCGTGCGCGGCTGCTCGAAACACGTCCTCGTTGACCAGGCAGCCCGTGGAGTGGGACAGCTGCTGCAGCGCGTCGACATCCCCGCCTCGAGCAGCATGGGAGAGAAGCTGCACGCGCTGTTTGTAGGTCAGGCCGCGGCAGGAGCCCGGCTGACCCTAGTGCCATAGGAGGGCATGTGAAGGCACAGGAGGCCTCTTGGTACCGATCGGAACGGTAAGAAGCTCCTCGGAGCGAACCTCAAGCGCGAACGCTTTGCAGACCGGGCGGAGGTTACAAGCAGTCTCGCACGGCGACATGAAACTTGCAATGTAAGCTGTCAGACAATCTGGTAAGTTTAGAAGGACACTGCGGTCCTGGGGCAGGCGTCTGCTGTCAAGCATCGCTAGCCGTCGCTGAGGCTGGAAAGGTGAAGGGCTGCTTGTGCCAAACGCTCTACTGGTCAAGTATAAGTGTATGAGTACCAACACATATCTGATGTGTACTGGGAGGTATTGATTTTGATACTTATATGGGCTTCGGAGCCCTGACCTTCAAGCCATGACCGGGACGAACTGCTGAACCTGTGACTGTGGTCAGCCAGTCGCAGCTGAAGCACCAACGTGGTGCTGCTCCAGGATTCTATAACAGTAGAATGTCGTGCGGTCAGCCACAGTGTGCCGAGCAGGGGAGAGCGTCCCTGGTGCTGGATTGGCGCCAATCCAGCACCAGCTTCGCCGGCAGAGCTGCCGCTGCCCATTGCCAAGCAACCCAGACCTCCAGTGTATTTACGGCTCAGATATTACTTAAGCACCTCCGCGAGTCCGCGTGGGTTGAGGAGGGGTGTGTACGTGTGTTGCAGTCGGGACCCGCCCAGGTGGCCTGTCACAGGTGAGACCGGGTTGCTCCACGAGATTGCCTCCATCCACCGCAGGGGGCTGGAGCCAGGTGGATCGCTCGACAGCCCACCCTATCCTACATGTGGAGGCTCAGCAGTACGCTCCCGGGCGATTGAGAACCGTTTGAAGTTCAATTTTCCGCCAACAGCACATAATACCATTGGCGGGGGCCAGGGGCCTGATTGGGGCGAAGCCCAGCATGCTGGGAAACGGTGGGCACATGGTGGGCAGCACCGGAAAGAGCGAGGGCGTGACCAGTCTTTTTTTCCGGAATGCATTCCGATTTCCGGAATACGTTGAAAGCGAGGCCCAAAATGCCCGGAATAGATGGGTTCGAACTGGTTCGAAGGGGCCACACTCCATTCCGGAGACCGCAGGCCCCCGAGGGGCCGAAGGCCCCACCACGCCACAAGCTACAGGCCTACGGCTTGAATGAGTCGTGCAAAGTGCGCATACTGGACTGCAGTGGTGGGCACGGAGGTCCACAATGTCAAAGCGGGCTTCAACCAGCTGTCAGTAACCGGCCCCAGCGCACAGCAAGGACGTCACATGGAGCACTGAGGGCACGTGCAGCTATCAGAGTGTGCTGCAACAACATGCATCATTTTCCTCATGGAAAATGGTGTTTTTTGATGCCCATATTGCCATGTTTTCCTCGGGGTCTCCGCCCCCGGACCCCCGGGCGGGGGGGAGACCCCCCCGGAATGGAAGTTGCCCTGACGGGCGGGGATTTGAGAATGGTTCGGAGGTGTGGTGATTTGAAAAAAAACTGGGCGTGACCCCTGCTCAACGCACCTCAGCACACATGCATGAGCAGTTTTACAATTTTGGTGCCTTTCCAGAGCCCAGCCCCAACCGGGAGGCAGGGCTGGTCCTGGCAATCAGGGACACGGGGGGTCCCAACCCTCTCGCGATACGGCCAGGAGCCAACAACCCCACCAATGGCTCGACCACGAAAATGGGCCTTCAAATTCAAGCTATGGCAAGAGCGTTGTCGCCTCTGAGACTGCCTGCTAATCTTTCATTACGCAACTCCTCCGCATTCAATGTGCACACAAGTAATACCAATGGCAGCCTGTACACATGTACGGTCAAACTGAACGGCGCCACGCACATACACCGCCACAGCACTGCAAGCTTGCGCCGGAGGACGGCCAGACGGTCCTTCCAACTCAAGGTGGCACACGGGGGGACAGCAGGACTTTGTGCCTGCTTATGTTCCCTGAAGCACGTATGCTGAATGGAACAGCCAACTTGCCAAGAGCCAGCCTGCAAATGTGACGCGGCTCTGGCTGTGCAACATCCCACAGCCTGTCGACCTCAGCCGTCCGCACGCCTGGCGACACCACCTCGCAGCGCCATAGCTCACGCGTGGTGCAACGCCACAACTGCGCAACTTGTACTGCTTGTTCTACTAACCGCCACGAAGCCAACGACCGCATTAACTGCAACCCCGGCAACTCCATACATAGACTTCTCCGCCCAGCTTTTGAACCAACCAGCCCCGCCAATGCACCACTGCAGCCTTGCATACTGTACGGCAGGCAGTGGCCCGGATCTCTTTTCAATCCTTCTCTGCTTGGCAGCAATGGTGGCAGCCAAGCAGCGGGCCACCGCCTCCCACCTACCTGACTGCGCCCAGCTTCACCTCTAACCGCACTCGCTCCCTGCTCAGGACCCTGTTGCAGAAGGACGGCTGCACATGCCACCTACGGTACAGCATGCCACACACGTGCGGGCGGCGGCAAGAGGCAGCTGCTCAGTTCCAGTCGCTGGTGAGCACGATGCGGTAGCGCGCCTTGCCCTCCGCCACACGCTTCATGGCCTCGTTCACCTGCGGGGCGGGGCCGAGCGGGGCGGGGCAACACGCAGCGGGTGGGGAAGATTAACGGCATTTGTTCAGTCAGCAACCAAGGCAATCGCTTGGTTGGCCGCCGTGCGTGCAGCTGTTCGGCTGTTGCTGTGCCGAGGGGCTCCGACCAGAGTGATCCGTACCATACTCTTGCGTTTGACGGGCTGCGCAACGTGAACCGCCCAAAAACCTGCAATCGCATGTTGATCTGCTGTGGCTGAGTGTTGCTACGTGCTTCGCTCGCGTACTGCGGCTCGCCCACATGCCGCACAGATGGTACAGTGCCATTCTGCCGTACAGTCCCTACCTGCGACAGCGGCATGATCTCCAGCATGGGCTTGACGCCGTGTACCGCGCTGAACTGCAGCATCTCCTGCGGGGCGCATGGGGAGGGACCCAGAAAAGATGTATGCTTCACCAGCACCCCAGGCGAAGCGGCTCCATGTACGGTGCCAAAACAAGGCCAGACACGCTCAGTTGGTCACCGCCGGCGCTTGGTCCAATGCGCATCCTCGGTGAGAACGCGCAAACCCGTGTCTTGCTATTAGCTGCTATTATTCGTGACACAGGCTGCTGGCGGCAGCATCGCTAGCATCCCTCCGCAATATCCCAGGTGCGTGCCTGTGACCCCACCAACCCCTGTGCAAGCGTCCCCTGAGCCCTCTGTAACTCCCTGACGCCTTGCTGCCTCTTGGGTACCCCTCCGCTGGCCCCGGCCCCCAGCACTCCCGCTCCCCCCCGCACCCGCCCCAACCTGCATGGCCCCGTCCTCTCAACCCCACGTCGCCACCCCTCCCCAACCCCTCCCCCCATCCCCTCCCACCTGCATGTCCGCGCGGCCGCCCACGATGGTGCCCGCCACCTTCTTCTGCCCGAACACCAGGTCCTGCAGCGGCACCTGCATCTGCGCGTTGCCGCCGGGGATGCCCACCTGCAGGGGGGTCGAGAAGTTTACGCGCACACCGGTTACAGAGTACCCTATTCAATACGCTGTGTAGAGTGTGTCCGGATAACACCTACATTAAAGTCCCGCAGGCATGCCTTTGCGGTACCACGCCACGTTGGCTGGTACGGCACAATGCCGGAGTCGACTCTTTACAGTACGGCACATAGTCGTGGTACATGCCGTTAGAGCGATTGGATCCTCCTCTGTTCCCCGCCCCCTCCTACCTGCACCAGCTCCCCGTTGTTCTTGAGTAGGCTCATGAGGGTGGCGGTGCTGATGTTGGCGGAGGCGCAGTTGAGGATGACGTCGAAGTGGCCCTGGGGTAGGGGGGGCGGGCGGGCGGGCGGGTTTGCAAGCTCAGGCACAACCGAGGCGGCCGTGGCGAGGGAGTATGGCTGCGCGGCGGGGGCATCAGGGCTAGCAGCCAGGTTACGCCGTGCAACTGTTACTGGTTATGCACCTGAAGCTGCCCCGGGGGCTAGCGGCTTGGGGAGCCAAGGGGTTTCACGAGCGCAGCAACAAGCACACACGGGCGGGCAAGGCAGTGTGGCGATGCACGATGTGCGGTGAGGCTAAGGTGCGGGGCAACGCAGAGGAGGTGCGCACACGCGTGTCATCCTAGGATCCCTTCACCAGGATCCTTTCACAGAGCATGCCCGCAGGCAAAACGTGCAACAGCGTGCACGCCTGGCCGCGCGTGTAAAGCTGCAGCACAGAGCTTCACAGCACACCGTTGCTGTGCCTTGCGGCGGCTGCCACCACGCACCTGCAGGCCCTGCGCAGACGTGGCGTCGCCCCAGGTGTGGAAGTAGTGTGCGCCCATGCTGCGGGCCTCCTCCTCCTGCGCGGAGGCAGCAGCAGCAGCAGCAGCAGCAGGGGCACGTCAGGTCCCGGTATCAGCCCTGCCCTTTGGCCCTCGCCTGCCTCCACCATGCCCTGTAGTCCGTGCTGCCACATAGCCTCAACAGGTGCATACCCAGCTGTGTCTTGCTGACCTCGGCCCTGCTGGTTGCGCTCGCCCTCGCGCCATCGCACACTGCGCGCATGCGCAGAAGCGAAGTGCATTATACATTCTGGTACGTCGGCACCCCTATGCGCCACCCACTCATTGGCAGCAACTCTCCGCGCAGCAACCCCCGCACCACGCCCTGCGCCTTGACGTGCCCCGCACCTCAACAGCTCTAGACTGGTGTCCCCACCGGCCCCACCCCTCCCACCGCCTCCCACCTTGTCCGCGGAGATGTCCAGCGCGGTCACGTCGCCGCCCATCTTGTTGGCGAACTGCAGCGCCAGGTGACCCAGCCCGCCCACCCCCAGGATGGCCACACGCGCGCCGGGGTGGTGCAGGTGGCGCCTGGGGGGAGGGCAGGGGGCATTGCGTGTGGGGTGTGGAGGAGGGAAACGGCGCGTGGGGGCACGGCAGCAAGGGATGAAGGGTGGGAGACTCGTGGGAGCGGACAGCGGCGTCTGTCAGCGTTACGGTGCGTGGTTGCGGGGTTGCGGGGCGCATGCAGGGAATGTTGGTATTGATCCAGCAGCCGCAGCAGCGGCTACCGTGCACGGGCAGCGCAAGCACTGCCCGATTTTGTCAGCAAAATCCCTAGCATGCGTCAAGTGACCCCACAGCTGTGAGTTGGTGCCAAGCCTTAGACCTAGCACCTAAACACTGAACACCAACGACAGGACCATTTCCAAGTACCGGCACCAGATCAGGCCCAGCCGCTGCTCCCCAACGCACCTGAGCGGCGCACCTATCCACGATGATGCTAGCACACAGGCAGGGCCCCAGAGACGCAGAGCCATTACCAGCACAGGGCAAGGCCGCTTTTGCCGTCCGGCCAGACCACCACCCCACCTGAGCGGCGCGTACACGGTGATGCCGGCGCACAGCAGCGGCGCGGCGGCCGCCGGATCCAGGCCGTCGGGGATGGTGTAGCAGAAGTCGGCGGGCGCGCGGCAAATCTCCTGAAAGCCGCCGTGGTTGCCTGGAGCATTAAGAGACACGGGGCGCGGGGACGCAAATAAAGAGGGGCAAGCGGGGGCGTTGAACCTTCAACCAGCCCGCGCACAGCTCTGGATGACATGCTTGCCATCCTTCCTTGCCATTGCCCCTGCTCGTGCTGCTGCTCATGCCGTGCCATACCGCCAGCCCCCGTTCCCTAGGCGCGTGCCATTCCATTCCCTCCCGCACCCACCGTTCACGATGAGCCCCGTGTAGCCCTTCTCGCACACGTTCTCCTCGCCGCGCAGGCAGGCCAGGCACTTGCGGCAGCTGTCCTTGATCCAGCCCACGCCGGCGCGCATGCCGGGCCGTAGCTCCTTGACGCCCGAGCCCACCGCCACCACCTCGCCGACCACCTGCGTGCGGGCACAGGGGTGCAGGCCACAGGGCGCACGGCAACAGGGGCTCCTTGCAACTGCACACACCGTGGTCCTGCCTGTGGCACTGAGGGCGCACTGCTGTCTCGCTGTCCACAATCAGAACGTACTGTACATCGCTGCATGCCTGCAAAGTCATCTGCACGGCCAAAGCATGCCAGGACAGCAAGCACGTGCCACGCGCACGTGGCTCCTATTGGATCCCCGCTGCCGTGATGCAGCAGTCGTTTGCTGCCTCATGCGACACTGCTCCCACTGCGCAAGTGTCTCGATGCTTCCGAGCCCAGTCGGCCCGTGTACCACGTACCTCGTGGCCCGGGATGAAGGGGAAGGCGGACACGCCCCAGTCGTCATCCTGCGGCAGGGGAGTGACGCCACAGCTGAGCGGAGCCATGACGAGGCAGCAGGGCCCTCGTCCATAGGACTGCTATGGGCCATGTGGCCGTCAAGGACGACGCGAACCTCCGGGCCCCGTACACGTTCGATGGAACCGCTCCAGTGCAACCAGTGCAACCACGCTAACACCGCGTGTCCCATCAAGCTCCACGAGTTCCACACTGGCTCCACCAGCCGACTTCCCTCGCCCTATTCCGCGCCAGCCCCCGGCCCGGCGCCCACCCGCATGTGGATGTCCGTGTGGCACAGGCCGTTGTGCGTCACGCGAATGTCCACCTCGTTGGTGCCCAGCTCGCCCACGCTATGGGTCCAGGGCTTGAGGGGAGCCTGCGCACCCAGGGATCAGCGACGGCAGAGGGCAGCCGGGAGGAGCCATTTGAGGAGCGAGCCTTCGAGCAGTTTTCCGACAGTAGCAAGTCTGCATGTCGGACACATAGTCCGCTGTGAGGCCTGACAACAGGAGCTCCGCCGGGTCACTTTCGGTGTAGCAATGCGTCATGCGCAAGAGCGCAAAGACTTGTGCACTTGGGACCGACACGTCACCCGCGGGGTGGCGTGGCTTGCTTCCGCCCGAGTCCCGTTCAAGCAAGTGCCCTGACTGTCGCACCTTCTTCTCCGCGACCGCCATTCCGCGGCGCGACAGCAATGCCTGCTGCTTGGCTTGGTCCATGACCCCGGGCTGAGTCGTGCTGGCCGTCTCCCGAAACGCGACAGGGTTCACCGTCAACGAACGCCCTCGCGCAACTGCCGTTTGGCCCACGCAACAGGCGTAATTGTGGGAGATACCGCACTGGTGGCGGTGCTTGGGGCGCGTAAGCGAAGAACGCTGGAGGGCGGAAGACGCCCCGAGGGAGTACATGATATCTGCTCGTCTGTGCGGAAAGGAACTTTCGGGGCTAAACGTAAAGACTGCTTAAACGAAGACAATGACAAATACAACGAAAACTTTCGGCCGCGAGGCGCAACGCCTATGGCATCGTCATCCCCGACGTGAACTTAGGGTCCCGTGGGAGCGGTTAGGTAACTATACGGCGTTGGTCCCGACCCCTGGGTCACGGAACTGCTACCATTCGTACATTGCTAGTATGCGGTGACATGTGCAATTACCCAAACCCAACAAGGGACCTTGCCGCTTACACTGTATCTGGTCCCCGTGCGGGCCAGCTCGTACGTGGGGCAAGGTTGAGTGGTCGACGTCTCACGCAGCTCTTCAGCCTACGTCCACAACTGGACGCAGACAAATGTCGCTTCCTTTAAGTTGGTGCAAGCACAGGCTGTTAGTCCGGGGCCCTTCAGCCGGTTTGGCTGTCGCGCCCTGTCCCAGGCTGGTGACTCACCACGTACGCAACTACAGACACAGCGCGGCCCGATGCAGTGCATCATCAAAGCCCAATTCTATTAGCGAGGTCCACCTGCCAGCGCCATTGCTCGCGGCACCTGGCGCTGTGGCGTCGTTCGCTCTGCTGCTTCTTCGGGGACCAGTGGAGCAAGGACTCCTCCATGCCAACGATATCTCATTGCTATCAGCTGCTCTACTTTTTCTGTCATACTTCTGGGGGTCATTGAGTCAGACCCGGAATAGCCTCGTCGCAAAGGTCGCAGCATCGCTCAAGACGCACAGCGATTCACTGCTATACGCAAGCGCAATAGCAACTGGAGTTCAGGTGGCAATCGCATCAGCGCTGTGCCTGCGCTTCCCGCAGCACGGGGAGGGTGCCCTGGTACCCCTGTATGTGGCTGGGTACCTATGTCTGGGCGTCCTGGCTACTTCCCAACGGAAGCGGCCATTGAAGGGGCGCGTACGTATGGAGATTGAGGTGAGGACA
The DNA here is from genome assembly GCA_036984285.1 of Chlamydomonas sp. KOR1. Lineage (NCBI taxonomy): Eukaryota > Viridiplantae > Chlorophyta > Chlorophyceae > Chlamydomonadales > Chlamydomonadaceae > Chlamydomonas > Chlamydomonas sp. KOR1. The sequence goes on from BQMZ01000233.1 coordinate 104,674, forward strand.
GCAGCCTACTGCACGGGCGCGCTGTCAGGTCACCACGCCCTCCGGTTGTCCGCCACCAAATGTCACGTGCCGTTTCATGTGATGCTGAAGGAGTGTTGGCCCTGCTCATCAGCCCTCCAACATACGCTACCGTATCAGTCTCGAGTCAGGCAGGCGGGCACGTGCAGGCAGTTGCAGCTGCCCGCATCCAAATCCTCACCCATGAGGGCAACCCCCACCGCCGGTCATGCCCCACGCACCTCACCACAACGCAACCTGACCCACGCCGCACCCATGGAGCCCCCGGATGCCAGTTAGCTGGTACCCTCTACTGAGATTCGTTCCACCACACGCCTCCACCGCAGGCGGGCGAGGGCGAGCGGCACTCCGTGATGGCCCAGGGCGGCCGGCTGGCCATGCGCGACTACCTGTGGGGCCTAGGCACCGTCCACCTGGCGGCGCAGGCGGCAGCTGGGGCGGCGGCAGCTGGGGCGGCGTCAGGGGCGGCAGGCCCTGTTGGGTGCATGATATCGGTGGCGTACGGCATCGCTGCGGCGCTGTTTGCGGTGGCGGGGGCGCTCAAGTACCTGCCCGGGCTGCAGGGCGGCCGGGAGCGGCGGGCGGCAGCGTGAGGCGGCTGGAGCCCGGGCTAGGCATGGAACGCATGGAAACTGTGCTAGGCGTAGAAGATCTTGGAGGCGGCTGGAAGGGTGGTGCTGGGTGCCGGTCGCGGCGATCGGTGGGAGGCGAGGCAGGATGGGGTCAATGGCGGATCCCTATGGGTACTGTGGGGCAGCTGGCGAGGGCATGCTGGGGTACTGCAGGAAGCAGTGCTACGGGCGGCACTGCGGCGGGTTTGTGGCCGGAATGAGAGTGACGTCGTAGGTGCGTAGAAGGCACCTGACCGGAGCGTTGCGTTCAGAGGGAGGGAGTTCGTACGACAATGGCGGCTTGTGCAATCGCAGACTGGAGCGTTACCGCAGCGTGTACTGTGCTGACCCGGCTGGCCGGGCTGGGCGCGTGGGATCATTGCAGACTTGCGTGAACCGGCAGGGGGGCCTCCCCATATGCATTCATTAATGTATGCGAGGCATTTGAGTCAATGGGAGTTGCATGAAAGGGAGTACCCTGAATGGGGTACACCCTGTGCAGTTTTCCTCGTCCTGACGAAGGCTGGATGGTCTTATCGTGCATGTTGTGTCTTGTGCACGTTGGGACGCAGCGTTCACGTGGAGTGTACGTGGGTCGTCATGAGGTTCGGCCCAGTGATCTACCAATCTTAAAAGAGTATCGTGTCCTGGTCGATGGGGTCATGGACACTGTATGCGTGTGCGTGCATGAATGAGGGCAACCAGGACGCAGATTTACGCAGGTACAATAGTCCAGAAGCCTGTGCACCTGCCGTACCGTGCCGTTGTTGCCTCCCATGTCTTCTTCTGGGTGCACTCCTATGCGTCTGGGAACTGAGCTGCACACTGTCACTACTTCAGCACGCGCAGCAGTGTAAGAGCAGAGCTGGGCGAAGTCAGGAGACGCATGCCTTAGTATCCGGCTTCACGGTGTTTCCATCTTTCCACATTTCCAAGCCGCAAATCCTGCACGCAGGTGGGCCCAGAAGCCGTTGCATGCCACTGACTACCGTACCGAAGTGCTGAGACCACAACAGCCCGCATGCCGTTGCACCAGCACAGCAGTTGCTGCAACAAGCCGAGCTGATAGACCCTCGGGCACCTTGCCCTCCGTGATGCGACCTGAAAACAAGAAGCGTACGAGCTGGTGATGTGGACGTCCCGCTGACATCAAGATCACCGCCTCAAAGTGGTCGCTGTCGTGCCTGCTGCCATGACTGCCGGTCTGCCGCTGAGGCCGACACCGGCCCAGGGGTCTGACGAATGCCCTCTGCGCTGCTCCCCCAACCCACCCGTTCACCGCACTGCGCAGGGGCACAGTGCCAGCAAGAGTCGTGCAACACCACCCCCGTCCCTTGCCCTTACACGAAGTGTACCGTGCAAATAGGGTGCAACAGCCGCACGTGCTCCAGGTCAATCTTTCGCTGTCCACCTCAATGGCTCCCGCCCCTCAGTCCTGTTCTACTCCACTCGTCCTGCAAACTTGATCACCAACCTTTCCCAACGCTTCGCACGCCTCTGCCCAGCTTGTCCCCTGGCCGTGCCTGCCGCCCTCCTGCCCACAAGAATGCCTTCCGCTCGCTCTTGGGCGCCAGGTCCATGCTGCCTACCCTTCTGCCCCGGTCCTCTTGACGCATGTACCACAGCTCTTCACGCTTGTACTGCCGCCTTCCTACGGTACTTTGTCAACGGCACCGTGGGCACCCTGGCCCCCGCATGCGGCCTACCCCTCCACGCACAGCGTCCAGCCCATGACGGCCGCACCCAGCACCACGCCCCACGCGAAGGCGCGGTCGTGTCGGCAGTTGCGGCCCTCGGGCCACAGCTCGATGGCGCACACCGCCAGCTGCAGGGGACAGTGCCAGGAGGGAGGGGCGGGGAAGCAGCTTTATCCTTGTGAGCCGCAGCTTGGCTGATTTAGGAGAGGGGTGGAGATGGCCCTCGGGCAGCCCGATGGCGTACCCCGCCAGCGACAGGGGAGAACGGGCAAGGGCGCCCTAGGTGCGCCCATCCCTTTCGGCGTAAGGACCGCAGTAGACTTGCAAGCCAAAGCCCCCGTGCCTCAACACGAAAGTCGCAGGCCGGCTTCCCCCTGCACGTCCACCAGTGCTCCCGAGTCCAGCACAACGTTTCCACGACAACGGGCAGGTAGGACACCCGCCGCCTGCGCTCCCCCAGAGGCATGCCCCACTGCTCACGTGTGGTGGGAGCGGCACTCCGGAGTGGTCACGCAGCTGCACAAGTCCACACGCTGCAGGTGCACCGGAGTGGATGTTCCGTACCCGCATCGCAACACACCGTGCGTATTCCACATGCATCACGCCCAACAGGCGGCCAACCAGTGATGTCCCGCCCCGTAGGTCACCTCCCCTTCCCCTGCCCCCTGTCCTGGTACCACAGCACGCCACGTCCGAGGCGCAGCGTCCTCCCTTCCTCTCCCAGCGCCCAACTCCCCACAAAGCCGATAGGGAATGTCCCATCGGCCAGGCCCCGTTTCTTTCAAAGACCCACAGCGCCCCACACCTAGCGCCCTGCCCTCCCCTTCCCCTTCCCATGGGAGCACCCACCATGACTCCCCCCACGAAGGCCAGCAGGTAGTGCAGACGCTCCATCGTGAAGAACGGCTGCAGCAGCAGCAGCGACACCAGCGCGCCGAGCGGCTCCGACAGGCCCTGGGGGCCGGGCGAGGAAGCGGCGGGGGGGATGGACGACAGAGGACAGGGTGACGAACTGTCTCGGTTTGAGGCGGGCATCCAGCTCACAATGCCAAGGGCTCACAATGCTCACGATGCCGGTGCTGCCGTTTGCAAGGAACTGGCGACAGGACTGGCGACCGGCAACTGCCTTACTGTGGAGCGGTTGAGGTGTGAGCAAGGCAGGCCATGGGCAGGCAGGGCGGCGTTGGCCCCGTGGCCCCGTGCGCACGTGATGTTGCTGGACAAGCCACGGATCATGACGACAAAGTGCGGTGTGCCCCGTGAGCGCTGTTGCTGCCCAAAGTCCCTTCGGCCCGGCCCTTTCGTTCCGCGTTGCTTTAACCGTGGGCCCCATGCCCCTCTTTCACAAACGGAAGCTGAACATGGCCGAGCACGGGAAGGTGCAGGGAAAGTCAAGAATGGTGTACACGACTCCACACCGTGCCCCTTGAGCGCGTTCCCGAGCCCCAGACGCTCACCGATGCCGTGGCTATGCCCACCGCCCTCCACCTGCTGCCTGTGGCCGCGTAGATGGGCGCAGCCACGATGACGCCCTGCGGTTCAGCAGGCGTACAACAACCGTACGGCAGCCGTACATAAGAGTTGATGCGACACTGTACGGCGCAGTTGGTTTCGTCATCGAGCGCCGGGAGGCGTCTCAGCGCACGAAGGCCATTAGCCTGCAGCGTGTAGGACGGTACTGACGCATGGGGACCTCTCGACGCATGCGCAATGGGGTGGCGGTACCAGCATGCAATGCGCATTGCCATAGGGGTGCATACGTGGGGTGCGTCGAATTAGCTGTCCCGTCATTTTGACCAAAGCAGCGCAGCTTACCTCAGGGATGTTGTGCAGCGCTATAGCTAGGGCCATGATTGGGCCGAAGTCTGTGAACGCCGAGAACGCCACCTGCGGGGCCGCACAGCCACACATACGGGCCGTGTTGGCAGGTGCGAGGCCATACTGGCAGCCGGGCTGCAGGCCGAGCGGCTGCACAGCACCAGCAGCACGCGTATGCACATCCGCTGCATTGACCATATCGCTTAAAAAGGCACGCAGTACCAGCAAAGGTGTCGTGCGGAGCACGCCGTTGCGTAGCGCAAGTGCAGGCAGTACGGCCGGCACTACGCTGCGCACGTCGGTGCTCAACCTGTCCACCCACCGCGAAGCCCTCTGGCAGGTTGTGCAGCGTCATGGTGACGGCCATCAGCAGGCCCAGCCGCAGCATGCGCGCCGCGCTCAGCCGCGCCCGCTCCTTGGCGCATGACGCCGTGCCCACGGCCCCGCCACCGCCACCGGCCCCTGGCCCCAGGGAGGCCAGTGTGGGCGCCCCGCCGCCGCTCCCGTGGCCGGAGGGATCCATCAGCAGCGACAGGGCGTCCGACGGTCCTGCACCTGCGCCCGCCGACACGACGGCGGGCTGCATCAGGCCCCCCGAGCGTGTTGTCAGGAGCCCGCCCCCGTGCTGTGAGCTGCGGGAAAGGAAGGTCAGGGCGGCCAAGGTGGCGACATCTGTTGAGTACATCTGCTGAGTACATCTGCTGACGTACAGCTGCGTACGTACATCTGCTGACGGTGCGCATGACGGGTCCCTGGTGCATGGCTTGCAGCGACTACAGGGGCATGCACGCAGCGGTCTGCACACAGGCTGGTGCTGCCAAAGGTTGGCGCACATGACGGCAGCCGGTCGTATGCGTGCAGCCACGCACCTCTCGCCTGCTGCCCCGCCGCCCGACGGGGTGGCTGCCGGCAGGGGCAGTCCCGCTCCTCCGGCGGGCCCCGGGGACCCCGCGCCGCCACCCGCTCCTGCCCCTGCGGCCCCGGCAGCCTTGCGTTGCAGAATGACTACGGGGCGGCAGACCCGTGGGTCATGGCAGCAGCAGGAGCAACAGCAGCAATAGCGGCAGCAGGAAAGAAGCGCACACTGTCAACAGCCGCACGAGCGTCAGTAAGGACGTGTCCCCGGCCTGACGTGTCCACTCCTGCACCCGCTAGCCCTGACGTGTCCACTCCTGCACCCGCTAGCCCCGTCTTTGCCCTTACATATGGTGTAGAGCATTATACACGATAGGCCCACAACCTGGTGTGCACCGCCTGCTTAATGATCTGTGTCCGCCATCACCCCACAACACCCAGCGCTCCCCTGAGGCCCAGCTGCCGCCCACCTGCGGTTCCGCCGCCCAGCAGCCGTGGCCCCACGCCGCTGCCCTCCGACCCCTCCACGTCCTCCGAGTGCACAGAGCGGAAGAAGACCTCCCCTTGGTGGTGGCTGCTGTGGTCACCATGCTGGCCTGGGTACAGGTCGTCTTGCTTCTGCAGGACACAGGGCGCGCACGCTTGTACCCCAAGGGATACAAGGGACGCGCACGTCCCGGCCCACACCCTTGCCCGTTGAGCACATGGATGGGAGTGCCGCTTTACCTCCTACCGTGCCATCTGGGTGACGTGCCCTTCGCGTACCGTACGCTCCACCCCGGCACGCCCAGCACCTGGCTGCCGTCAGTACAGCCCATGACGCAGCGCCTCTAACTCTGATATACAGGCACTGTAGATTTGCCCAATACCGGAACGCCCTGGCGATGCCCTATGGACCGTTATTCCGGTAAACCGGTATGACACCAAGCGGCTGCATGGCCCCGGCCTCGCATGCCTGGGCCACGGACCCCCAATGGCGCCATTCCACCCCTAGTGCTCACCTTCCCGTAGTGGTGGTGGTGGTGCTCCATGGCCGCCCCCGGCTCGTCCATCTTGGGGAAGAACGGCTCTGCCACGTAGTAGGCCAGCGCGCCCCCGCAGCAGGCGGCCGCCACCAGGAATGCGTCCGACTGCATCGCGTTCCGCACCACCAGCTCCACGATGCTGACCGTCGCCATCACGCCCAAGGCTGGTGAGGGGTTCCACAGCACAGGAGGGGAAGGCACAGGAAGGATAAAAAAGCTTACAGCTGCGGTTGCCAATGGTGGGGCGCGTTATGGTGGTTAAGGTGTCTGGGGGTGGCAGAGGTAGCACGATGCATGGGTTCCTGGCCTGTAAGATCCACGGGACTTGGCGTTGGGGTACAGGATGCGGCTGACCCTTTACATATTCGCAGTCATTGCTGTCACAAGGCGCAGGTACTGCCGTTGGCATGAGGCAGCCGTAGCACGCTGTGGTACCATGACCGCCAGCGGGGCTGGTGCTGTGAGCTGGTACAGGCTGTTACGCCTTGGGGGCAGGGGGGCACCAGCGCCCTGCAGCCACCCACCTACTCCGAGGAGGCATGCCATCACCCGGGCGCTGGGCTTGCGGACGACCTGCGTCCGCGGCAGCGAGGGTTGGGCGGGAGGCGGGGGGTGTCAGGAGGGGAGGCGCCGGGGATGCGGCAGCGCAAGGCGCGCGCCCAACCCGCGCCCGGGGCACGCTGAGAGGCCAAAAGCGGCGGGCGTCACAGGTTGAATCGACCTTACGCACCGCAACAATTGCTCCTACGCTTGTTGAAAGGCCAGCCATCGTTGCGAGGGCCAAAGGCCACCACGCGTCCTCCAGCTTTAGCACCATCGTGTCAAGACACCGATCAAAGCCTACCCTAATTCAGGGATCACTTCATTTCATTTTCGTCAAGCTTAACATCATGTAGGTCATAGCCGCACACACGGAAGGTACTGTGACAGTCGCAGGCTGTCGTTGAGCGGGAAGTTTGCAGGAAGGAACGATTGGCGTTGCATCTAAGAAGTATGTGAGGGAAAGCGTGTCCACGGAATGTGCCACTACTTTCTGGCGTGCGGGCCCCAGATACTGTGATGGTGGTTGGGGGTTGAGCGTTGATGGGGCATACGGCATAGCAGGGGCTCACCGCAACCCTTGGATTGACATACAAGCACACACGAGCCGGGCCACTGTGCCCGAGTATGCACACGGACATGGCCAGACCTGCAAGCGTACACTCCTACGTACACCAACCGCCGGCCCTTCCCTATCCACGCTGCAGCAGGCTGCAGCACCCGATGCCACCTGGCAGGCCCTTGCGCATGGAGTTGATACAGGGCTGGGCGTGCCGGTACATGGGGCTATCACCTGCCCTGAATAGACGAAGACACAACTTAGGAGCTATAACCTGTAAGTCGTACGCTGTGGGCGTCGTTCCCCAGCCTATGGTACCCTCGTCAGACCGAAGGGCCTGCCAGGGCCTGCTTACCGTACCCAACACGCAGGAGCAGATGGCCCAACAGGGCCCAAGCATGGAGGTTGAGAAACCAGGGGCTCAGGGCCCGCCGCGCTGCAGGAGCTTGTGAGCAGCATGTTGCGCCAGATGCCGTGGGTCAGCGTTGGTCCGTTGTGTTCGGCGGGTATACTACAAATTACATACCGCAGTAGCCAGCACTGGCAGCAAGCGTGCCACCGGTCAAGGCCTAGAGGCACACGCGCACGCCTTTCAGAGATGCCCTCTGCCCGCCTTTGGTACCCGGTCGACCAACAGCAGGGGGTTAGTATGTCCGTGAATTGTGCATGTTATATCTGCAAACATGTGCAAACCCAGCCTCACGGTGGCTGGCGCACACCCGGCGGTGATCGAGGCCGTTGCGGTGTCGAAACGCTTATGAGGCCTTCATTCGCAACCACGCCAAATGGCCGAGCCCCTCGGACGCACAGTGAGTTCGCTCTTAACGCAACGAAAACCTCATCAGGAGAGACTAGCTACCGGATCTCCATGGCGAAAACTTAGCCAGGCACGTGTGCGTGCACGTTATTGTACGGCAAGCACATACCAGGGAGCACCTCGGCTGCACGGCAACACCTAAGCCACATAGCATCCGTGCACACAAGGCTACGCGGTGAGATGAGAGAGGAGGAAGCTCTCTCCGGCGCAAAAGTGCTGTTGGCACGAGTTGATTGCGAGCCCCATGCAGTGCATCTAAGGCACGCGTCTTGCGCTCCCTTCACGCACCCTCAGGCACCACGCTAGCCACGCCATCCGAACGGACACCAGGCGATAGGGACAGCCAGGTAGGTGCTGAGCGCAGGCCTTGGTCTGGCACTGCGATGCGAAGCCGTGAAGCTCATGAAAATAGCGGGACGGCGCGCCGTTCTACTACAGTCACCGCACACCTATCCTACCAGGACGAGTCAGAAAGCCAGGCGCCATGGACACCAGCACTCGTCCATACGAAAAGGGTATGCATGAATGCATGTATCCGCACCAAGGAATTCCTACCGTTATTGCAGCTTAATACAGTGTATGTATGGGGCACCAGCGAGCTTATTCCGAGCCACGCACTTTGACTGTACAACAAGCACGAGGCGCCACTGCCACCACGACCACCACCACCACCATCGCCACACACAGTCTACCACCTTGGCACCTACGAGGCCTTGCACACCTGGGCACACGTCAACGCCGCCGCTGTGGCCAAGCCGGCCCCTTCAACTACGGCACGCCCCATGCATGCAGCAATAACCTTGAGCACAAACTCCTGCAATGTTGGCCTTCATGTCTTCCACACCACTGAGCCGGTCTGTCACCAAACGCGGCAACCGCTGCTTGGCAGAGATGCTGCGTGCTACCCCACGAATGCGGCCCCTGGCCCTCAGCTACCCGCCCGTTCTGTCCGTATGTACAAGCCCGCGAGGCTCTCCCAGGCGATGCCCGCCCACAACGTGCAGCACTCACTTTCCGCTCGTTGATTGACTCAGAGCGCCAGCACTCAGGCCCAGAGGCCCACGCTCACGGCCCAGTCCACCGTCCCCTTACCCACGCCCTTGTCGTTCTACAGCTCGCTGTGGTACCTCGGCGGCAGCGCGTTCCTCATGTGCTGCAGCTGTTGCTGCTGCTGCTCCCTTGTGAAGGAGAACGACTCCCCGCCGCCCAGCTCCGCCCGCTCCGGCTGCGGCCCAAGCAGCATGTTGCCCGGGGCCGACATGCGCATGCGGGGTGCGGCCGGCAGGGAGCTGCGGACCGTGGGCACCATTCCCGGCAGGCACCCCCCGGAGGACGGAAAACTGCCAGCCCCCAGCTGCCCGGATGCGGGCCTGGTGCTGGGCGGTACGGTGACTGTGGGCAGCAACCCGCAATTCCCTGGCATGGATGACCGCTTGGGCGGTTGGTGGGTTTGGCAGCAAGCGGCTGCGGTTTGGCTGCCTGCCAGGGGGAGGAAACTGGCGTGGCCGCGGGCGCGTTCACGGTGTGGCTGGAGCACGAAGGGTGTCGGGGCTGTGGGGGGTGCTGGCGGGAGCGGCACGGGGGCGGAGTGCAAGGGGCGGTCCGCCCGGCCGCCGACCGCTGGGCGGCTGTGCGAGAGGCGCGGCGGAGGCGGCAGGGGGAAGGGTGCACTACCGGTCGCACTGCTGTGGAACCGTGAGCTCTGGCTGGTGGTGAGGGTGGGGCGGGGCGGGGAGGTGAAGCCGGGGGCGGACAGGCGGCGGCGCGGCTCTGGGTCGTTGGAGCTAAAGCTGTCAGAGTCCAGGGCGGTGCTGATGGCGTGGCGGCGGCAGGTGGGCAGGCGCTGCTCGGCGGAGTGGGATGAGTAGGCCCTGGTGAGCTTGCGCAGCAGCGGGCCGTCCGACGGCAGCTCGGTGTGGCTTAGCGCACTGCTGCAGCAGCTGCCGTCGTTGGACTCCTCCCTTGCAAAACGCTGTGTGCTGAAGGCCGCTAGGCCGTCAGAGGTGGCCCGACGCCGTACGGATGCACAGCTCAGCTTCCCGACGGAGGCAACCACGGTGGTGGGTGCCTTGCACGTCTCGAACGCCACCACGGCACCTGGGCCGTGCGCAGGCTTACGCACGCTGCGGCTGGTCCACGCTAACAGGGCTGCGACGGTGCCTAGGAACGCGCTGCCACCGAGGATGGCGGTCGTGAGGTCGTGTGTGTGGGAGGAGGGGTGCCGCAGGGGCAGCGGGCCGCTGATGCGGTCCCCCTTGTTGACGGGCGCAGAGGAGAGCCTGCGGCGGCCCTGCTGCGCGCAGTGTTGCGGGCGGCACGTGGCGGTGACCATCATGTACGACAGGGGACTGTCCTCGTCGTCGGGCTCCCCTGCGTGTAGCACCTGCTCTGGGGCTCCGCAGGCCTGGGGGGTGGGCATGAGGCAGGGAATGTGCGCAGGGTGAGGGTGCAGCCCAGGAGAGCCGCAGGAGCAGTGGTGGGCAGGTCGCTTCTGCTAGGCTCTAGCTATGCAGTTGCGTGAAGGGCAAGAAGCGCAGCCGGGAGTGGTGCAGGAGTGGCTGCAGGGATGCATATGGTGGTGGCTGTTGGGTACTGGGGAGGCCCGGCGTGGCACACGTGGATGCCGCACGGATGCGTGGCTTGGGTGACATGGGTGCAGCTACACGCGCATGCGTGTCTGAGTGCGCAAACACGTGCTCACCGTGCTAGAAAGCGTCAGCTGCAGACCCACAAAGAGCACGCGCGAGTGCTCGCCGGTCTCGCTGTTGGCGACGCACTGGAAGAGCTGCGCGGGCACCGGCACGTCCACCACAGCTCCGCGCTTCGTGCAGTCCGCTGCCATCGCGACGTGCATATGTGCGCTGGTTAGGACGTGTTGTCGATCGAGCACCGTGGTGCGTGGCAGCTGCGTCATGATAAACGCCACGAGGTTGTCTGGTGGATGGGCCGCGAAGTGGTGGGTGGGCGCCCCCAGCGTGACCCTGAGCCGAAGGACGCTGCCACCGTCTGCGTCGATCCGGCCGCTGGGCAGCACATCGACTTGCCCGATAACTTTATGTAGGGCAGTAGTGATGTTGGACGGGTTGCTTTCCAGGACGAAGTCGACGCATCGCCCAGCAGCAGCCCGGGAAAGCAAAACACCCCCTGCGGCATGAGGACAGAGGTCAACATGACATGGCGGTGAGCTGCAAGTTATAGTTTAACGTTGCGGCTCTGGGGCCGCTAGTGATGAGGGCGTGTATGTATGCAGGCTGGCTTTTGTGGACTTTGGTTTTCACAGTCCGGTACAACAAACCTTGCGACACGAAAGAGGGTAGGCATAACAAACTTCTGACAAGTTTAAGTAAGCCAAGTAGTGAGGCATCGATCTTGAACGTGCAACTCGGCGTGCCCGTCGCAGTTACAGTTGACCCAAAACGCGTGGGGCAGCCAGCCAATCGATTCGCGGAACAGCTGTTGCATACTATTACACCTTGAGTAAAATTCCCAAGAATGATGCATGCTAGCGAAGCGCGGATCAGGGTCGCCAGCCAAGCGCATGCTAACAGTCGTCGCCCTAACGAAGAAGCATCCGCCCATGCGTGTAGACGTATGGTGCCCTGCTTACCTGCAACTGGCATATCAGCTCCCTGTATTTCATACAAGGCAGCGTCTGTGTTATCGGCCGCGCTGACTTGCATGGCACCACTTGCTTGGCTAGCACTTGGCAGCACGCAGCAGGTTATGAGACACAGAAGCAGGATAGCAAATGCCATCGCGAAGCGAGTTTGTGGAACACCGGGCGCTCCTTCGCTCTGTTGGGCGGAGAAGGGTGTATCGCAACGTTGATGGTAAGTATGTGGGCAGTGCTCCAATTCAGTGGCTCAAGTACTTGACAACGTCTGAGTCACTTCAGGGTATCGTTGAGCGAGGTAGCTTGACAGGTAAAACCGCCGTACACTTCATTCAAACAGGTTTTCAACCATGGAACCTGTTGGAGCTGCGTATGCATTCCCAGCATGTGCAGTATCTGCTGATATTGCATGCGCACACGGCTGCTTGGCACGACGGCTCAGCACGAGCTCGAGTGTCGAGCCTTTCCTAGGGTAGCAATGTAAGTCCCACACGTAGTTATGCAAAATCGATTGAAATAAGGTTAAGTACGGGCATGTTGCCTTGCCCGTCGCACATGTCGCAACACTCGGCCTGTCGCAGCCATGGGTCAGGCGCGGCAGGCCAGGAGTGCCGTGTTGCACAAGAGCAGTATATTACATCTTTTCCTCACTCCCCACAGAGGCACTTTTGGCACATGTCGCACTTCACTGCGAAGGTACTGCGCCGATAACGAGGGTTTGGGACCGCATTTTGCCATCCACGTCCGCGGCATCGCATGTGAACTTCTCGCAGTTGAACATCTTGCTTGACCTCTTAGGTTGTAGCCTTACCTGGTCACACCTTCGCTACCACCCTCTCAGAAGCGATCGGTTCGCCGCTCAGCGCCGATCGTTGCTGTGTCGCTGGGGCACGTGCAGTACCTTCACGCTCAGCAGCTAGTGAAGCATGTATGTGCATGTGCGAAGGGGTCTGCTTAGCCAGGTACGGTAGCTGTTCCGTGCGTGGCAGGGAACGGACGGGGGGTAGCGGCCAACTTGCAGTAGTCAGGACTACTCCTTAGGTACAAAAGGCAAGTGCTGAGGGTAGGCTCGCTGCCGGTAAGCCATGTCACTGGGGTGCATGCTGCGTTACTACTTGATTTCGATGCAGGGTTGTGGGTGTAGTAGCTGGTGGTTTGTCACAGAGACGGGAGCTCCCAGTTGTTGTCTTAGGGACGGTAAGAATGAGACATGCCAACAGAGGTACTCAGTTGGTGCTACCAGGTGCTACGGTACACACAGTATTCCGGGGGTGGTAGGTGGCAGGGTAGTTGACACCTGCAGCGAGCCGGCTGTGCCATGCCCCCGCACCCGCCGGCGAGCTTCCTGAGGCTGCCCAACGCGATTCCTCCAGAACAGCACCGTGCCGCGTTTGCCAGGTATGTATGGATTTACAGTTTTGGCCCCCTTCCAGGGCGCAGCCTCGTCCCAAAACGGGGCAGGGCTGGCTCCGGCAATCAGGGACACGGGGTTTCCCACCCCTCTCGCTGTACGGTTAGGAGCCAAACAGCTCCAACAGGTTGGTAGACCGCAAAAAGAACGGGCCTCAAGTTTCACCAGGTCATGTCCTTGGGGCTGAACAAGCCAGGGTCCAGCTCACCGTTTGCATTATTACAAGCTAGCGCAAAGGCCGTGCATCGTGTCTGATGATCACACGGGAGCACACAATTTGGTGTACGACAGCGACTAGACATAACGTACAATTGCCTCCTAGACAGAATCAATGTCATGCCGTCTTTGCCTGCCACGGCACACTCAGCAATCGCAACAAGCGTTGCATGACACAAAGAATGAGCAGCCCTGGGATGGGAGCAACAGAACAGCAGGACAGCACACGTCCGGGTGTCGTGCACATGCATGACAAGTTTGCTTCGTTCAGCTCGACCAACGGCATAGGATGCTCGTTTGACAGGCCCCGCAATTGCAGGCCTTGGAAAGGCAGCACCAGGGCAGGTCCAACAGGACCGCCCACGCGGCTGTGCCACAAACCACTGCGGAGTCAAACAGCCAGCTTCAACGAGGCAATGAGCACTTGCACGCCAGCCGGCACAGTTCCTACGCTGAGACCTGGCTGAGACACCTTCGCGTTCACTGAACCGCTACTCCGCCAGTCCACATGCACGCCAGCAAAGCAAAGAATTATGCCAAATAATGGCGTGCTCCTAGGTACACACCGGCGCAGTAAATGTGGAAGGGCAGGGGGGTAGGGGGCTGAGTTAGCATCGACAGAGCGCCTGGCTACTACTAGGGTTACTGGAACTCGCACGATGCACGTGCGTGCAGCGTGTAACGTATGGGCCCTCGTTGTCTTCATCTCTACGTTGGCGCAGCAGCAAGCCCACGACTGGGGCAGGCACTGCCAGCAGGCCAAGGTCGCATTGGCGACATGTGTGCCTCCGTTGCCGTGCATGAATGCATGCCCACAAGGCCAGACCGTCGAGCCTTGCTAGAAACCCACAGGAGGGTGACCCAGTTGAAGCGTGGCGTGCTCGAGTCCCACCGCATTGGCAGCCCGTTCTCCGCACGCCGCTCCTTGCCTACAAATGATGCTCCGCAAATAATGTTCCTAAGGCCATTGGCCCTAACGCCTACGCAGCAGCAGCGCTATACGGCTCGGCCCCATCAACCGTACGCGCATGATGCGTGTGCACCGCCGACGCCTACCAAATGCCTACCCGTCACGCTCTACACGTTTGCACGCACCAGTCTTGGTCGCCATACCTGCTCAGTACCGATCTATCACTCTCTTCACTCGTTACAAGCACTTGTTTATCATGTCATCTTCGTGACTAGGGCAGTGGGGCGGCCAGATCAATGCCCGCTAGAGGTAAACACCAGTCGCCGCGGCTGAGGCGGTGTACTGGGCTCGTCCTGGGCGCCCTCGGTCGCTGCCTTCAAGGCACGCCGCACGAACCTGCCCCCGTTCGCCCCACTTGGCAGTCTCGCGGGTGAGGAGAGCATGTCCCGGGGCTGGGGCGGCGTGAAGGTGAACTCGTCATCGCCGTTGCTAGTGGGCGAAGCGGCCGGGGCCCTATGCTGGGGCGTTGCTGGGGAGGCCCCAAGCTGCAGCGGGGGCGGTAGCTCCAGCTGCGGCGCGGACGAGCGCCCCAGCCGCTGCTGCTGCTGCTGCTGCTCTGGTTGCAGCTGCAATCCACGCGAGTCTTGACGCATTGGCCAGGTGACGTGAGAATCCACGAACACGCCCTGTCCGCTGCTTAAGCCCTCGGCGACACCAAACCACGCTGCAGTGTTTCCGGGCGCTGACGTCGTCCTGCCCCGTGGCTTGCGGCTGTTGGTCGGGGCCGGGTATCCAGGTGGCTGCTGCATGACGACAGTGGCGGGTGAATCGTAGTCGTCGATTACAACGCTGCTGCTGCCGCCCCACCGGCCTCCCACCTGCACGCTGTGGGTGGCCTGCAGCTGCCCGGGCCGCGGCAACGGAGGCAGGGGGCCCTGAGCGCTGCACTTGCGGCCAACTCGATACCCGCTCAGGCTCTGGGCAGCCTTGTGGGCACCTGTCGCCGCCCTGTTCTCTGCAAACCCGCTGAAGCTGTGCCGTGTTGCCAGTCCGAACCCGGCGCTTGCGGCACTGCCGATGCCGTGGCTGCGCCCCTGCTGCTGCAGGTGCGCAGAGCTCCTGCTGGCACTGCTATCTCGGCCGCTGTTGGCCCGCCGGGACGGCGCCTCGCAGCTGCTGCTGCTGTCGCTGCTGCGGACGGGCGTGGGTGCCCGGAACGGTGACCTTGTAGGCACCGCCGACGACCCTGTGTACGGCAGGCCGTACTCGTACCCCAGGTTGCTATCCGTGGCGCACCGCTGGCTCCTCCGCGAGTCCGCCGGCGGCATGGATGCATGCGGCAGCGACGCGTCACACCACCCAGATTTGGAGGCGCTGTAGGCGGGCGCCCCGTCCGGCGAGCTGTGGTCACTCTCGCCGGAGGTGCTGTAGCGGATGCCGCTGGTGCTCTGGCTACGCAGGAACCTGACAGTAACAGCAATGCAGGAGGAAAACGGGCCTTCATTGACGGGCAGGAGTGGGGCTGCGTTCCCTGCAAACAGCTGCTGAGGTCCTGCTTATGCACCCTGGTATGAGGACAGTCGCTTGCCCTTGCAAAAGCGCGTGTCATTGCGTTACTCTGCACCAAGCCCGGCATGTACCTCTCACAGACCACAGGCCGCAAGGCTACTCGGCCCTAGCCATCACGCACCTCTGGCGGTTGTAGTGCTCCAGGTCCTTGGGTGACTGGCCCAGCGCCCCCACGCTGGGCGCATTGCTCAGCACCATGAAGGGGCTGAACCTCGGCTGCTGGTGCAGCTCCCCTCCCGCCCCTGCAGCTCCGTTTGCGTTGCGGCGCTGAGGCGGCATGGCCTGTACTTCTTGCAGCCCGCTCGGAGGCAGCCTTGCAAAGGCTGTGCCGGAGGGCGGTGCGGCAGGCGAGATGCTGTACATCGATCCGCACAGGGAGTTGCACGGGGTGCCCAGCTGAGAACCCGAAGGGGAGCGGGAGTTGAGGGTGGTTACAGGACTGGCGCTGCCGCTGCTGCCCGCCAACCCAAAGACTGAACGGGAGGTCAGGGGAGTGCTGCAGGCGCCTGCAGCTACCTGGCATGGGCTGAGCTGGTAAGACGAAGGCGAGGCGGAGGCGCCTGACTGCGTTACGCGCGGCGGCATCACGATGGGCTTGACGGTCCGGGCGCTGGCGGCAGCGCTGGCGCTGCGGCTGCGGGCATGGCCGGGGGTGGTCCCCCGCGGCAGCAACACGTGGCAGGCGGTCACCAGGCGCGGGGCCAGCTCCGCGCACGCACCCATTGGGCTGGGGAGCATGCTGCTGCTGCTGCTTGGGCTGCTGCTGGCCCCAAGCAGCCCGCTGGAAGTCCTGTTGGTGCTCCGTGGGCACGGGCGTGCCATGCCGCCGCCGGCGGCCACGGTGGCGGAGCTGCAATGGTCCCTGGCGGCGGGGTAGCGGCAGCGCAGGACCATCGTGCCCGTTGCTGCCAGGAACACGGCAGCTGCGCCCACCGCAAGGCTGAACAGGGCAGTGGGCGTTGCGGAGCCGCCGACACCGTCGGGGTCCTCCGTGTTGCGTGACGCAATCAGCAGGCGTGCGGCAGAGAGGACGCCAGAGGGCTCGGGGGTCGTCGGGATCATGGCTGCGGGCGTGCATGTCTCCGGGTAGCACAGTGCGGTGACGATGATGAAGGAGCACGAAGCTGTGATGAGGTTGCTGGGGGGCCCGGTGTACAGGGTTGCCGTGGTGCTGCCGCATGGCTGGGGAGGTTGGAGAGGGGCGGGGTGGAGGGGCGGTGGGCTGTGCGTCAGGCGGTGGCGTTTGGGCAGGTAGTGGCGTGGCCGTGTGGTCCAGGCCGTGTCAGCACCGCATGCCATATGCGGGCAGAGTGACGTCCCTCAATGCTGGTCATCCTGCCTTCAGATGGTGTACGTGCACCGCCTAGGCCAAGGTTTAAATCAGCGGTAGTATGCCTATTTCATCACGGTTGGTGGATGCAGGCAGGGGGTAGAGGGTGAGTAGCATCCGCACCTTGTTAGACACTGCAACTTCCATCTGGAGGAAGAAGTTGCGAGCTATAAACTCCGTGGCAGCAGAGCACTTGAACAGCCGGTGCGGTACAGGCGCCTCCACCACCACAGTCCGGGTGCCGCAGTCCGCTGCTGCCGTCGCCTCGCCCAGGGGGGCATCAGCAGCCGGGCAAGCCCCGGGGTATTCTGTGTCCATAAGCACACGGACGTTGCCTGCCGCCTGCTTAGAATCACTGGTGCCGGCCGTAGGATGCGCAAAGTGCAGCTCCGGAGCTGTAAGCTCCAGCTCCAGCCGAATGGTGCTGTTGCCCTGCTTGCCCAGCTGCCCATTCGAGCGCAACGTCACATGGCCAACAAGGACACCGTCGTCCGCGTACAGGGGGCTGGCATCGTCCGCGAGAAATCGGGCGCAATTGGCTTCATCTATCACGTAGGGTACGGACAGGCTGCCCACTGCGCAGGAGGGCCGTCGGGGCGAGCTGGTTGAGTCATGGAGAGGAGGCCATTCAAGTTCCGCCGTTCCCAACGTTCAGTCGGTAAGGCGATATTCCTCCAGCTTGTGTGTATCATGCTTGCGACGATCAAGGCACAAAAGGCTGTAAGTTGCCGGGGCAGACTGATGCGATGCGGTTAAGGTAGCCATGCTGTGTCGGCAAGCACACATTAGATTGCAAGCCGCATGCGCCTGACTGATGGTTCTGCTGTTGCATCGCAGGGATGCTTACACATGCGTTTCGCAGGTGGCACGACAGGCAATTTGAGCGTGCCGTCGGTTAGACTCTCGACCGGCCCAACCGGACTCATCATTATTGGTCAATTGAGTGCACGCCATGAACTTGATCGCCTTACCTTGTCGTGTAACCGTTTGCCAGCCCATAGGACCTGTGCTTCCTACCCCCTCGACGATGCCCACGCCCACGCAAAGGAGGAGGACAGCAAATACAAGTCGCGAAGGGCACATGTCTCGCAAGCAACATCGCAGCCTTTGAGCTACAGCCAGCAGACGCATCTGTGCGCACACAGCACGCCGTTTGGGAGCTGAGGGAGCTGGAGATCTCTGTGGCGCAGCGTACTCGTCGTCGATTTCATGTAAAAGCGCGCACAGTATCACCTTGCATTTTAATAATGGTTGACTGTGCCGCGCGGCGCTGCGCGAAAAGTGGAATCGTAAATGGAAGTTGTACAGCACACTCGCGGAACCAAGGCCTGTCCTGTGCCTAGCCCGCCGTATCGGGAGAATAGATAAAGCATTGACAACAGGTGCTGGGATTCGACACTGTAGCAGCACCAGCGACATGGGACCGGGCAGCTTCTGCCGACACCCCGGCGCGACATAGCGCCAGAGCAGGTTGCGGCTCTTAGATGCAGCTGTTACAGCGGCCAGTTTTCATCATGCGACTTAGCCTGCATCGTCTGCTTTGCTTGCCGCTTTTTCGGGCAGCGGGGGCCTCTGCGCTGGTTACCCACAGTTGCGCACGTCGCTGGCCCATAGGCCGTGGGACCCGCTGCTCTTCATGTCAATGAAGCGAGTGTTATACGATTTCACCGCAAATCCATTGCACCAGCGAGTTTAACCGTCGGAGGAAGTGCGGCTGTCGAGCGCGGGAAGGTGCCATGGACTTTATCGCCCATACTGCGGGTCTTTGTTATCAGGTCCAGGCGCTCATGTTACTGCATATAGAAGTGCGGTGCACTCAGGCACACCTGGTGTTGGATGTTGAGCCGTTCGCATGCCATTCCCCCGTAGTCCCCGCTCCTCTTGTTATCGTTGGCATGTGGTCCGGTTCGCTTTTGGGCGTACACAGCGGACCAGCCGGACGGGGCAAAGCGTAACTCAAGATGTCAGGGAGGATGTCACGTCACCAGTATAGGGACGGCGCAACCGGTAGTGCTCCCTGTTTTGCACTGCTGGCTGGGCGGCTCAGGAAGATACGGGACCGGGCGCAGCCGGTAGTGCTGGTTACTCGGAAGAGCCCATACACCTGCTACGCATCAGATGCCGTTGTGGCAGGTGTACATACTGGTCACTTTGCAAGCGCGCATGGCATTCACTGCAACGCACCCTGTCTGGTGCCTGCGCAACGGTGGGTGGCATGTGGCATCTTGCGCTTCAGTGGCGGCGCGTTACACCGTAAACCCATATAACCAGGGGGCTCCCCTTCTGGCTCCCCCTGCACACAACCTGATCTCCAGGCTCTGGGGCGCTATGGGCGCAACCGCACAACCTAGGCTCGCACCTCGCAGTAAGTAGGTGCCCAGCAGCCCAGGGGCAACCCACCCACGCCCTCCTCAGCCCCACATCCTTCCCCTACCACATACACCCCCCGCGCCTAAAGCTTGCCATGGCTGGACCTTCGTCATACGAAACCCGTAATAGTCAGGGCAGACGCTAATCTGCAGCCGTCGGCTTTTGTGTGTAAGTGCTTGCCTGGAACAGGGTCGGTTGTGAGAGGCAGTGAGAGTTGAAGGGCTGCGTTGGTGGACCACGGCGGACCGGCAATACCGTAGTGTGTCCTCGACTATTCGCGGCGTGTCACGCCAGGATTCAACCCATGTAATGTTACACAGCTCTAGGCACAACGATGGCTACCTGTGTTGCAGGCTTCGACAGGCACGAACCAGCACGAGGAGGTCCTGCAGGGCTCCAGCGTCGAGCCTTGTGGGTTTCAGTCTAGGGGGGGCCGGGTCCCCCTGGCTTCAGTCCATCCAGGTCAACACCCCTTCAACTTTTCCTTCGTACAGAGAGTGTACCTGAGTCCTGAGAGCAACACCACTGGATTCCAAGCATCAATGTCTGCACATTGATGCATTGACCTTGCTGTATGCCAACGAGTGAGGTAGGGGTCCTGGGGAGCCCTGGGGAGCCCCATCGGCTTGCTTGGACCCATGCAAGCCGATGCAGCAGCAGGTCACCGGCTGAGAACCCTGGCCAACAGCGAATTTGACTAACCCGTGCACCACCAACCACCCTACGAGCTCAACGACCGTTTATACAAGTACGAGGAGGTGCCAAGGGTATGTACGGCGTACATTGGCCCACTGCCGTGCCTGTTGCCTGAGCACCCCTGAGCACCCCTCTGTGTAGCTCTCAACACCGCAAGGGATAAGGGTGACGACCCAGAGGGCTTAAATACTGTATGTATGGTTTTACAGTTTTGGTCCCCTTCCAGAGCCCAGCCCCATCCCGCTCGAAACACAGAGCTGGTCCCGGCCATTAGGGACACGGGGTTTCCCACCCCTCTCGCTGTACGGAGAGGAGCGACAGCTCCATCAAGTCCAGGCCACCACGTGCGGGCCTCAAGTTCACCCTACCTAGATACTGGTAAATATATAGCAGCCAACAATCAGATGCCATTAACACTTTCCTGGGCATAAGCAGATTTCAGGTGTGTAAGGCAGTTGGAAGCCGTACAGCACGGCAGGGGGTCAGCCCCCCAGGGGAGTCTGACCGAATGTAGGCGTGCGGTCTGGCACGTTGTTCAATATCCCCGCGCTCCCTCCCTGCTCACTCCTATGTTAAACTGCCGCCGCCTCGACGACGCAGCATGCCCTTCTCCCATCCGCGTTGAATGGGTACCAGTACCTCTCATCAAGTGGTGCCACCAGGCACGGCACCAGGTGGCGTTATCCCCTCTCCACAACCATGTGCTCCTGTCGACCAGTGTCGACGACTGTACTTGCGTGTGACAACACTAGCTCAGGCGGAAAGGACAACACAGCACTTCATTCAGCATGCCGGCATACGAGTGGGGGCGTTTACTTGTTTTAGGCATATGCTCCTCAGTATGCTCCGACAGCATCGACCACCGCCAGGCTGGTACACGCACGTGGCAGCCAGGGGCAGCCGGTGCCAAGCTGCCAACAATCCTTCCCAACAGGACAATGGCGCTGATTCGCACTAGATCCACCCTCAACCTCGCGCGCCGGGGCAAAAGTCGCATGCCGCATGCATGTGCGCAGCACGCACACCAGATCCAGCGTGGCCTCCAGCAAATGCAAGCACTATTCCAGCTTAGAATGATTTGATTGATCTGCAAAGAGCAATCGACACCGTGGAATGTGCCGGCCATGTTCCGACTTCCCTCGTTGTGCCTTGTGCACAACCAGCACGACACTTCAGACATATTGAGTGCCTTATTAAAGACATAGCTGTGCTCAGATCACAGTTGATGCATTCAGCGCTGGCAGACGACCGAGGGATGCGACATATCCACCCGCATTCATCACATCAAAAGCCCAGCGTCACACCTGGCATTGAGAACAGGCAAGTATAGCTGCATCTCATGTTCGTTGTTCCGGACTTTCGGTCAGCAAACACGTGTTCGTTGGTCGTTGCACGTGGGGCGTTAGGCGTGGCCACGCTCATAACGACTTCTCCGTCCTGACCATCTGGCTGCTGTGATCGGAGCAACAATAGTCTCAGGTGAAGCTCATCTCCATTCAGGGCAGACATAACGCTCCCGAATCTCACTTGTCACTCCCAGACATGGCCAGCCTCGCCATCTGCCAGCGCCGGAGCGTCCGGATTGCGCTGCTATCTGGTCGCAAGGCCACCATTGTGCCCAGGGCTTCCATGGGCCACGCTGTCGACATGGATTCATCGAGTAACTCAAGGGCCACAACAGGTGGGCACACCGCGCCTGCGTCATGTCACAAAGCCATATGAGCTCTTCGAAGTACTTACGAATATATCCCAGTGGTCATCGCTGAAAGTTGATTGGCCTCGCCGTCGTGTCAGGCGTGACCCACGAGCTTTCCGTTGCCCTGCTCAGGAGCGCCCAGCACACGTCGATATTGTACATGTGATACAACTACATGTGTTTGTACTCATAATATTTCTTTATGATGAAATGCAGGTGCCAGCGCATCCGCGAAGCAGAGTCCGCACGCAGTGGTTACCACCCAAGCACTTGGCGCCAGGACCGTCGGTCCTCGCGATGCCCAGGCTTCATCGGGCCTAGACTTTGCTGACCTTCTGCATATGGACGAGCGCTTGGTGCACAACTGCCTTCAAGATGCCGTCACCTATCGAACCTTGGTTGGCTGCGGCGATGAGCTGACTAAGCGCCCCGGCCAGGCTGGGTCCTTCAACGTGAGTTGTTTGTGCTGCTGCCAGTGCCACACATTATCCTGTGACACTCGCAGTATAACTGCAGTGATGCTCTGCGTTGACCTAGCGGCCTGCTGCGCGGCAAGTCACTTGTCTTCCACTGCGCGAAACGACCTATGACGGGTACCTGGTTTGTTCTGCACACAGGTCAAGAGCGCGTCCTCTTTCCGCGACAACGTGACGCGCAACCTTGCGCCCGTCGTGGTCCGCGGACTGGTCAACCACGCGCGCGGCAAGGGCCTGAAGGTACCCGCCGCCGCCTGCAGCTCCGCCTTCGATGTCCAGACCCCCGAGCCCAACAGCCCCAAGTGTGCCAGCGGTGGCATGGTCGAGGCGGTCATCCTGCAGCAGCAGAAGCAGTTTGAGCTGCAGCAGCAACAGCTGCAGCAGCTGCGACAGCAGCACCGTGACCGCGCGCGGGGCGCGGTGTGGTACCCCGGCTCGGGGGTGGGCGCTGCGCACGTCATGTTCAGGCAGCTGGCCAGCGCCGCTGCGGCCCACACGGCCCCGCAGCAGCAATCCGTGTTCGCCGCGAGTGGCTGACCTCCTACATATGCTGTCTTGCATGCACTCCTGCTACAGTGAAGCCCCGTGCTCATTAGCAGCCGTCCGGCGCCAGCAAGCCCTTCTGAGTCCTGCTGCAGCAATATAAAGCAGACGTGACCAAATTTAGGTGGCGCAGGGTGGTGCAGGTGCTACCCTGCCTACCACCATCTCAACAGCAGCGATCCTGATACGACCAGTAACTGAATACGGGTATCGCCCTGGCTTGTAGGAAGAATAACTTTCATACTAGTGCATTCAGTTGTTTGGGATGTGGAGCCATGTGTTTTGCAGGTGTTATCACGATGGCTTGCCCAGGTTTGTCTATCCTCTGCTGGTTACTTAGGGCTAATGTGACTCCTGGAGAAGCAGGGCATGGCAGGTGACACGGACCGGAACCCGCCTAGGTCCTGATTGCAAGTGCAGTGTCATGTACGGTACGTTGGAGGGCATGCGGGGCATCAGTGCATTACGGCAAGAGTCGAATGCCCATGCGGCCGTACGGTACAACAGTTCTTATGTATGCTGATTGGGGTAGGTAACAGTCTCCCTTTACTGTGCAGTACGTGTGCATTCATGGCTGTCGGGAATGCCTGCTTAGCCGTGGCATTGCGAGATGCCCCTTCATGTGTCTACGTCGCCTGCAGTACATACCGTTTTGTCCGTTGGATGTCTGAATCTAAGCTCGAAATGCCTGGGCATGCGGACGCTTTGGAGGATTGGAGCTGCGGCTAATCAAGTTATGATGCCCTAGGCCCAGCGCTAAGGGGGAACCTGGGGGAACCGAGGAGATGTGGATGGACGTGCCGTCATGCTGATCGTGCGGCAAGAATGGAAGCGAGCGAGCGTAGTACGCGGGATGTTGTCTAGCAGCAATTCTCCGCTCTTGGGGAAAGCTGAACTTGGCTCTCTGAGTGTGCCATAAACCTCACGTAGGGGCAACGTCCATGGTGTAAACATGGAGGTCAAGCGTGTGCCCTCCTTTGGTTGCCCCTGTACCATGGGTATTAGGGAAGGCGTGTTAGGTAAACGCGCCTCCTGCCCCAGTCTGTCCCTACCTCGCTCACAAGGAACTGCAAGCTATGCTGGTACCAGGACATACGGTATGGCTCCTCGCCAGGTAACTCACACCCTCGTTCCTCAAACGAATAATAAAAGGGGCAATGTCTCAAAAACGACAGTCCCCAAGTATGAATCTGGCCAAGCATCAATGCGGCCGCTTGTTGCAGTCCCAAAGCATCAACTTGCGCAACCAGGGGGGGCTCCCCTGTACGCAACCCTTTCCGACGACAACAACGGTTGCCCGCAGCAGCCTCATCCACATGGACGGCGCGGCGCGGCGCACTCCCATACAACAAGCAGTGCGGTCCATCCTCAGCTGGTTACGAACTGCACAACATAACCAGGGACACAAAGCAAGCAACCCGGTTGGCAGCCGTTCACAACGGTGCTGCCCTCCGTCCGATCAAGCCACACCACCAACGCGTCAAGCCTGTACTTGCATACCACACTGCTGGCGACTGGGCCATGCAATTGTACGCTGGCGTACCACGGCGCCCCTCCCGTGTCTGTACGGGACGGCGTGCCGCGCATACGGTACGCCTATGCAAGGGTCGCTCAATACCATCCATGTCTGGCCTCGCATGCTCCTCCTCGGCCAACACACGAAACACGAAACCGGGCCGCGCTTCTCCGCCGTTCGATGTGTGGCAATTCGTCCCACCCGCCCTTCCTATTCGACTCTGCTGCTCACCAACACGCCGTGTCGCTCCATAGGTACCTCTGCCCCCGGCCCCACGCCGTACCAGCCACAACCAGCAACCAACTCACGCACAACGTCCGTTCCGGCAGTAATCTGCCATAGATCAACCATCACAACGGCAACCGACTACCGGTAGTACCACACACATCCACATCCAGACACAGACGCACGCAAACCCATGTCCTTCACCCCATGAACAGCGCCTGCGCTGCAATGCGCAGCTTGAGGCGGGCCCCCACGCTGGCGGCGCCCAGCTCCCGCATGGCCGCGTCGTCCAGGTAGGGCAGCAGGCCAGGGGAGATGTCCTCCGCCTCGAAGCGGGCAGCCAGGCTGCTCAGACCCAGTTCCTCCAGCACTGACCGCATGTCGCCGCCGTGGGTGCGCACTGGGAAAGGCAGAGTACGAGGGGCGAGGGAGGGTTGGCCAGCGCGGGAGGAGGGAAGGGGAGTGTATCGTGGCTTTGGGTGGTAGGTGGTAGGGAGGCGGCAGCGCAAGGAAGCGGGGCGTCAGGGTTGAAGTGCACAGCAATTAGGGGCAGGGTGAGGGCATGGTGGAGGGGCCCCGGGATGGAGGGGTGTCAAGGCAGCACCACGCCACCATGCACCCACTCTGCATCCTGCACGGCATGCGTTGTGCGGCACTACTCACGTGCTGCGAGGTTGGGCAGCCGCAGGCCTAGCGCCATCGGCACCAGCGGGCGGGGCACCAGCATACCGCCGCCCAGGCCCAGGCCAAGGCCCAGGCCCCCCAGGGCGCCGCCGCCGCCGCCCGCCGCCGCGCCCACCGCCGCCGCCGCGGCGGCTGCGAAGTTGGCCTCGCTGCCGCTGGCGAGGGAGGCCGTCTCAACACGCGGCTCCAGCGCGGGGGTGCGGGCGCGGGCGCGGTCCGCGGCCTGGCGGGGGACAAGCGGGCGGACGACAGACGAAGTCTGTAAGTTGACGCGGTCGAGGCGTAAATGCACATATGCCCAGCCCCGTGGCCCAACCCATTACCCTGGCGGGGGACGTACAACACGAACCTTTACGGCATGCAGCCAGCCACGGCACGGCACGAACGAGAAGCGGGCCAGGCTGGCCTACAGCCTACAGGACTGGGTGCCTGTTCCTCACACAGGATGGCCCTCCCAGGCCCTCCCAGGCCCCCCCAGGCCCTCCCAGGCCCCCCCAGGCCCTCCCCGGCCCCTCCCAGGCCCCTCCCAGGCCCTCCCAGGGCCTCCCAGGGCCTCCCAGGGCCCCCCAGGCCCGCCCAGGCCCTCCCAGGCCCTCCCAGGCCCTCCCAGGCCCTCCCAGGCCCTCCCAGGCCCCCCCAGGCCCCCCCAGGCCCCCCAGGCCCCCAGGCCCCCCAGGCCCCCCAGGCCCCCAGGCCCTCCCAGGCCCTCCCAGGCCCTCCCAGGCCCTCCCAGGCCCTCCCAGGCCCTCCCAGGCCCCACCCAGGCCCACCCAGGCCCTCCCAGGCCCTCCCAGGCCCTCCCAGGCCCTCCCAGGCCCTCCCAGGCCCCACCCAGGCCCTCCCAGGCCCCCCCAGGCCCCCCCAGGCCCTCCCAGGCCCTCCCAGGCCCTCCCAGGCCCCCCAGGCCCCCAGGCCCCCCAGGCCCCCAGGCCCCCAGGCCCCCCAGGCCCTCCCAGGCCCTCCCAGGCCCTCCCAGGCCCCCCAGGCCCCCAGGCCCCCCAGGCCCCCCAGGCCCCCCAGGCCCCCCAGGCCCCCCAGGCCCCCCAGGCCCCCCAGGCCCCCAGGCCCCCCCCCCAGGCCCCCCAGGCCCCCCAGGCCTCCCAGGCCCTCCCAGGCCCTCCCAGGCCCTCCCAGGCCCTCCCAGGCCCTCCCAGGCCCTCCCAGGCCCTCCCAGGCCCTCCCAGGCCCTCCCAGCCCCTCCCAGGCCCTCCCAGGCCCCCCAGGCCCCCCAGGCCCTCCCAGGCCCTCCCAGGCCCTCCCACGCCCCTCCCAGGCCCCCCAGGCCCCCCAGGCCCCCCCAGGCCCTCCCAGGCCCGCAAGGCCTCACCTCGTGGTTGGCGCTTGCGAGCGCCGCGTGCGTGGCCACCAACCGCTGCTCCATCTCGCCCAGCGCAGCCTGCGCGCAAAGCGGTACCATGGTCCATGGGTGTCGCCGGCTCACAACACATGCAGGACAGGACATTTGTTCTACCCGCCCCGCAGCCCTAGGTTGGCTACTGCTATCTGTATGTGACCCGCAGCTGTGGTGAACACCACATGGTGGGACCCTGCACGCCAGCTGCCCAGGGGCGCACCTCAAGGCCCTCGCGCTCGCGGTTGGCCTCATGCAGCTGCCGCTCCAGCACCTGGACCTGAGCCTGCGGGGGGGAGTGGGCGTGGGTTAGCCCACACACGACACGTCTCCTGATGCGCGCGCGGACCTCGCATGGTGAGTCAAGCCGTCACGTTTTCTGGCCAGTTGCCGGCGAGGAGTCGACACTAGGGGACCTGCGGCGTTGCCCCAGCTGCACAGGACGTGTTGATTAACCCACCAACAACCGCGCCACCCGCAACTAGCCGGCTGTCTTCCCAACCCATGCCGCCGTTGGCCCACCGCCTCACCCCCTCACCTTAAGCATGGCTGCGTCCGCCGTCGCCAGCACCGCCTGCTGCGAGGAGGCGGCCGTGGCCCCGTTGGTGGCCACCAGCTGCTCCTCCAGGCTGTCCACCAGGTCCTGCGGGTGCACCAAGAAGGCCACAACACGGTACACGCTGTGGGTATGCATGAAACGCGAGGAGCAGTAGGAAGCATGGCGACGCAGCTCCTGTGAGTGCACCAAGAGGGCCGCAACATGTCACACGCTGACATAACAAGGATGCAAGTGTGTGCCCCCGGGCTGCCGGTGACTGCGGAGCTGCTCCGCCAGCCTGCCTGCGGCTGCTCGAGGGCAAAGTCTCAGATGCATTGCTTGGGGGTGTGTCCTATGACCATTAAGAGCCGGTGCAGCCTGCGGCCAGCAGCTGTCCCGCATTGTCCATTGGGCGGCACGGACGGCATCAACCAACATCGACAGGGACTATACCGGTATGGCATGCCGTGGGTTTGCACAGCTGGGTTGGACATTAAAGGGCGGTGGTAGGGTAGGTGCTGTTGCAAAGTCTCCACCGGGTTCTGCAGGTGAACCCGTGGTGCGGGACAGCGCTGAACAGCGGGCCGCCGTCCCCAGCGGCGCTGAAGGTGCTGCACCCGCGCACCTGCACCCGCGCACCTGCAGCCGCGCTGCCTCATTAGACACCTCGTCCAGCTGCTTCTCCAGCGCCTCGTACTCCGACCGTAGCTTGGACAGCTCCGCGGCGGCAGCGGGGTCGGACCCGCCGGCGGCGGCGGCCGGCGGCGCGGCCCCGGAGGCGGACGCGGGCTCCGCACCCCGCGCCCCTGCTATGTCCACCAGGAAGCCGGGGTTGGCCTGAGTGGGCACGGCAAAGCGGCAGGTTGCAGTACAGGGTCAGCACGAGGAACCCATGCACACAGGCCCGCCCATTCGTGCAAGTCTTTGTAACAGCCCTTATATGGTACCCCAAGTACGAACGCTGTGACGGTCAAACGTCCAAGTCAGCCAGGGCCGCGCGAGCTCCCCCGTCGCACCTGCGCCATGGCCAGCAGCGCCAGCTGCAGCGGCCGCATGCGCTTGGCCTCCGTGTTGATGACCTCGTGCACGCCGCTCTTGCCCTTGGCCCAGCGCGCGATGTTGTCCGACACCGCCACCAGGCCGCCCTGCTCCCAGGCGCCCGCCTTGAGCAGGAAGGTGCGGAAGTTGTTGAAGGAGCCGGCGGGGATGAAGTGGTCGCGGTCCGCGGCTGCCAGGGCAGGGAGTGGGGTGCACGGCTTGTCAGTGTCTCTGTGGCACCTTGAGCGTCCGACGTCAACACATACACAGGTAACTGTACAACGGCGCTGTACGCAGCGAAAGCTTCCGGTCGCCCTTCCTACCGTTCTCGCTTGCCTCGCGGTCAACGTGCAGACTACCGTAACACTAACCCAACCATAGGCCATTTCCGCACTCCGCCTTCCCGCAGCACTCACCCATGGCCTCCCACAGTGCAAAGAGCAGTGCTTCGGACGCAGCACACCAGCAACCCTGGCGGCAACTTGCATGGCTGCTGTACGCAGCACAACCCACGTGCCAATCGCACCTCCTGCCTTAGTCCTCACCCGCTACGCGACCACGCTCCACACCTTTCCTCGCCCCTACCGTAGCCCCAACCCACACGCGGCCTTGCGCGCAACCACCCCGCGCCTCCCCTGCGCACTCACCCACTGCCTCCACCACCTTGGCCGACACGTGCACGCAGTTGACGGGGCAGGTGGCCTGCAGCATGTGCACCTCGGCGGGCAGCTGGCCGGCGAAGTGCAGTACGGGGTGCGACTGCCCGACCAGCACGCCCTGCGCCGGGCCGGTGTGGATGCCCACCGTCAGCATCAGCTTCTGCTTGCGCGCGCCCAGCGAGAATGTGTCGGCAGCTGACAGCAGCGAGCGCGCCAAACCCAGCGCGTGCAGCACCTGGTCGCCCGTGGGGTCCAGGCCTGCAAGAGCACGGGGCAGAAAGGCATGAACTGAAAAACGCTTCGCTTGTAATGTGTGACATCCACCCGGATTCGACCGAGGGGCAGCACTGGGCATTTGCAACGAGGCGTTACATGTATGGAGGGCAGCGCAACGGTATGGGGATTGTGTCGACGGTGTGATTGAAGGCCTAGAAACCCGGCAAAATTACCACCAGCATCGCCGTCCTGCATCGACCGATCCACGCAGGCCCCGAGGTGCCCGCCACGCCACGCCACTCCCGCCCTCACACTCACCGCTGACAATGGTGAACGAGTGGTCCAGCCCCTCCAGCAGGTAGCAGCCGTGCTGCTCCAGCAGCGTGTCCATGTCGTGGAACAGCGAGGCAACGGTGACGAGCAGGTCGGCGGCGGGCACGGCCGCCAGCAGCTCGCCCAGGTTGGTGATGGACAGCTGCACCAGCGTCACCTGCTCAAACATCTGCGGGGCGGGCGCGGGGCGGGGGGTAATGCCAGCGTGTCAGTCACAGAGCATTCTTACCAGTCACAGAGCTAATATCCCGCAAATATCCGTGCGCTGCTGGACCCAGAAGGCCACGCGCACCTCTGCGTCCGGGGCACCCAATGCACCGATACATGCCCGCTGTACCCTCTGCAAGTCCCGGCCCGGCCCCCAGTACCGGCGCCACCTCTGCCTGCAGGCCCGCCCGCACCTGCATGGTGGTGGAGATGGTGCCGGCCTTGATGCCCTGCAGGATGCCCAGCGGCAGCGACGAGAAGCGCGCGGGCCCGGTCAGGAAGGGCGCCAGGTCCAGCGCGCCGCCGCTGCCGCCGCGCAGCAGCACGCGGCTGGGCAGCATCTCGCCGGGAATGGCGCCCGCGATCTCCCCCGCGTGGTACACCGTGTCGCGGAAGCGCAGGTGCGCCGCGATGCGAGCCAGGATCTCCTGTCGCGTCGTACACGGTGGAAAAGTTGGGAGTGAAAGGGGGTACACCGGCAGCGCTGTGGCAAACAAGTGCTGGGCATGCGTGCAGAGCCATGGCGTCACGCCTTGTGAGGGCGGGTTCCTCCGGTGCGTCCAGGGATGGCGGGAGTGAAGGTCCGGGACGGGACATGTGCGGGTATCGGGGGCACACCTGGCGTCCGAACGGCTTAACCACGTAGTCGTTGCTGCCCGCCGCCAGGCCCTCCACGATGTGCTCCTCCTTGCTCTTTGCGCTGATCATGATGACGGGGATGCACGACAGCGGGTACATCTCGCGCAGCTTGCGGCACACCTCGTAGCCGCTCATGCCCGGCATCATCACGTCCAGCAGGATCTGTCGGCAGGGTACAGCCCAAGCAGCACGGGCAGCAAAACGCGTAGGCCCTCGCCACAGCCTGAGCCTGCAGCAACCCACGCAGCATGCAGCCCCAGTGTCCAGCGGAGGCAGAAGGTGCTACCCGCCGCATGCCCACACGCACACCCCGCTCACACGTTGCACCTGAGCAGTCAGGACTGGTTCACGCGGTAACCCTGCGCTGCTTAGCACACGTACGCATTGCGGCCAGCGACCCACCACGTCCGGCAGCTGCTCCTCCTCCGCCAGCAGCTGCAGCGCCTCCTGGCCGTCCATGGCCTGTAGGATCTCGTAGCCCACGGGCGCCAGCAGGTTCTGGATGACCAGCTGGTTGACGGGGTCGTCGTCCACCGACAGCACGCGCACCTTGACGGCCTTGTCGCGGAAGGATTGCTTGCGCTGTATGGCGCCCTGGGAAGGGGCAGCACGGTGAAGGGACTGCTGGTCACGCGCGGGTCGCAGCGTAACAACATGCATGAAGCCTTGGTGATAGAAAACAGGATAGACGGCAAGTGCAGTCCCCTTGCAGACCCCATGTAACCAGCGATGGAGTGCAGAGCCGAGCCCCATATGCGAGGGCCTGGCTGTTGCTCCCAGGCTACATGCATACGGCGTACCTTGACGAGGGCGGCCGCTTCGCTGAGCGACATGGGCCCGCTGACCTGCGCACGACAACAAATAGGGAGAGAGGGTCAGCCCCCAACACCAGAGATCCATGGGTAGCTACAGAGATTGTAGCAATCGCTGTGCCACGACGGGATGGCCAAGCCAGACGCACGGATTTGACCCTCCGCGCCCCTCACAGCTCCTTCCTTCCGTTTTCACATCTGAGAATGGCCAATACTCCAAACGTCCAGCCGCCTTCAGGGAGCACCGGTATGTCCTACCTGCGGCCCGGTGCTGACACTGCGCGCCATGTCCTTGCTCTTGCGCGTCACCAGGGCACCGCTCGTCGCGGCGGTCGCAGCGGGCTCGGAGCTGCTATGGCTGTTCCCGGTGGCTGCATGAGGGAGGGAAGGAAGTTGCTTTGGGATGGTGCGTTGGGTACGAAGCGCCGACGGTGCGCAAAGCAGCCCGGTGGGGGTCGCACGGCGGAAGGTGTACGGAGTTTGTGCCCAACCGGGTGAAACTACAGCAGCACGACGTGCACACCATGCACCTTGGCCTATGGACCAGTATGCGCTCGGCAACTTTGCTGCAAGCGCGATATTGTCTTCGCAGGGACCGAACGTGCCCGCCGTGAGGGATGCTACAAGCGACCCAACGCATCAGCGCTTGCAAGGAGAATCCCTTCCACTCTGCGCGATCTCACTCGCATCGTCATGCTCACTGTCGTTCCCAACGTCCCTCAACCCCACCTTTGACCCAAGGGCTCCCCAGCTCCTCCCTGTCCTCGGCCGCGGCCGTGCTGGCCGGCCCCTGGGCCCCCATGCCCCCTGCACCCGAGCCGCCGGTCCCGCCGCCGCCGCCGCCCTGCTGCGCCTGCCCCTGCCCCGCACCCAGGCCGCTGCGCCCGGTGTCGGAGTTGGCCTTGCGCTGGCCCAGCATCTTGTCGGTGAAGGAGCCGCGGCGCGAAGGCGCGCGGCGCGGTGCTGCCTGGCGCACCGCTGCCAACTGGGAGTGCTCCCCGGTAGCAGCCACGTGGTCAGTTGGCGTGCCCTGTGGCTGCACCTCGTTTGGGTGCTCCGAGTGGATCTGCGTGCGGCCACAACACCCCAAGCCGACCCCAGTTTCCGGTTCATTCAATCAGTTGCGGCAAGAAGGGCCAGTTCAGTCGGGCGCATCACACAGCCAGCGGGAGGCTTCGCAGTTGCAGGCATGGATGACCAAGCGCGGTGCAGTGGGCTACCTTGAGCGAGAAGAAGAATGTGGTGCCCATGTTCTCCTTGCTCTTGACGCTGATGCGCCCGCCGTGCGCCTCCACCAGCTGCTTCACCAGGCTGAGGCCCAACCCCGTGCCGCCGTACTTGCGCGTGATGGACATGTCCACCTGTGCAGGCAGAGGTAAAGGGACAAACACTCATGGCTGCGCTGGACCGCGCATACTAGCAAGCTTCTGACGCGCCACACGTTGTTACCAAAGTACCACAGCGCGGAAGCAAAACCGAGGTGTTACGGATGCGAAAGCACGCTGGTTACTGCCCAGGCGCTGCTCGGGCAACGGTATAGTAAAGTGAGACCCGTCCAGCACTGTGGGGGCGCACCGTGCCGCCAGGCCCGCGCCGCACCTGCTCGAACGCCATGAAGATCTGGTCGTACTTGTCCTCCGGAATGCCGATGCCGGTGTCGCTGACCGCCACCTCCACCTCGTCCGTCTTTAGGATGGCGGACACGCTGATGTAGCCGTTGTGCGTGAACTTGCAGCTGTTGCCAATCAGATTGTGGAACACCTGCACGGGGGGACGTGCAACCATTACCAACAAGCGCTCTGCGACCCAGGGAAGCCAACCCTGTCTCCCCGACGCCGTGTTCAGCCTCACAGCTCGGCTGCAGCCCTCCACGCACACCATGACACAGCCGAGCTGCTCCTCCGGCTCCGCCTCCTGGCTCTTCAGCAAGTTGTGGCATAAGCAGCTGCTTCGCCCCGACACTCTTGAACCCCGGGTAAGCGCCACTTTACGCCTTCCCCGCCTGCTCAAGCTGCTTCGTTGCCCACCTGGATGATGCGCCCCGTGTCTCCCAGCACGAACGGCATGTTGTCGCGCAGCTCGTTGATGAGCTTGACGCCGCGCTTGGCCAGCGGCTGGCACAGGTCGATCACGTCGTCCACCACGCGCTTCAGGTTCACCTTCTCGTGCTTGATCGTCAACTTGCCCTGAGGGCCACACATGGCGGAGGCCAATCGCAGCACACGGGGCATGTAGATGGTGAGGATAAACACGTCTGATGTGTTCTCCACAAGGATGTGGGTGCGCCCGGGTGCGTGGCACACGCAATTCGGGGTAGGAGGCAGCATACTGGGTGCCACTGAGCTTCCACCTCCGCCCACCTTGCGCATGGAGGCCGCGTCCAGGATGTCGTTGATCAAGTTGAGCAGGCGGGCGCCGCTGGTTTTGATGGTCGTGATGGTCTTGAGGGCCTGTGGACGCACAAAGGTGGCACCGTCAGCTCCCGTCTGGCCTCGGTTACGTGGGTAATTGCGGCAGTCCATCATCCAAGTGACCCCAGGGTCCTCGGCGAGTACGGTACGGATGAACCGAAAGCTGGAACCCCTCCCACCAAGCAGGGCGGAGCCCGCCTGCCCCTCTGCCGCTCTAATGGCGCCCCCCTTCCGGTTTCCCGGCTTCACCTCTCCAGTATTCTGGCCCCGGCCCTCCGGTACCCCGCCCCGGCTCTCGGGTATCCCACCTCCGCCTCTTCAGCGCGCACCTGGTCGTTGACCTCCCCGCACGAGCCCACAAGCAGCGCATCCGACAGGCCGATGATGCCGTTGAGCGGCGTGCGCAGCTCGTGGCTCATGGAGCTCATGAAGCGCTCCTTCTGCTCCACCAGGTCCTTCAGCTCCTGAATCACTTGGATGCTGCGCCACAGCACAGCACAGGAGGGGCCGAAGGTTGCATTAAACGAGGGCCTCTCTCACGCCCTGGCTCGTGAGGTGCCGAGCGCACGTGAAGTCACTGCTCTGCTGGCGGGTCCAGGTGGTCCCACTGGTTAGGGCATAGCCCCCACCAAGCCCTCACCGGTTGCCCTCCTCCACGATGCGCATGGCGATGAGGCGCCGCTGCTCGATGGTGAGGAAGTTGCCGTGCAGCAGCGAGCTGCTGAACATGACCTTGCCCAGGAAGTCGCCCACGCACCACATCCACTCCTCCGTGCGCACGTCCACCAGGCCCAGCTTCACCACCACCCACATGCTGGGGAAGAAGAACCACAGGCCCTGCACAGCGGCGCAGGTAAGCCCCGGGCGCCGAGAGATGCTCAGGCGGCGCAAAGCGTTGCAAATGGGGCCAACGCCCATGCCAGGGCACTCGCAGTGCGACGTATTGTGCACAGCTTGCGCTGATGCAGGCTGGTGGCTGCGGCTGAGCCTGTGAGGCTGCTGCCGTTGAAATGTGTCCAGCGGTCACCGGTCAGTACCCACCACAGCAAAGAAGCGCAGCACCTCCAGGCTGACACGGCTGCTGTCGTGGCGCGCCTCGGCGATGGAGCTGCGTGGGGCACATGCAAAGCGGGTGCTGTCAGCCGCAGCTGCGTAGGTACCGAGTGCAGGCGCGAAGGGTCGACGGTGGCGAGACATCATGTCAGGAAAGGACGATCACACGCTACAAGCCGGCGCAGAAGCCAACACGTAAGCTAGGCAAGGCTCATCGCAAAGCTGTGTATCCGTCAGGCAGGCGGTGCGCGCTCTGTTACGCCAAAGGTCATGGGCCCATGGGTGCTGAAACGCACTGCACTGCCAGTCTTGCACGCGGCGCCCTTACGCGTTGAACATGGTCCACATGGAGGAGATGACGTATGCAAACAGCAGGACGGCTGGCACATGTAAAGCCACTGGAGGGGTTCAGCCACCACAGGGCAGCGAAGGCACATGGCAGTGTTAGCTGTTACTCCGTGCACAGAGCGTGTGCGTGCGAGTTCGTGCAGGGGAGGCTAGGCCTGACGCGTGAAACGTCCTTTACAAGCGGTTCATCACGTAGGCGAACAGCAGCGTAAACAGCATAAACAGCACCACTGGAAGCGAGCCGACTGTGCCGCAACCGGCTAGCCTTGCCAGCCATACAGAACGACTGCCAGCAGCTCACTGTGTCTGGGCATAGTTGGTCACAGGCGGCAAACATGCACATTATGACGTGGATGGGTTTTGTTGAAGCACCGCCAGGCGAGGAACTGCATGGATTTGTGCTACAAGCTCGTGGCACGCAGGTGCTGGCGCTCACCGCTGAGCGTCTGCGAGGGCGCTACCTGCGCCAGGATGCCTATGGCGATCATGAGCAGGTCCGCCAGCATTGCCGTGTAGACCTAAGGCACATGCGAAAGGCATACAATTTAGCCCGTTAAAACGCACACATGTACGGCACGGATGGCCCGTGGGCATCGGCAAACTGGGCCAACAGCGGGCTTGTCGGCAGGGGCACAGGTCAGCGCGTCAGTCGCTCAGGCAAGGCGCTGCCCTACCAAACGGGAGCATGCTAAACCGTAGCTGAACATAACATGCTCGCGAGTCGGGCACGGCCTGCCCGCACAGGTGCAGCACGCCGCACACTACTAGCCCAGGGGTGCGTACGGCGCTATTTGCAAGTGAACGCTGTGCAGCGTGAGGTAGGGCGAAGGATTGGGGCCAGAGCATGTACGACACCGGCGGCTCAGACTACCTCACATGTGTACCCCCATGGACTGGGCAACGCCCCACACGGTGGTAACCCATTCTTGCCAACAGAGAGACAGTGCTCAGCCTACCTTAGTCCGGCTGAAGTCCGAGATGATGCTAAGCAGGTACACCATGGCTGGTGTAGTGAGGAGCCACATGACGGAAC
The DNA here is from genome assembly GCA_036984285.1 of Chlamydomonas sp. KOR1. Taxonomy (NCBI): domain Eukaryota; kingdom Viridiplantae; phylum Chlorophyta; class Chlorophyceae; order Chlamydomonadales; family Chlamydomonadaceae; genus Chlamydomonas; species Chlamydomonas sp. KOR1. The sequence goes on from BQMZ01000233.1 coordinate 140,507, forward strand.
GCTGCAGCTGGAAGCCCTGCCCCCAGCAGTCGCGCACGACTGGGGCGTACCCCTTCCACGCCAGGTAGTCGCTGAACCCCGCCAAGAAGTTAATGTAGCATGCCAGCAGCGCCAGCTGAAACTTTGCGCTCTCGCGCTCAAACAGCAAGGTAATGAAGTTGAGCCCAAAAGCAGTACCAAACGCCACCATGGGCCATGTGTAGCTGTTTGGATCCGCCTGCGTGCGCATAGAAGGTACACGGATGTTACAGAGGCCGGAAAACCCTCTGTATTGAGGGGCCGACACAGGTAAAGAGACATGACTACACGCCCGCCAGGCCCGTTTCTGACCTCCGCATGGAACTTGGCAGTAATCTCAGGGTCTCCAATGCTACTCGTGCAGATGAGGTACGCGCTCAGGAGGAAGAGCACGACTCCAAACCTGCGTTCCGGGCATGCAGGGAGACATTTGGTCCACCAGCAAGCCAGGGCTTACCATAGCTGTCCCCCAACACGCACCCTGCAATCGCAACGCTGAACGACACACGCGCACGCCTCTCCACGGCCTTCTGGAAGGCATGCGCATCAGTATCTCGCTGGTTAGACTCGATGGCCTCAATGCGGTCCTGTAGAGACGACGGGAGCACTGTGCCCCCTCCTGACGCTGGAGCCATATTGAGTTTTCAACCCAGTTTGCCAAAAGGCTTCAGGCCGTCAAAACAAAACAGGTAGGGGCTTGGGACCTCTACGCGAATGGAGGAGATGCTGCCATGGCAGTATAACGTGTAAGAATGAATGTAACAGTGCAGTGGCAAACGCCCGGTGCGTCCCCAGCTCTGCGACTGCCCGATCCCGGACGACAATATATCAGGGGGAGACTCCCAACTAGGTCACTGGGATCACTACTTCCTCCAGTAGCTGATTCATTATCATGCAAGTATTCAAGCCATTTACCGCTTCGCGCTGCGCGCCCTCGCCAAAGCCGGTTCGGCGGGTGGCCCCTCTTCGCGTGCGCTGCCAAGTGAGATGAGACGCAAAACTATTGATATGACATTGCATGGATGCAGTCCATGGAGTAGGCCCCTTCACTCAGTGTGGCTCTGACCTTTGGCGTAGGCGCAGGAGGAGACGCAAGCAGCGAACCCCAACGTTTGCAGCACATGTGGAGCTGATAAAAGCAAGATGCCTGGCGGGTATGTTATTGCGAACGTGGCGGTCTGCAGTTGGGGCAACCCGCTTGCTTGGGTCTGCAACATACCTGGGCCACAAGGGTCCAGCCAGCACCCTGCCCTTGCACGCCGACTGGCACAAGGGCAAGGGCAAGGGCAAGGCCAGGCTTGGCCCTTGACGTACTGGTTCCTCCAACCCATGTTAGGGGGATAAGCCTTCAAGATATGAGCATCAGTACACGCCTGTGTGCCTGTGCATGCAGTTGTGACGGCCAGGGGCGAGTGATTGGCGGTATGGGCGCCCTCCCCGGGTTCGGCTGGTGGCCCATCAAGGCGTACAAGCCCTGCCCAGCCCTCAACGAGGCCGGCCTGGAGTACACCAGGTGCGCAGCAAGGCCGCCTGCGTCAGGATAGCGTGACCCGGGACTTGGGGCATCCTGCGTACGAGATGGGCCACGTGCGAGGCATGCAAGTGCACAGCACATGGCGGGCTGCGATTGACCCATAGTGACAGCCAGGGATGCCTGTACGTAAAGCTACATGCAGACTTCGCTCCGGGTTTGCGTTGCGAGCTCTACCGATACTAAATCCTCGACAACTATGCCTCGTGCAGGAAGGGGCAGGGGACCAACGAGGTGCTGTTCGGCGGCGTCAGCCTGGGGCCGCAGGGAGCGCAGAGCCTCGAGGAGATTAAGAAGCAGGCGGACAAGGGCATTAAGGTCTAAGCACACACAGTCATGGAGGAGGTCCTGTTATTTACTGTGGACTATCCAGCTGGCAGATGGTTTTGCAGGAGCTGGGCGAGAATACACGACCGTGGGGGCCTGGAGTTTTACTGAAGCTGGTGATCCCTACGGGCAATTTTGCGAGGTCTCGTCACGTGCATGAATTTGTGCGTTATGCTTGATGTCCGTACGTAATGCACATGCAGTATATTGTCAACAATGCGGGTCGTTCCGGGGCGTGAGGAGCAGGGGCAAGGAGTCAAAGAGGCATTTTTGCACATGTAAAGTTACATGGTTGAGCGGGTGTGCGGGTCCGTGTCATGGCCGGGCGCCTACGTCTCCTTCCTCTTGCTGTCGACCATCTCAGCGTCTTGCAGCACCCAGCGGTAGAACAGGGGCGTCAGCGGCACGGTGGCTATGTGCCAGACAGCATGTGCATCAATGAGTCCCAGCATGGGAGGAAAATCGAGCACCTCGAACAGCATGGCAGCGTGCACCAGCCCCAGGAATGCGAACATGGTCGTACGGCCTGGGTGCCTAGTCCAGCTGCACCACGCCAACCAGGTAAGGGCCGATGCAATGCCGGCGGTCACGCACACTTTCATATTGTAGGAATAATTGAACTTGACCCGAAGCATGTAATGCAGGTGGTACACAAGGCCAGCAAACACCAGCAACCCTGCGCCTGACATTGCGTACGGCCGCAACCGCCGTGGCAACGACCACAGCACACGCATCAGCACGGCGAACAAGCCATACGCCACCAGGACAATGGCTGAGCAGTAGTCAAATCTCTCCGTTGTCCGAGTATCCCGGGAGTGGAACACGGCACTCCACCACCATGCGTTTACGTGGATGCAGCCGTACACAGTCCACATGGACAGGAATGGGTAACTGGCAGGCGTCTGGGGGCCGTCCACAGGGTGCGGCGGCACGAGCGCATACCGCATTCTCCTGATGCAAACCATGTGCACCACCAGGTTGGCAAGGGACGCTAATACAGATACCGCCTCCTGCATGCCCATGACCCGTATAAACGGCCATTTCCCATAGTACTTCTCCACGCCTGCCACGGCTTGCCCGTGGCGCTGCGGAAGGGTACCATAGAGCACCGCCTTGCGCCTCTCAGCAGCGTGCATGCATGTATAGCTGCAATCTGCCGTGCAGCCCCAGCGGAAAAGCCGAAGAGTCAGTGGCACCGGGCCCCCGACGGCACCACTTCTAGCCTGACTGTGCTGGCCTCCACGCTTGCTGCTGCCGCACGTCGGCAGGCACGCCTTCTCCTGGCTCTCCATCGGAGCTCCCAAAGGCAGCCATACGCAGCCCTCCCGGACGCATGACTGCTGACATAGCCAGAACTCAGGCGACCTGTCGCCGCTGCTAGACAAGGCCTGTGGCAAGGCCAAGAGAACCAGAACGACAGTTGCTCGGATCATGCGATCGAGCATAGATGCGATGCAGGTGATACAATTCAATTAAGCTACATACTTGTAATGACACGCGCACGGGCGAGGACTGGCCAACATCTGACATTGGGCTTGACACAAACTTCCAAAATGGAGCAGCCAACGACAACCTTCCACAAAGACACAACGAGCGGTTTGGAACAGAGCTCACCATAAAAATGACGCAGTACCACAGAGCGCTAGCATGTCCTTCTCGTTTATGAGCCTCCGTCAAACATGCCATTTTCGTCGTCGCTGACCAGCGGCATAGGTGACCGCTGCACCCACAACTGCATTCTTATAAACATATAAGGTGACATGCTTCAATACACAGTTCCTGCTACGGTCCCTGGCCCGGGGGGCCGTATCTGGACAACCCGCCCCAAGCCGTCAGCAGCTGGGCTGGTTGCGGTGCTGCAAGCCCCCTCCAGCAAGCTCTCGGACGCTGTGCGCGTCCCGGACTTCAGCGTAGTGGCTCTCGACAGCCGTGCACAGCAGCTGGTTACTGTGGACACACGTGGTACCGTCGTCCACTACCAGCTCCACCAAAATCGCTACGCGTGCCTGGATAAGACAGGATACCCTGGAACGGCCGTCCTGTTGCACAGCGCCCGGCAGATCTTCGTGGCATTCACCGACTCCACCATCCGCTGCTACGATGCCTCAAAAGGCATTGTGACAGGCGTATTGAAGGAGCATCGCAGGTGATTTACTAACACGCCATTTCGCCAGGGGCGCGTGGGCAGGCAGTGGCACGGGTTCACCAATGCTGATGATCACGGCCATGTGCCTGGCGCCTGCGCTTGCAGCCCTGTACGGCACCTGGAGGTCAACCAGGATCTGGGTGAGCTGCTGTCCACATCAGCCGACGGCGTGCTGGTGTGGGATATGAAGGTGCGCATCAGCAACCAGGTGGCTTTGGGACCTGGCTGCGCACCAGCAGTGAACCGGGTGGTACTCCCGCTGGACACACTGGACAGACAGTCTGTATGCATCCGTCCACACCGCAGAAGCTCCGCCGGAAGCGGGCGCTGGGCAGTGGACCCTACGGAGCGCTGAAGGCGTGCTACTCATCCGACGGCCAGGCGGTCGTCACAGCGTTTCAGGTCAGCCTCTGCGGCTCCTTGTCCAACTGCCACCGCTCTAACTAATGCAGTCTTGAAACGTCCATGTCCATAAGTCGCCATGCCTGTATGGCCAAGCGGCAATACGTCTTTGCTTTGCGGTGCGCAATCTGTGCGCAGGACGGTAGCTTCTACGTGTGGTCCGCGGGCAGCTTCGTGCTGCTGCGCTCCTTCACGCTGCCCGTGGCGCCGACGCTGCGGCCAGCGCAGACCACCTACACCCTTAGCCCCAACGGCCAGCTGCTCGTGTCGGCAGGGCCCACCCTGCCGGTGCTGCTCGTCTACAACATCATAGCCGGACAGCTGCTGTACGGTGTGGGTTTGCCCGCACGCCCCACCGGCACCGACATGCTGGCGGGAGTTGCGGTTGTAGACGATGAGGCGCCGGGGGAGGCAGCGGCAGCAGCTGCGCTGGGGGTCAGCGGGAGCGCGGGGCTTGCGGCCTTCATGCCCATGTCCGTCGGGGTGGTGCAGGTGCAGTTCCTGCCTGACTCGTCCACCGTGGCTGCTCTATTGACGGATGGGTCCATGCAGTTTGTGGACGTGGTGGACGGCAGCCACGTGGGCGCGGTGCCGTACCAGTTCCCCAACCGCCGCGACTGCCGCTTCAGCATGGACCCGCGTGCTCAGCACATGGCGCTCCTGAGCAACGGCAAGGTACAGGAACATATGTTGGGGGTGGTGAGGGAGCGTAGTCAGCGCGCTGGTCCAGGCATGGACGCAGTGCGAGCCCTCCACGATCCAGCTTGCTCCCTCTATTACTCATGTTTAGCGCGTCCGCCTGTCGCACTGAGACTTCGAACACCTTTCTTGCCCTTCTTTCCTCAGGCTCTACTGTACGACTTGAGCGCAACTCGCACCAGTGTTAACCCGCCAGCGAGCTTGCCGCGTGTGCTTGTGGAGCAGATGGATGAGCTTGCGTCTGCTGCAGCCCTGGCGCACCTGCGCAGAGAGGAGGAGGAGCGCAGAGCGGATGAGGAGCAGGCGCGCGGGGCGTACCTGGCGGACGCCGAGGAGCGTGCAGCGGCGGCAGCAGCAGCTGCAGCCTCCGGCGCAGCGGCAGGGCTAGGGTCAGGGCAGGACACGCAGCCGCAGGCCGATGGCAGGGCCAGGCCAGGTCGCCGGGGTGAAGGAGGTGCGGCTCGGCAGGAAACGAGTACAATGGCTGACGAGGGGCAAAAGATGCCAGGCTCCAAGCAAGGTGCGCCGCGGCGCAAGCACGACCGCCAGGCGCAGGGGCCGGGCCGGAGGACCTCCCCAGCCACGAACGCAGGCGGCAAGCGTCAGGTGGGCAGTGATAACATCGGTCGAACCTGTCTACTTGCCGCTCGGGGAATCCTGCTTCTTCGTTATTTGCTTGCGTACCCAAGCCACAGTACTACGCTCCTCGCCCCTTGATGCGCCAGCTCGCTGCCGCCATGGCGCTGGGCCGTGCCCAGGCGGACCACGCCGGCGTGACGCTACACCGCAGCCGCCTGACCGCGCTGCTGGAGGCGTTCGGGGAGTACCCCGCCAAGTACCGCCTCATCATCTGGTGAGCTCGTACGCGCCGTACCACACGAGTTGGGCACATTAACCGTCAGTACTAAGCTGCAAGCTTGGGGTATACAGGGGGTGGGAAACGCGTTGGAAACAGTTGCGTATCGCCCCTGTATCAACACGTACACCCCCATCTCTGTACCTTCCAGGGACTTCCTGCTGCAGCTGCCGCACAACACGGCGGCCTTTTCGACGCTGGCCGGCATGGGCCTCCACCCCTCGTTCAAGGAGCTGGAGGCCAAGCTGCCGCTGGCCAACAGGGCGCTGGCGCAGCGGCTGGCCGCCACGCTGTCACAGCTGGCGCACTGGTGCCCCGTCTTCGGTGGGTCCTGGCACCTTAAAGCTGCTTCCACCTCTCTCCTGGCCTTGGCCTTGCTGCGGCGCCTCACAACAGGTGCTCAGCTAGTTACGTTCCTCCCTGGTCCCTGGTCCCTCACACACAGCCGAGTCGTCATTCCTGCCGGACCTGGCCTTCCCCTTCGTCAAGCTGTTTGCGTCCGCCAGCCTGGGCACCAGCGGCACCTCCAGCGCCGCGGCGTTGGACGAGCGCTGCTTCGAGACGCTGGCCACGCTGCTGGGCTGCGGCTGGATGCGCGGCTGGTTCGAGCGCTTTCCGCACCCGCCGCTGGGGCTCCTCACGCGCCTGCAGGTGCGTCTCTGTCGTTCGCCGTGCATGCAGTAAAGCACGAGTGGTAGAAATGCACCTGTGTGCTATGTGCCCGTGTATCTCTTTGATCCCTATATGCAAAATGCTCCTCAGGACCTCATCGCGCTGCACGACGCCCCGCTGGCTGGCCACTTTGCCACGTTCCGCGGCGGCATGGCGGGCGCGGTGTGGCCGCACCTGGCCAGCCTGTGGACCGGGCTGCTGCCGCGCGGAGACTGGCTCAAGGCAAGGACTCCTGCACTTTCCAGGCCTGCCACATTCTACACTAATACAACCACACCAAATCGCTATTGCTGCACCACAGCTGGACCTGGACCGTGTTGCCATGGAAGCTGCAGCGCCTTGCTGCTGACTGCTGTACCGTGCGTACACTGATGTGCAGCTGTGGGACCACTGCATCACCGCCGGGCCCGACCTTCTGTATCACTTCATCGCGGCCTACTTCATCAGCCTGCGCTCCCAGCTGCTGGCGCTGGACACCGACCACAAGCTGGCCACGTGGCTGGCGGGGCCGCCCGACATCGACATGGACCAGGTCCGCTTAACCCGTATGATTACATGCCGAACGCTTAGCACACAACCCAGTTGTGGCGTCTGTGCAAGCTTATCCTGTACCCTTGTCCCACGTGCTTGGGCAACCGTTAAATATAGGCTGTACCATGAGGGTTCTCTTCGCTTGTGCAGGTGCTCCGCACGGCATACCTGCTGCGGCAGCGCACCCCGGCGGAGCTGGTCCCCGTGCCTGCCGAGTGGCAGCCTCTGCCTCAGGGCCCCACATACACCGACTTCAAAGACTTCCCGCAGAGTGGGTCCTTTGTGGCATGTCGGCCCTCCCGCCACAGCTACAACCTGCTTTGCCCCTCGCTGCTTTGCGTAGAAATTTTACCCATGGTCCGGGCCTGGTCCTCTTACACTCCGCATGGTAGCGCATGCGCCATTATTCATGTCGACATGCACTAGCCACAATGATTGTATGTGTATCTCGTACCCTGTCTTTGCAGGTGCCGTGGAGCTGTTCACGGCTGACAGGACCCGCATTCGCGACGCCGAGGAGGCCATCATGCGCCGCCGGGCAGTGGTATCGGAGCTGGAGCTGCGCACCAGGGCCGTTACCTTGCAGGCAAGCCAGCCCACCGGGCAAGCGTAAGGACTGCCAACCTTCGACCGTTAGGCATATACACCTGTGCACTCGTGCACAGTCCTGAGTCTTGAAGTTCCGGACCTTCCTTCCCACCTGGTCCAGGCGGCCTCCCTATCCACGGAGCGGCAGCAGCTGGCGGCCCTTGAGGAAGAGCGGCGCGGTAAGGAGGGCATCTGTTGACTGGGTATCCGACGAGCCTTTAGCACGTCCGTGAGCATGCCGTTGTGTTGCCAGCTCAGCTACTGTCACCCTCTCACTGTCTTCATGGATGGGCGCCATAGCACTGGAGTTTGCAAAAGCTGTGCTGGTGAGGCCGTGACACTGCCCCCGCGCAGCCATGCTGCGGCAGCTGGAGACGGAGACGGCTGCGGAGCTGGCCCGCCTGGACGACAAGGCCAAGGAGGAGAAGCTCAAGCAGATTGCGGCAGTGGAGAAGGCGTACCAGGTGTGAAGGGCGCGTGCACGGGAGGGTACATCTCCAGTGGTCGTGCACGCTAATGACAACAGTGGTCATCATGCTGTTACGGATGCCTCATCCTTATGTCGTTGATTATTGTCATGTGTCCATTGCAGGAGAATCTGTTGGAAGTCCGTGCCACGTGGCACCGGGAGTTGGAGGCGGTGCGCGCCGAGGTGGCGCACAAGCGGGCGCTGGCGGCGCAGCAGGTCCACAGCAGGGAGGAGGACGAGCAGATCAGGGTACGTCCTAAAGCTTGAAACGGCTAGCATTGGCTCCTGGTGCCACGAGGCCAGTCCTTGCAGACACTGTTGATCCCATGTTGAGCATGTGGCTTTGTAAGGGATGGTAGACCCCTTTACGTGGACCCAAAAGCCTCACTGCTTTCGACTGCCGGTGCACAACCCCCTCAGGCGCTCGAGTTCCGTGCACAGCAGCGCATGTGGGCGCTGGAGGAGGACGTGCGCAAGGCGGCGCTGGCGTCCGCCGTGCGCGATGAGCTGGCGGCGGCGCAGCTGGAGCTGCAGGGCAAGCAGCGGACCAAGGCACGCGAGTGGGAGGCAGGTGCGTGCACCTGGCGCCACGGCGGGTCCATGCTGTTACCAAACCTCTTGCATGGGAGTTTTGTCGGACCCCTGTGGAACAGCGCCTGGTGGTGGTGGTGTTTGCAAAGTGGCGACCCTTGCTACACTGGCCCGCGTGCAGACGAGGAGGCTCGGCGTATCCGGCTGCAGGCTGAGACCGCTCGGCGCACGCAGCTGGCCATGGCGGCGGAGGAGGGTGCGGCGCGGCACACGGTGGCGAGGGAGGTTCTGGGCCTAGCGCTGCGGGTGGAGGACGAGATGGCCAAGGTGCGCGGCCAGGGGCCTGAACTGCACCTTGAGGTCGTAGCTGGGGTGAGGGCACCCAACAACAGTGGCACCGCGACCGCCTATGGGCTGTGGGGTCAAGTGAAGGAAATCGGGTACTGAGTGTTTATTGGTGTGCTGCCAGGTGGAGTCTGAGCGGCGGCTGCGGCGGCTGGCGGAGGACCAGGCGCTGCTGACGGCGGAGGCACGTGCCACGGAAGAAGCCCGGGCGGCGGCGCGCGCAGCGGCGGAGCAGGAGGCTTTGCGCATGAAGGCCAAGGCGGACCTGGCGTGGTGGGTGCTGCGCGGCATACCCGAATCAAGCTTGTGGGGCCTATGGCTTTGCCGTGCCGCTATGGCCCGCAACTGGCAAGAAGGCACTTCCGGACCTAGCGTTCTTGGCCTAACCAACAACTCCATTTGCCTGCTGTGCCGTATGGCTATGCAGGTACGAGGCTGAGCAAATGCGGCGTGAGCAGCTCCTGGAGCAGGAGCGACTAGCGCTGGAGGTTGGTGGCCTGCTGGGTGTTGAAGGAACCACAACATTTAGGCAGGACATGACGGCGGACGTCTGCTGGTGATCTTCCACAGATGCAAGGACCCATGCATGAGCCGTGGGCTCAAGGTCTTAAGAGCCTTTACCCTACATGTTTGCGTTTGGCATTCTTCCCCTCATGGGCCACACGGCAAGCCCACACTTGGCGTTCTTCCCCTGATGCGGCACACGGCAAGCCCAGGTTTCACTGTCACCCTCATCACCAGGCCGCTGCGGGGGCCGCCCGGAGAAAGCTTGCCGACACGGAGGCCGCAACGAGGACCATGGCAGCACAGGCTGAGCTGATCGACAAGCGCAGGTATGTACGGTGGGACTTGGGTCCAGATGCGCGCCAAACTGCGCCTCCGCCCTGACAATACGCATCAGTGAGCAGCCTGTTTACTACATTCACCTGCGACACCCTTGTGCACCGCCTCTGTGCCGGTTTGCGCCCACTACTGGTTGCTGCATGACATACGCACCACCGTGTTTCTACATCAAGCAGCGCCCTCCTCCCGTTCCCGCCGCAGGTACCTTGAGCGCGCCAACGCGGTGGAGGAGGCTGAGGTGCGGCGGCTGGTGGAGGCCATGGCGGCGGAGCGCTCCCGGGACGTGCAGCTGGTGGCGCAGCTGGCGGCCAAGGAGGAGGAAATCAAGGTGAGGTGTGGGAGATCAAGGAGGGGCTGTGCGGACACCCCGTGTATAGGCAGGTGCGTCGTGCACTTGGGCCTGCCGTAGCAAGCCCCGCGTGTAGCACAGCAGGTTGCACATGTGCTTACATACCTTTTTGGAGGTGTATGTCTTCATGAGAATTTACCTTCTTCTGTGCCCCACGGTGCAGTCCCGGCTGGACTATGCCGCGCACGTGGGGGCCTGCAGCGGGCGGAGGAGGCGCGGGAGGAGGCGGCAGTGGCGGCGGTGCGGGCGGCCATGGAGGACGCGCAGCGGAGGGAGGTGGCGGAAGTGCGGCGGCGGCACGAGGAGGCGCTGGCGGAGCTGGCGAGGAAGCGCGACGGGCAGGTGTGGGAGGTTCCGTTGCCAAACCCTGCATTCTGTAGCTCACAGCTGAACGCGTCTGAGTTGTGCTCGCAGAGGCACTAAGGGCATGCAACCGTGTGGTGATTCGCGTCCGACGTGTAGGACCTACGCTGCATGGCAATACTCACTTCCTGCTGCGGTGCGGTGGCCTGAACTGTGCGTCAGGTCCCTGGGCACGTGGACCCACTCCTGGAGGAGGTGCGCGGGCGGCAGCTGGAGGCGCTACGCGCGCAGCATGAGCAGCTGGCCCGGGAACTGGGAGCAGCACAGGTGGGCTTCAGGGGTCGCAAACACGTATGCATGGAGCAAGACAACCATGCACAAGGACGGCGGATGCGTGTGCTGGCCGCACTACCAGCTCGCTGATGGAGCTCACACCTGACGCCTCCAGTTGCTGCCCCTGTCGTGTGTCATTATTCCTTCCATAGGACGCTGTCCGGCGGGCCGCCACTGAAACAGGGCATGTCAGCGGTCACGCTGCGGGTGAGATCTCCTCGTCGTCAAGCGGCGCGCAGGCCGGCGCTTCAGCGATCGGGCAGGCAGAGGTGTCCTTCACATCTGCACCTGCAGGGTACGGGACCGCTGCTCGACAGGACGTGCAGGCCCGCCAGGAGCAGCAAAAGCCGCAGCAGCAGGCACAACAGCGTCCGGTGCATTCCGGCCCCGTGGTTTCACGTTTGCTCTCGGAATATACCCCCACCCGCAGCAGCACCATTACAAACAGCGACGCCACGCCTGCCTCGACCACTTTTTCGTCCGAGGAGGGGCTGACACCACTGCTGGCCCGCCATGTTGCGCTCAGGGCTGAGCAGCAGCGCCAACCCCCCGCGGCACACCGTGTGCCACCAGCAGGCCGGGCTACCGCAGCACCAAGTCGTTTGGATGTGGCCGCACCGCTTCCGCAACAGCAGAGTGCCATTCACCCCGCCTGGTCCCAACCACAGACCGCCGCAGGCTTATCCACGCAGGTGGTCCCCGCACGAACCGGTGCCGCAACAACCGCAGCCAGCGTGTCCCACATTTCGCAGCCCCTTTCACGTGGAGGCGAAGGTGCAGGCATGGCGGCACACCACAACGAGGACCGGCGGCGCAGCCTCTTTCCCCCGTCCCCAGAGGGGTCAACATCCACAGACACCGACCGCGATGGCCTGTCGCAGCTGCTGCAGGCATACCGCTCGCCGCTAGTTGCGCAGTCGCCCCCAAACCCCAGTCCCGGTGGTGCGCCGCCGTCGACGTCGTCTCCGACCCTGACTGAGACCACAAGCACCACAAACGCCTCCCGGGGATCAATGGTCATGCCCAGGTATGCAAGAGAGCATGCTTGCCCGGCAATGGCAAACCTTGGTAGCTGTCTGAACGGATGCTTCGCAGCGCCTCCTGGCATAGACGTAACAAGTCGCCTAGCAACGCATGCAGTAGCCCCTTACTTCTGCCATTTACTTTCACTCCCCAGGGGCCCACTCGACCGCCCTAGTGGCGCTGCCACAGCCGCCGCCTCGGCTGTCGGCCCGGCGCCCTGGGCCGCAGCGCAGGCGGCGTCCTTTCTTGCCTTCGCCGCCAGCGACGGGAGCAACTCCGAGCATTGGACGAGGAGCCAAGTTGTGCCGGGCGCTGCGACTGAGTACCTGACGTAAATTCCGTACGCGCCTGGATGCGCGACTGGCTCTTTTTCCGCACACACGTGTTGTTGTGTATTACACGGCAGTGAGTGTTTCACTTGCACACACCACCGCTTTGTTCACACTGCCTGATGTCCCTTCTCCCTTGAATACGCAGGCACACGGTCAGCGCCACCGCCACACCTGCAACGGCGGCACGGGACCCCCACGAAGACGCCAGCCCCGCGCCCTCCTTCGGATCCCCGGGCGCGGCATGGGGCACCAGCACCGGGCCCGGCTCCCTGGGCCCCGATGACCCCGCCTGGGCGCTGCGGTCCGCGCACGAGTCCCAAGGCCGGGGGGATGGCAGCTCCGTTGTGGGCAGCTCGGTGGACCTGGGCAGCAGCACCGTGCTCAGCATCGGAGGGCTCACCTCGCTCGACCCTAGCCCAGGTGGCTGCCTAGCCAGCTCAGCGTGTAGCCCTGCCTACGGAGCACGCTGACCTGGACACGTGCCTCGTTGCACTGCCCCAGTTGCACCCTTCCCTGTATGCAAAGCTCGGCAATATGTAGTTGATTGACAACAGCAGCGGTTTGTTTACACTGGACAGCATGCGTTATGTGCCTCCCCCTTCACGGCTGCAGCTCGAGAAGCCATGGGAAGGATCAACGCGCAGCCGCCAGAAGGAGGAGCCACGGGCCGTGTCTTGCAACCACAAGAGGCTGGGGCGGCCCGGTTGCTGCCGCCCGACTATGACAGTAGCCCCCACGTGTCGTCACAAGCCACCGGCAGCTCCTCTCAATCCTACAGCAGGTGGGCCAACGCTTTGCAGAGCACCGGACCGGGGGTGCTGCGGTGTCTGGTCCTAGGGCCGTCACTGACAGAGAGGTGCATAGGCGAGCTGGTAGCTGCAACGCCCCTTTCCTCCCTGGCCGCAGGAGCGCGCTCCAGGAGTCCGGTTTGCTGGGGTTGTCAGACCGCGCAACCACGGCCCGCCGGCCTGTGGGCGCCCCGCCGCCGCCCCCTGCGACCCCGAGCACCGGGATGACGTCCCTGACCCCGGGTCTCACCTCCCTGGCTGACACACCTGCCTCCACCATCACTACAATGGTTACGACACCAGCCGACACACCCAACCCATCTGCCGCCAACCAGCCCAATCTCCTTGCCACCGCACCACAAAGCGCCGACGCCAATACGCGGGGGCAGCACCAGCAGCAGCACCCCACGCATGCCCAGGCAGAGGCTGCCTCTCTGTCCCCAACGGCTTCAGCGTTCTCCTCCAACGTGCCACAGCGGGGCTCCATCCCCGACCCCCACCTCCAAGCGGACCAGGAACACCATGGGCAGCAGGACCGCCCCTACCAGCGCAGCCGCAGCTCCTCCGGGGGGCCGGAGATCTCCTTGGGCCTGCAGAGCACGGCACCCAGTAGCATGGGCAGCAGCAGGAGCCACAGCCACCGTGGCGTGCCAAACCGCGGTACCAGTGGGGCTGCACCGAGCGGCAGCCAGGGCAGCAGCAGCTACTACAGCGGTGGCTCTGCACCGAGCGGACTGTCGAACGACAGCGCACAGCTGCAGAGCAGCACAGGGGGCTCGTCTCGGCTGTCCGCATCCTCTGGCCAGGCTCCCGACCCGTATGCAGGAGCACAGCCTCGGGCGCTGCACCTCCCTGGAGGCGAGCTCGGGGCAGGGCTGGCGGAAGAGGAGGATGTGCAAGCAGGTGCGGAAAGGAGCTCACGATGGAGGGCTGCGGGAGGCCGGGACGCGGGCGGGGCGCCGGCACTGGCCGGAGCGATACACCTTGGCGGCCCAGCTGCCGGATCGCCCTCCCCGGACGTGGCAGACCTGCTGCGTCGGCTGCAGCTGGTGATACGGGAGGCAGCGGAGGTGCCTGCACCGTCGGCGCGCGCCGGGGCCAAGGAGCCGCTAGCGAGCACACCCATGGGGCCAAAGGCGGCGGGAGGAGAGAGGGGGAAGGGGGCAGCAGCTGCTGACCTCAGTCCCCTCAGCACAGCCTTCGACTCTTTAGGGTGGGTGGCCCAGTCAGTACATCATCGGCCTGCTGGCCGCGAGGTGTTGACAGAATTCGTGGCGCTGCTTTTGACCTTGCTCAAGATTGCTTCATGTGTACAGCTTGCATGACGCGCTCGGGCCCATATGCCGCTTGCACACGTGTGTGACAGCTGGCGTGCACGCTTCTTGCAGGGGCACGCCCGAGCGAGACGGCGGCAGCGTGCTCACCGACGTGAGCGCTCTAATGCGCCGGCTGGGGCTCGACAGCGAGGCGGCTGTGGGAGCGTCTGTCGGTACGGATCGTACGGAGGACCCGATGCCGTACGGTGAGGCGCACGACACAATGCGCTCCGGGACCACTGGACTTTTGGATTACAGTGAGGGCGGCTCACAGCTGACTGCGTCCTTCGCAAGCACCCAGGCGACGGAGAGCCCTGGAGGCGCGGCCTAGGAGACTGCTGCGCGTGCGCCCGTCAGCACGCATCTGAGAGGCTGTCATGCAGGTGGTCGTACTTCCGTAGATGCAACGTACGGGGAAGTTGCAGTAGTATGAAACGAAGGGATGATGCCCACAGGACTTGGGGCTTACTGTAAGACCTGGCGTGCATCTGCGGTCTGTGTCGTGTGGCGTGACCAGCCTGGACCAGCTGAATGACAAACGCATCACCTGCTGAGCTGCCATCACAGCGTGTCAGCGGATACTGCGCCAGATTTTCTTTTTCAGGTTCGTTTCTATGCCATCTGGCGTGGTGATGTCTGCGTACCTGAACTACCGGTCCATGTGTGGGCTGCGGCTGCCCTTGATGGGACGGAGTAGGTGTAGATTACCCAGCCAGGGTTGACCTCATTTGTGGAACGGTTACCTGGATTACCTGGACTGCCGTACCAGCGTACCTTAATCTCCGTGATTACAACAGCAGTGCTTTAGCTGGCCAGGTGTCAGAAAGGCCAATTGAAGCACTTTTCTCTTTGGAAAGGTTCGACAGGTAGCACCGACCTGTGCTGCAGCTTCCTCATTGGTCGCCAGAGTACTGTATGATCCAGGGGATCCCATGGTATGATCGAATATCGGTTGGGTAAGGCGGCTCCGCCCAGCGTCTGCTGTACGCGGCCCAAGTGCCGGTGACATTGGGTGACTACCGTACGTAGCCAACCGTACTTCAATCCGTCGATGTTGTTCTCCTCGCCGCAAGTGCATGGACTCTGATTGACTTGACGGTATCTCACTTCACATCAAATGCGGTAATGCAGCCATACGGCATGCGACGCTCTTTCGCACGCTCAATCCACAGTTCCCAGGATACCAGTTGTGCATGAATCACATTCTCATGCCCTCGTCTGCAGTACACAGGAGCATGAGCAACATGGACCACCGTCTGCAGTGGCTCCCAGTTGTCTACGACATTCGAAACCGAACACAACTGAACGCAACCTGCTCACACGCACGCTTCTGCAGCAATGTACTTCGACCTTGATACCAGGACTCAACACTCCTGTCAAAGCAAGCCGCTGCAATCCTGCCATCGCAACGCACTAGTGCTCAGAATGAGAACCTACCCTACCCCAAGAACCCTGCTGGAAAGCTGTGTGGAAAAGTGCGCTACCTAGCCCTGTACTCATTTGGCATAAAATCAATGTCTGCCCAGTCCTTGAAGTGCATTCGTCAATACAACGCCAGCTCTATGCAAGACTGTCGGGTGCACTTGTGTAGCGCCCCTCGGTCACCATCTTGCGGCTGCGCAGCCGCCAGCTGCCCCTGACTGCGCCACTCACGCTGGCACTCAATTTAACCCACAAGGGGTACAACAGGAAGTAGATGAAGGCCGCCAGCATGGCCGCATTAAGGGTGATGATGACGGCGCCCACAGCGTTCTGCGTGAGGAAAAGCGCACCGCAAGGCCTGATTACCGGAATAATTCACATTGGAGCATGCGTTTTGGGTGTGTGTGCCGCACCCTTGAATAGCAGGCAGGGTTGTCGATTGCTCGCGTCCGCCCCCGCCTATCAATCCCGCCCTCGACTGGGCGCCCCAGCGCAAGGGGGCCTGAGCCTGTGAGGTAACCTACTCGTGCGTGCGTGCATTGCACGCTGAGGTGGTGTGCGTGCTCCAAACGGGGTGCGGCGCAATGCTTACCATGGCAGTGCCATCGATAGAGTCCGAGCCGGTGAAGTACAGCCCCAGTGTGATGGTGAGGCTGAGCACTGTTAGGTAGCCGTACTCGAGCAGCACCAGCAGGTGGTCCCGCACGGGCGCACACATCATATTGGTGAATGCGATTCCGCCCAGTACCGCCATCAGCATCAGGGCGTTCTGTGACACCGGCAGCACGCGGCCGAACACCTCGGCCGCCACCAGTACCAGCACCTGCAACTGCACCACGCTCTCCCACCACCAGTAGCGGGGCCTGGCGGGCAATCGGCCAGAGGTGTGAACAGAAGGGGTTGGTGAGCTAAATTGATACTGGTAGCGCAAGGCATCTGGTTGGCAGCAGCGGGACCAAGGATGAGAAAGCAGTTGGGGGCTGTCGTACGCAGCATTCTGGAAGTAGGATGGTGTGTCTTGCAAGCGCTCTAATACAATGACATTCAAGTCCTAGACCACAAGTATGTTGGCATCGCCCCACTCACTTGTACCGGCGGTACAGGAAGCCGTACACCTGTTGGATGTGCAGGTCGGATTGCAAGGGGTCGGGCGCTCGCAGCTGCCCTTCCGCCGCCGCCCTGCGCAGCCCCTGGCGGCGCACGTGCCACAGCAGCAGGAAGGACGCCAGCGGCGGCGCCAGGCAGAACACCATCAGCGCCAGGATGCCGATGGGCAGGAAGGCGCGGCGGTGCTCCCCCGCGTAGCACTCCTGGTTCATGTTGAGCACCCAGTAGCCGTGCAGCCACGTGGCCTGCTGGTGCTGCGGGTAGCTGCCCTCCCCGTCGTCCACCCGGTAGCAGGAGAAGATGCTGAGCGTGGCCTGCACCCAGCCGGGGTACAGGAAGAAGACGGCCACCATGCCCACGATGCCCAGCTGAGACACCAGCGACAGAGACTGGTCGCAGTGAACCAGCGCGGAGCCTGCGCTCGGCTGCTTGGCCCACGCGACGGCGCTGACAATCACTTTGCGAGCCTTTGACATCTTGGGTGGCGGGAGGTCGGAGGAGCGCTTCGTGGACGAGAGGACGGGCGTGGAACTCGGCTTGGCGGCGATGGAGGTTGCAGGGAGGTCGGCCTCCTCGCAGGGCGACAGCCGCCCATCGTCCTCCCCGTCCTCCTGCCTACGCTTCGGCGCTGGCGCATCCGCGTCCCTGGCGAAGCTGCTGTTGGCTTCCTTGCCGCTGATGAGCAGCGTCCTCATCTCAAGCTCTGCTACCTTGGCTGCTGCCTTCCCCTCTGCGCTGCATGGCTCAACGCCCCTGGTTGCTCCAGCACCCGGTGCTGGCTCGCCTGGGCTGTCGGCGCCAGATGCAGCCCCGTCTTGCACACCCACGTGGCCCACAATGTCCACCCCGACCATGTCCGGGTTGACTGGCGCCGTGTAAGTGCCTGCTGGTCCCGCTGCTGCATAGCCGGGGGAGCGTGTCCGCGTGTCAGCTTCGGGTCCGTGCAGCGAGGGCTCGCGGAAGGAGCCGTCCGCTGGCGTCGGCTCGGTGGGCTCGGGCGTGGGCTGCAGCAGGTGCAGGGGGTCGCTGCGGCCGCGACTGCGACGGGTGCCGCCCTTGGCGCTGCCGGAGGACTTGACGAGAAGGGAGGTGTTGAAGAAGCGGTACCTGCAACCAAAGCAGCAATTGACAAATGGAAAGATGCCGACATTTTGGCAGCATCCTCGGAGCGTTGTGCAAGTGCTTAGTCTCAAGCGACCCCTTACACAAGCGGAGGTGCCCTAACACGCAAGCCTCTGCACGGGCAGCCCCAGGCTGAGATGCAGCACCCGTACACCGGGCAGCACTAGAGATATCCACAGCTCTGAAGCGCGCGCCTCGTACAGGACACACCACCTAAACCAATGCCGTTCTAGCATACGGTACTGGACTGCTTGTACACCACTACTTGTTGCAGTGGCCCCCACGCACCTTAGCGCCCACAGCGCCATGCTGACCAGCACCACCAGGCAGGGCGTGACCAGGCCGCTGCCCACCTGCGCCCGGGCCTGGTGCGTGCTGTCCAGGCCGGCCACCAGACAGGCGGGCGAGAAGGCGAACACGTTGCCGGCCCACGACAGGGAGCTCAGCAGCCGCACGCAGCCGACCACAAAGCCCTCGGGGAACGGGATGCTGGGGGCAAGTGGTAAAAAGAGCAGACGTGGCCACGAGGGTGTCAGCGGGCTGTGCAAGGGTGGGTGACATGGAGGAAAGGCAGGTAAACGTGCTATGTGCTGGGACTGAGGCAGGAACAAGGCTGCTGGATGCCAAGCACTGCGTGCTCGGTTGGCATTGGATTGGGACCGGTACCCAAAGCGCCCATACGCTCACCTCAGGCGGCCCACGATGACCAGGTACTGCAGGTACACAATCATGGCCTGCACGGAACGAGTCCAGGTGCAGCTTGTTGTGCTGGCTATTGGTATCGACACTTTCAAGGAGGTGGCGGCTCGGTACGACCGCAGGCCGGATGGGTTGTGCAGTGTACATCCAGCAGGGCGTCGCACAGCAAGGGGTCCCACCTTGAGGATCTCGGCAGCGCCGGAATTGTCGTACTGTCGCTGCCGTACGCGCCCGTCATTGTCGGGCGCAGTGTAATCCTCCCTCAAGTTTGCCAGGGTGGTCAGCAACACGATTGCCACGGATACGAAGAAGATGACGAGCCCGATCGCCGCAGAGGCACCGGGAGAGAGGCAGTCATTGCACTGAAAGGCCGAGTTGATGTAGCCCCCCGGCTCGCACGCGGCGCACAGCGTGCCCGTGTACCCCGGCGCGCACTGCAGCTGCATGTACGAGTACTGCGCAAAGGCGTCCTGCTGCACGCCGAACGCGGGCTCCTGCCACAGCATGCAGGGGGCGGCAGCGGTGCGGGGCTCTGCAGGCGTGGCGGCGGCGAGGTAGCTGGCGGCCACAGCGGACCCCGGGGGCCAGCTCTCGTACCAGGCGCGCTGGCAGATGCCCAGCAGCTGCGAGCGCGCGTCTTGAAGCGTCGCTCCAAACACGGCAAGGGTGGCGTTGTCGTCCTCAAACGGCGGGTCGCCCCAATCATCCACCGTATCATAACTGCTCCGGCCGCAAGCGCTCGAGTAAGGGCAGCGGTGTATCTTGGTGGAGTTGGCAGCGCTGTGCCAGTAGCCCGGCTGGGGGACCACCACCGCGCCGCCCGTGCACTGGGCGACCGAGGGGCACTGGTGGCACGTGGCGGGACCGTTGCCGTTACCGACCAGCTGCATGTACGCGCCAACCATGGCCTTGCGTGCGTCCATGGTGTCGGCGTACACGCTGGACTGCAGCTCCGGCCGCTCGTCCCTCCACAGCACCATCTGGCCCTTGCCGCAGGACTGGCAGCGGGTCCAGGAGGGCTCCAGCTGGCTCGCCCGCTGGAGCGCCTCGCCCACCCAACAGGGCATGAGCTCAACTTCCACGGTCAGCGAGCTCACCTGCGTGCGACACAAAAACACAGGGAGGTCAAATGTAGCTGTGCAGTCATTGCAGTGAACTGTGGGGTCCTCCCTGTGCGCCACGTGGGTGTGGCGTGTCAGCAAAACAAGACACGTGGCTTTGCAACAGCTGCAAGCAGACAGGAAACACAGGCGTGCGACCAGGGGGCATAGCCACTTGGTTACGGCAGGGTAGCTTACATTGTAGATGTCGTTGACGACGGACACGTTGAACGTGAGGTTGTAGGCGCCCGGCCACCCCTGTGCCTGCACCTGCAGCCAGCTGGCCCTGCCCCCCTCCAGCTGCTTGGCCAGGCTGCGGTCCGCCACGGGGCCCTCCAGCTTGGCCAGCGAGGGGGGCAGCGAGGGGGCGCGGGGCAGCAGGCCAAGCTCCACGGAGAACACGTTGATGGCGGCCACATCTGCGATTGGGGTGGGGGCGGAACATGCTTAGCCAGAAGGTACGGTAGTAGGAATGGTGGGTAAGACAAGCTGCCCGCATATGCATCTAGGAACAAGACAGGGTTGCCGTCATCAACACCATGCTATTTATGGTCAGTTTCGAATCTCCTGGCATCAGATTATCGTCATGGGCATGTTGCGGCCAGGGTGCGCTGCGCAGGCTGAGCACGAAGCAACCCGACAGGGCCTTTTCCACCTGGCCCTAACGTGCCCCTCACCTGCTGTGATGTCGTACCCGTACGAATCGTACAACTGGACGCTGACGTCGAAGGGATCCGCAGTGGTCAGCTGCAGCGCTCCGCTTGACAGTGCCTGCAGCAGGTCTCGCCCTGCTTGCCGCAAGCTCACCAACTTGATGCTGACCGGCTTGACAGCTAGCAGCCCGCCGCCGAACAGCACATCTGTGCGAGTCGAGGCGTTGTTGCCGTACATCGCCGTGTTGTTGGCAATGCATTGTCCCAGCTGATTGGCCAGGCTCGCGTATCGTTCCCTGCTTGCTGTGCCGGCATCACTGGCCAACATGTCAAAGCCGTTCACAACTGTGTCGCGCACGCCGAGGCTGGACTGTATGGCGTACTGTACAGCATCTAGATCTTCTCCCCCAGCGTCCGTACAGTTCACGAAGGCGGCCGACTGCTGCTCGTTCCTGACCCACACTTGTACGTCTTCCTGTGGTCCAGAACGCACGACGTACAACCCCATAGTTTTGGTTCCTTTTCAGCCAATCGACATGCCGAGCATACATGCTGCGAATATGTAGTACAGATCTACTGCTTGCAATGGGACGGTGTTCGTACAGTACCAAGGTGCGTTGGGACGGAGCTCGCATCCCACCTTCATGATGTACAAACACCCTTTCTGACGACCTGCCGCACGAATCGTGCGCACGATCCCATGCCGACTCACCCAGTACACCCGGCCTTCCTCCATCGTCGGCGGCGGCAGCGTGGTGCTGCCCACCATCGCCAGCGCCCAGCAGGAGCTGCGCGCCGCAGCCCCCAGCACGGACCACGTGGCCGACCAGGGGCTCATGGGCGACGAGCCAGTACCCTGCGGCGTACAAGGCGCTGCAGGCTTGGGTTCGGCGCGCAGCATGTAAAGGCACATGGGCCGCGTTGCATGGTACATACAGTGCTACGGGGCCGGTGCTGTGGATTCTACGAAACGGCTGCCATCCGGAGCCTTCCTCGGCCCCGCCCGCACCGAGTGCCAACTTCCTCAGAGCCTACAACCCTGGCATGCCCTGCGACCCGCCTTGCCTTTCACCTCCGCACCTGGCCTGCTGCTGGTGGTGCCAGCGCCGCGGCCCGTACGGCTCCAGCCGCTCCAGTGTCGTTGCTGCACCTCTGGGTGGTGGCCAGCAGCGCGCCAAAGAGCGCCCGGTTGCCCTGCATCAGCTGGCAGCTGCTGATGGCCGCCGCCACGCCGCCGCTGATGTACAATGCACCGCCGTACCCGGCATCGGAGTGGGAGTTGTCAGGGTCCTCCATCACACCCTCAGCGCTGGACAGCGCCTTGTTGTCCCCAAGGCCCAGCCTGTGCAACACAGCCATGCTGCCCCCGGTCGCCGGATCCTCCGCTCCCGCCAGGTGGATGGCACCGCCGGACCACGCTGTGTTGTTGTGCAGCTGGCTGTCTTGGACTAAGACACGCTCGCAGAGCGCGAGGCAGAACACGCCGCCAGAGCCCATTGGCGCGTTGTTGTTCCGGAATGTTGAGCTAGAAACCGTGACGGCGGAGGCGCTGACCACTGCCATCACACCCCCGTTGCCGGCGGTCACGTTATTGCCCATGAAGGTGCTGTCCCGGATGGTGACACGCAGGGGTGCTGCGTTGGGGCCGGCGGCGGCGATGGCTGCTGAGAAGGAGATGCCAGCGGGGCCGGAGGTTGACTCGGGTTGCATGAGGATCGAGCCGCCTTCGCCCGCGACATTGTCGGCCAGTGTGCAGCCGGAGACGCGCAACCAAGAGTCGCGCTCGGTAGGTTCTGCAGGGAAGCAGCACCGGCAGAAGCAACTTTAAAACCGCTGGTTTGCGACTGCGTACACAACAATTGATCAGCGTGATGATGAGCAGGTTACCCTGTGACAGACACGAATGGGTGGAGCTGTACCAGTAGCCGGCCATAGCCATCGGGACTCCGTGTCTCTGGCAGGCTTAGCAAGCTGCGTTTCCACCCAGGTTGCGCCTCCCCTCCTACTGTGCCCCTTACCTTGCAACGACGAGACGCCGGCGTCCATGTTGGTGAAAATGTTGGCCCGGTTGGCGTCGCTCCCTCCTTCAGTGCTCCGCAGGATTGAGAGCACCGCACCGCCCCCAAGGGTCGCCCGGTTGCCGGACAGCCGTGCGTTGCGGAAGCGGGAGGCGCACTGCATGAGCGCCACCGCCCCGCCGCTCTTGGAGGCTGCACATGCATGTGGGCAAGGCATGCGCCATCAACCCATCAATCAACCACAGCAGTGGCGCCGGGCGGTTTGAGCCCCATCACCGCAGGAGAGGTGACGCCGCCAACCTACACAGACCTGTACTGGTAGGTGATGGGTACAGATATGGTTGGTACGGACTCACCCGAGTTGCCCTCCAGAACGGTGCTGCCCACAGCCGAGCCGTCAACCGACAGCCGGCAGGCCGCGGAGCCCATCGGCCACCCGCCGTCGCCGGGATCATCCCCTGCCTGGGGGTACAGCGCGTCCCCGGCTGCGTCCGCTGACGGATCGGCGGGCAGTGGCGCCCACATGAAGATGGCGCCGCCCAGGGTGGTGGTGCTCATGGAGGTCAGCTTGCTGAGCCGCAAACTGGGCCGGCCGGCACTGCGTGACAGGGAGCAGCCGCATGCGCGGAGGGTACGATGAGCAACTGTTCAAAAGCTGGATTAAAGAGGTGCTGGTCACCTCGTAGAGGGCTGTCACGCATGGACAGCAAAACTTGCGCTTTAACATGCCCAGTGCGGAAATGTCAGTCATGGAATGGAGCCGCGGCTGCCACGCACCTGTTGTACGACACGTTGCTGTCGTACAGGTGCACCCGCAGCATGCGAGGCACGGGCGCGCGGGCGCCGTCATCCAGGCGGGCGGGCTGGTAGACCGCCATGGCGCCGCCCATGCCGTCGGCGTGGTTGTCGTACAGTACGGCAGATGTGATGTTGAGTAGCAGACGCGGTACTGTTAGAGGGGTGGTACCGTTGTTGTAGCCGGCGAACTTGCTGGGATCTGGGCATTCGCTGTTGCTGCCAAGCTCAATAAGCAGGGCCCCGCCGTCCCCGCCATAGGCTCGGTTGCCGGACAGCGTCGCGCTTGCGTCGATGGAAACGACGGCGCGCATGGGGATGTAGATGCAGTCGTTTTTCGTTACCTTGTTCTGCAGGCCGCAGGTACGGGGTATTCACAAAAGGGCGTGTAAATATGGCGGCGACGGACAGAATGACGGGTTGGCAAAACCCAGCAGTGCAGAGCCCTGAGCTGCATGTGTCCTATCAGTGCTTGTCGGAAACCACCAATACGCATGTGTTCGACTGGCCGAGATGTTGCGCACAAAGCACATTATGGGCTTGCCCAGGAGCCCAACAAGTGCGACTCCAGCAGCGGTACCCTAAAGGGACCGGTGTGACGGTGTGCCTGAGTGCCGTACTAGTGACATGGCACCTTGCTTGCCCCAGAGATTGGCCCCGTACGGACCCACCTCATACAGCGCGATGGCGCCCCCGCCGCCCCTCTTGACCACGTTGTTGCTGATGCTGCTGCCCTCCGTGATACTCAGGCTCTTGACGAGGCCCAGGGTAAACGCTCCGCCTGCACACAACACAACCGCGCCACCGACATGCATTCTGATACCGGTCTGCTCCGCTTTGTCAACCTGTTTCCTATTCCTGCTTGCTTGCCCCTGTAAAAGGCTCATAATGCCTGCTTCCCGCACTGCATCCGCTACACAACCAGCCGCAGCATTGCTGTACCGGTTACACCCTTAAAGCCTTGGTCAAGCCCCAACAGCCCCCATATCCTTGCCTACGCCTCTTCACGCCACGGTGAACCCAAGCGCAGTAAGCCGTTGCTTACACGACCCGAAGGCATGGCTTTACCTGAGTCACCGGCGGAGTTGCCGTACACCCGGCTTCCGCCTCGGACGGTTAGCTGCTGGATGGTGTACTTGGCTGCCACTACGCCTCCCTCCTTGGTGACGCTGTTGTTGCACAGCACGCTGTTGACGAGATCCAGGCCGTCCAGGACGTTCTGCACGGACACAACGCCGCCGCTGCCCGCGGGAGCACGGTTGCCACACGCTTCGGAGTCCTGGATGACCAACCGGGTGAGGTCGACGCCACGGAAAACGCCGCCGTCCCCTGCGTAGCACATTCAACCAGGCAGGGATTTGGACTCGGGTTAGTTGGGGAAATGAGCAGTAACCGTGAGAGATACCGTACGTTTGGGTGATCAGTGCACACCCCTAATGGAAATCTAATTATTCTTGCACCGCGCACCCCCAAAGCCGTTTCTTCTTGGCACCGCGCACACTCCCATATGGAATTATACAGGCACCGCGCACCCTGGCACGATGTACAGCGGATCTAGCACCCTGTTAATCTTACTACTCGTACCGCCACCCTCCCGGCAAGTTTGTTACGCTTCAGTTCATTTTTTCGTATTGCTGAATCCTTAGGAAGCAGTTTTTACGAAGGTACGGAAACGAACGGACGCCAATGAGGGCCCATGGGACAACTCCAGCGCCACCGCACATGCCCCTGACGGTAATTCCAATGCCACCGCGCACCCCCCGAAAAAGTGCGCGGTGGTGCAGCCTTTTTGGCAAATAATTAATAATATGCGCGGTGATATGGATCAGGTACGGTAGTAAATCTACGCATGCTGTTTGAGGTATGCTAGCCCCGCGCAGGGGTAGCTCTGCGGTTTCCATCATGACGCTCACCAGTGCCTGCGGTGTTGTTTAGGGCCCGCGAGCCGCCGGTGATGGTGATGGTCCCAAAGTTCTTGCCCTGGTAGTAGGCGCCACCGTTTGACCCGGCGTAGTTGTTGACCTGACGCGGGGCGTGGAACAGACACGTGTCAGGCATTGGCGGTTGGGAGGCTGGTGTGTGGGCGCAGCAGGCACGAACCAAATCGGCAACAACTGCAATAGACCGTGCGCAAAGCGCAAAGACCTTCTCTGAGTGCGTGTAGCAACAGTTGCAAACAGCAATAGCAACGACAGCGGGAAAGAGCAAGGCAGCATTCACACTGGCGCAGCGCTGAACGGGTCTTGCCTCCAGGTATCCCACCGCTGGCACGTCCCTTACGCATCCGGTTGCCCACACGGTAAGGGAGATGGCACGCCCAAAGACAGACCAGTACCAGTATCACAATTGGCAACCTGCACCTCACCAGGAAGCTGCTATCGCTCAACTCGAAGGTGTTGGTGACGTTTGCGTCGTAGTCCCAGATGTTGAACGCGCCTCCGTTACGCCCCGACACGTTGTCGGACACCTTGGAGCGCCCAGTGATGCGAATGTGGGGAGTGGCTATGTCCACAAGCTTGCGGAAGTCCTGCCGCGAGAACACAACTCCGCCCGAACCCACGACCGCCTGGTTGAAGCTCATGCTGCTGCCGTTCGCCACGGACAAGTTGCCAATGCCCGCTGTGAACAGCACGCCGCCCATGTTTTGCACTCGGTTGCCGTCAACCCTGCTGCCATCCGTAACTGTAAAAACGGTTACGTTGCCATACTTGTCGAAGGAGTCGCCGTACGTGATGAGAGTGCTGACGGCGCCGCCAAAGTAGTAGGCCTCGTTGTACGACAGAGAGCCGTTGGCCGTTATGACGATGCTACCCACATTGTGCGCGCTCACGGCCCCGCCTTCGCCCGCCCAGTTGCGCTCCACTCGCGAGCCGCCGCTGATGAGCAGGCTGCCCATGTCCCCGACGCAACGCAACACGCCGCCAAGCGTTTTGTTGTAACGCGCCACGTGCGTGCCGTCGTCGACAAAGCCCTCCGAAGTGTAGTTAGCGCGTGCAGATGAAGCGTTATTGAATGCTGCAGCACTGTCATCCAGCAACGCGAAGCGGCCAAGGCCGGCGACATACACAGCCCCGCCGTCCCCTTGGCAGTAGTTGTTGCTGAGGGAGCTGCCGCCGGTAAGAGTGAGGGCCTCCAGCCTGCTGCCCAAGTACAGAGCACCCCCGTCTGACGCAACTGAGTTGTACTCAAGTCTACTGGCGCTGGCTAAAAGGAAGCTGTCGGTCACCCCGCGAAGTGCGCTGATGGCGCCGCCGGTGCCGTTCGCCGTAGAGTAAGAGATTGAGCTGCCATCGCTGATGGTGATTGTGCGCACCGCCCGGGCCAGGTGGATGGACCCGCCGTCACCGTAGGCAGTGTTGGAGGTGAAGCGTGACGAACTGGTGACGGTTAAGCTTTCCTGGAGGGAGATGGGACGAAGCAGGCTACGCGCTTACTCCAGGTCCTGATAACAAGGAATAAGGGTTTTGTTTCACAGCACACGGCGTGCACGTACCGGAGTGCTGCCCTGGATGAGACCCCCTGGGACGTCCACGCCATGCATCAACACCCACCCGCATGCGTGCGGGCCTCAAGGCAGCTCATGTGGGTTTCTTCCCCGTCCCCCGTGCTCCCAATCCACCAACCAGGTCGCAAGTTGCCGCCAGGGCGCCGCCGCAGCCGCCCACGTTGCCCTCAAACGCAGAGCGCTCAACGGTCACACGGACGCCAGGCGACAGCGGCTCCGCACCCGCACTCCCAAGCACCACGGCCCCGTGCGCTGAGGAGCAATCCACGCTGGCCGGCCCCATCGTGTTATTGAGCACGCTGCTGTCTGAGACTGTCAGTGTGGGCTCGCTTCCACCCGCCGCCACGTACTCCAGCAGCAGGCAGCCCCAGCTGCGGAAACCCGTTACGCTGGTGCAGGATAAGCGCGAGGTGAGCACGGCTACTGTCCTGGCCACGTGTACGGCGCCAAAGGCAGTGCTGGAGGAGCCAGGTGCACTTGGCGCACCCAGTCCGCTGAGCGTGACGTTGTCAAACGTGACGCGGCTGCAGTTGAGGAACTGCAGCAGCGGCCCCTTGTCACTCAGCTGCACGCCGGACAGCACGGAGTGCTGTAGCTGCAGGTGGGTTACTGAGCCGCCGCACGTGAACACCAGGCGAGCGCTGTCGGTTTCTGCCTCAGGCAGAGGTGCGATGGTCGCAGCACCTTGTCCGTCCACCCCTGGCTGCGTCCACAGAGCACCACCCGCCACCTGAAGCCCGCCCTCGCCCGCCGGCCCCTGGCAGCTGAGTCGCGGTTTCTGCCCTGCACTGCTGCCTTTTAGGGAAAGATTAACCATCACAAGGCTGCAGGTATGCGTGGGGGCCTCGGGGCCCGGAGCAACGCCGCCTGCAAAGAAACGTAGGCAGTCCACGATGGTTAGGAGCTGCCAGAGCGTGAGGGGCAACGGAGCGGAGGGCGCTGAGCGAAAGCGGCAGATAGGAGCTGCAGTCGAGTCCTCATGTTTCTGTCAGTTGCTAGTGGCGACAGCGGCAGTTCGAGCAAGCAGCAGCATTTTACTGCCTTTGGTTTCTGACCGTCAGCTCACCTTGGGCGGTCGCTCCAGTCCACATCAGCTGAAACAGCATGCAACATAATACGTATCGAGCTATGTGCTCGCGACGTCTGGCCACTGGGCCGCTTTCGAGGGAAGCATGGTGCAGTCGCGAGGGCACCGCACGTCTAGTACAACTGCAACGCATACTTGCTAGCTCGAAAGCTATACGTCATCCCTTTAGGCAGCCCATTCCTATTCGGCTCCCTACCCGACGCTCTTGGCAGACGTATTGCGCATAAGTATCGCTCGGTGCTAACAATTGAGTGTGGTCAATACAATTTTGGAACGGACTGCCTCCGTCTACACCCAAGAGTGCGCGCCAAGTCGCATTGCGGCTGTATGTTTCAGGGGATGGAAGTCAGCCCGGTGGAAGTTGGTGGGCGGGCACGATCAGCTGCCTTGAGCAACCTTGCGAGAATGCAGGTGCCATATTTACGTCTATTGTCACGCAGCTAGGCGGGACTGCAACCGCTGTGTGTAGGTGCTGTGTATAGGTTCGGTAGCTTCAGTATGCTGCTGTACGGCAACTGCTGGCGGTCGAACTGGAGTCCGACCTGCCACAAACCAAGGACAGTTGTTGAGCATCATACCGCGAAGCTTTTCTGCTGATAGTGCGCTGCCAAGCTCGCTCTATGGATAGCGCTGCAAAGAGAACTGGGAGCTGCAGGCACAGCGCGTGGGCACAGCGGCCCATCGTGCTTTCAGATCGCACTCAATTATAGAAACTAGACGCATGGTTAATACATTTGTAGTGCTCCTCACCCTTACCCTTGCCGTGTTGAGAGTGACAGCGCAAGGTACGCTTCTCTACGAACCCGCTGTTTGCCCGACTTAGTACAGCAAGAAGACATTATATTGGTATACAGATTGCTTTGCGGTTTCTCCGTTACCGCTCATAGCTTCCTTTCCCCCACAGCTCGGCCACCCTCCCTGAAACCACAACCCACATGCCCCCCTCACTGCAGGCCAGGGCAACCCCGGACGCGATGTCCCCACCCACACCTGCAGCGTGGTCCTGGCGGATGTCTCACCGAACGGCGGCGGTGCAGGGCAGGGCCCGCGGCTCACCTGCCAGGGGCCGGCGGGGGAGGGCGGGCTGCAGGTGGCGGGTGGTGCTCTATGGACGCAGCCAGGGGCGGCGGATGGGGACGTGGTAGTATCACCCTTGGGCAGAAGTGAAACCGACAGCGCTCGCCTGGTGTTGACGTGTGGCGGGTCAGTACCCCACCTGCAGCTGCAGCACTCCGTGCTGTCCGGCGTGCAGCTGAGTGACAAGGGGCCGCTGCTGCAGCTCCTCAACTGCAGCCGCGTCACGTTTGACAACGTCACGCTCAGCGGACTGGGTGCCCCTGGTAGGGGCGTCAAGTACGGGGCAGTTCAGGTCTCAAGTGCAGCAGCGGTTTCAGTTGCCCGCTTCAGCTGCTCGAACGTAACCGGGTTTACAGTGTGGGGGTGCCTGGCGCTAGAGTTTGCAGCAGTGGCGGATGGCGCGCCAGCCGTCGACATCAGCGACAGCAACTTCACAGACATAAGCACCGCTGGGAGTGCGTCAAGCACTTGTAGAGTATTCGGTGCAGTGGTGCTGGACGCGCCGGCCTCCACGCAGCAGCTCCCGGCGGCGGGCCTTAGCGTCACCATTACGCGGTCAACCTTTGCGCGCAACGCCGGCGGGTGTGGAGGGGCGCTTGCTGTTATATGCAACCTGGTGAGTGTAGTGCAGGGTCGGCGTACGCGGCAGCATTGGCCGCAAACTCAGGCCATGACGCATTAAGGCTCAGCATGCACACCGTCCTGTCCTGTTCTGACAGCAAGCGCGCGTGCCATAGGTTGTTACATCGACAGCTCGTTGACCCCGGCCTGGCCAGCAGGTAACCGTAACACCCTTGTCCTTTTCTCCCGTGCCCCGCAGGCACAACTGCAACTAGATGACCAGACCCAGCTGCTTGCAAACACGGCACAGCGGAGCGGTGGCGCCCTGTACCTGTCAGCGCCGGCGGGTGCCCTGCTGGTGTCGGGAGGGAGCCTCCTCAGCAACAACAGCGCAAAGGACGGAGGTGTCATCGGTGCAGCTGCAGGCTTGGGTAGCATGGTCGTGGACAACAGCACGGTTGTGGGCAACACGGCGGAGGGCGGGGGTGCAGTCCACGGGACGGGCGCTGACCTTGGGGACCTCACCGTGCGCAATGGCAGCATTGTCCGCAGCAACCAGGCAACGGCAGAGAACGGCGGCGTGTTTAGGTGCGAGAAGTGCAATATCGGCAGCTTCGTTGTCAGCAGCGGCAGCTCAGTGGACTACAACGCTGCGG
This sequence comes from Chlamydomonas sp. KOR1, assembly GCA_036984285.1. Lineage (NCBI taxonomy): Eukaryota > Viridiplantae > Chlorophyta > Chlorophyceae > Chlamydomonadales > Chlamydomonadaceae > Chlamydomonas > Chlamydomonas sp. KOR1. The sequence continues at coordinate 170,711 of BQMZ01000233.1, forward strand.
CAGGAGAAGGTGGGGTGGTGGAATGCGACAACTTGGGCAGGGTGGAGGTCGTTAACGGCAGCAGCGTGTCGCACAACGTCGCCAACAGTAACCGCAACGGTGACTCCGGCGGTGGGGCAGTGCGCTGCGACGACCTTGGTGTCCTCCGCGTCAGCAGCGGCAGCCACATGGACAACAACTCAGTGCCCGTGTCGCCCAAAGCCCGTGGCGGTGCGGTGTTTGCGCAGAAGGTCATCGGCCTCGTGGTTGAGGTCAGCGGCGGTTCCTCCCTGTCGTACAATGGAGCTGGAGGGAGCGCAGGCCTCCGCGGGGGCGCGCTTTATGTTGGTGGCAACGTCAGCAGCGTTACAGTTACCGGCAACAGCAAGGCGGACGGCAACTACGCAGGCGAACAGGGCGGGTGCATCGTGGCTGACAGTGCGGGCACTGTTAGGGTCGAAGCCAACAGCTCCATCAGCAGCAACCGCGCCACCACAAGATATGGCGGCGCTTTCTTTGTGTACAAGCGGGTTGAAGCCGTTGAGCTGGTTGGCGGAAGCTCGGCAGACGGCAACCAAGCCGGCACCGACGGCGGGTTTATGTGGGCCGAGAGTCTTGCAGCACTTCGCATCTCCGGCGGCAGCTCCATGAGCAGCAACCAAGCCGGAAGCAGTGGAGGCGCTGTCAGGGTCAAGTCTGTGGGGCAGCTGCTTATCACGGGCAACAGCCACGCTGACGGCAACGCAGTTGCAACGAAGGACAAAGTGACTGGGGGCTTTGTGCGCGCCGACTCGTTGATCGACAGGTTCATCCTTGCGAACGGCAGCAGCATGGACTACAACGTCGGTGGGGCTGTGCACTCTGCCTTCCTGGGAGAGGTTCAGGTGCTTGCGGGCAGCTCCATCTCCCACAACCGGGCGCTGCGGGGTGCTGGCTTCCAATCGCACAGGCAGACTGGACCCGTCCTTATACATCAAAGCAGGTGAGTACCCGACCATGTGTGTGGCTTAGCGGGCAGCTACGTGTTGTCGTGAGGTGCCCACGGCTACCTACCGCGTTGCTGCCATGTTCTTGCCGCAAGTTGGTGCTATGCTATGGGCGCAGCGCAGCCAACTGCACCGTTGCCCTTGCAGGTGGTGTCTGGCGCACAAGGGACTGTACAGCTTGGGCTAGCTCCGCCTGCATTCCACACCTGCAACACGTAGTAAAGGATTTTCCGTGGTAGTGGCAAGAGGCCTTGATTACTGGCTGCTATGAGCTGCTTTACTTGGTGCTGCACCTTCAACTGCTACTGCTCACACGTGCACGCGTTCTGCGATTTCAACCCGTGTGCTTGGATGCAACCCCCAGGTGCAACAACAACACGGCCGAGGTGATACTAAAAGACGATGGTTCTACAGATGCCGGGGAAGGCGGCTGTGCCTACCTCTACTCAGCGGCAAACGTGACCATTTATGGCAGCGAAGTGGTCTTGAACAGCGGAGACACGGGCGGCGCCATTTACGCCGTGGGAGGGTTCAACAGCTTCACCGTCGACGGAGCCAGCAACGTATCGAACAACAGCGGTCTCCGCTATGGAGGCGCTATCTGCCTGATTCAGCCCAGCACAGACGGTGTGCTTGAGTTCAGAGGCGGCACCATGATGGCAGGGAACGCAGCGGGCGGCACGTATGGCGGCGGGGTGCTGTTTGTGTCGCAGGACGTTGATCGCATCACTGTGCGGGGGGCCCAAATCGTCAACAACACCGGGTACGAGGGCGGCGCTTTCCTCCTCAACGACCTTAACACGCTCGAGGTCGTTGGGAACAGCACCGTGTACGGCAACCAGGCCACCGGCGGGTCGGGCGGGTTTGCGAAGATCAGCGATGTGTACGGCACGCTCAGGATTGGCGATGGCAGCACCCTCGCCGGGAACGCTGCCTCCAAGAGCGGCGGCTGCATCAGTGCTATGACCATCGCCAACCTGGAGGTGACAGGCGGCAGTGTGTTAGCTAACAACACCGCCGGAAGCGGTGGCATGCTCAGTGTGGAGTGGGTTGGCAGCATTAGTGTTGCTGGCAGCTCGGTGGTGCGGGGCAACGTTGCCCGTGGCGGCGGCGGAGGCGCGGTCGCAATCCGTGAGGTAAGTTATAGCGCACATTGTCTGTTGAGACGCCGTACGCACCGTCACTGTCTGGCGCAACGCACCATGTGCTGTTCCTGCTGCTACGATGCTAACCAGCCGTGCCTTGAGGTTTCAAGCTGTGCTATGCCACACCGCACACTGTTAACTTATTACATGGTGCTGCTTGATAACGCCTGCCTCCTTGCTGTCTTTGCCATTCACCGCGCAGTCCAGTGGAGCCTCTTCGTGCACGTTGCTGCCTGGCCACGTGTCCATTGCTATCACAGACAACGCCACCGTCGCGGGAAACCGGGCCGTGGGCGGCGACGGCGGCTTCATCCAATACGACGCTGGCGTGACGAAGCGCTGCGACAACCTGACTGTCAATGCAACCGTCCCGCTGACCCTGATGTTCAACATCACAAGCGCCAGCCTCACCTTCAACCGTGCGGACGGCCTAGGCGGCGCCCTGGCAGTGTACCAGGTCCCCCGTCTGGACGACGGCAGCCGCTTCATCTTTCCGCGGATGCTGCGGGTGCATGTCAAGGACAGCAGGGTCGCGTGGAACAGCGCTGGAGCACAGGGCGTTAAGACGGCCAAGATCACAAGTCTGAGCAGCGGGCTGGGCGGCGCGGTGTTCATGTGGGCCCCGCTTCCGGCGGATGCCACCATGGACGTTATGCAGCAGGCCAGCTACCCCGGGGATGAGGAGCTGGCGGATGGGACAGGCTGGCCGATGGGGTCCTCCGGATGCCGGCTGTCAGTAGAGGACTCGACGATGGGAAGCAACACAGGTGCGTGGGTTGTCTGGGAGTGCCCGGGTGTGCCAATTGTTACGTGGCTTGGAGCGCTATGGACGGGCGTTGCATGTGAAGCGCATCGCAAGTGAAGTGTGACAGGGTGCGTCAGAACGTCACATGTCTAACCTACGAATGGGCATGGAGGGTGCTGGCGGCTCGGGCCACTGCCGGTGCTATGAAAAAGAACCCAAAATAGGACTCGTCCTTGAAAATTTCCCATATGTTCTTGTTGCCGCCTATGCATGGTTCGGCTCCACGCAGCTGGCTGGAGCGGCGGTGCGGCGGCGCTGGTGCAGTGCGCCTCCCGCTGGCGAGGTGTGCGATTGGAAGGCAACGAGGCTGTGGTGGGCGGCGGTGCCGTACTGGTGGCACTGGTGGCGGAGGACGACGCAGACCCGGCGGCCACTGGCGCCGATGGTATCCTACCCACCGTGTACAGCAACACAACTGCAGCGGTGACGCGCCGGGCTCTTGCTGAAGGTACGTGGTAGGCAGGAGCTTGGCTGCCGGGGGTTTCGGCCAGTCGGTGTGCAATGGGGCGGCGTGAACTGCACTGGTGTAGGCCTTTTATGACACGGCACTGCGTCAGGCTCAATGGGGCACCACCGTGGAGCCGCCACTGGTGAGCACCATGGGACCATGGCGATGCGCGCTGACGTGCAATCTGGCTCGGTAGAGGTTTGCCTGCTGAGTATGCTGTAAGCCATGATAATATGTTACCTTGCCTTCGACAGGTACCGGTAACACCCTCGGACAGCCGTCCAGCCCCTGGTGGGTGCACATGGCGGACAGCAGCCTCAGCAACAACACGGCTGGCGAAGGTGGCGCCTTGCTAATACAGCCCCTCCTCGGCAGCAGCAGCAGTGGCAGCAGTGGCAGCAGCAGCCCCGCCGCTGCTGCCGGTCTCGCAGTAGCCCTCCGCAACACTACCTTTGCCAGCAACACCGCCAGGCAAGGCAACGGCGGGGCGCTGGCCGTCCACGGCTCCTCGCTGCTCGCCATCACCGGTGGCCACGTCAGCAGCAACGCGGCCATGCAAGGCCAAGGTGGCGGCCTGTACGCGGACACCTGCTTGGGAGTGCTGTTGGATGGCGTCTCGTTTGAAACCAACAGCGCGGCGTCTGGGGGCGCAATCACTCTCACAGGCGCATCCTCAAATCAAACCTTGCTGGCCGCTGCGCCGGATCCCAGCATGGGGCTTCTTTATGGTGTCAGCTTTGCCAACAACCTTGCAGCAGCCCAGGACGGTAGGGGAGGTGCGCTGTTGGTCCGTGGCCAGGTGGCTGTGGGTGTCAGCAGCTGCACCTTCCTGCAGGGCAACAGGGCGCTGTTCGGGGCGCTCGTCGCCTCCACCCAGCGCTGCACAAACGTAACCGATGGCAGCTCGCAGGTGGGCGTGGATTAAACCAACGGACGGAAATGCAATGTGCCTATCAGATTGTTTGGGCCGCTGCTGCCGGAGCTAATGGGCGTGGACTCGCCACTTGTCCTTCGGTGGTTGCTGTTCGCGCCATGCGACCTACCGCTGCTAACACCTCCCTCCCGTGCACCTATGCAGGCTGCTGTCCCCGCCCCGCTGCCCCCTGGGGCCTCGTCCTCGCCGTGGCTTCCCGCCTGGTCGGCCCTGGCGTCGGCGGCTCTGGCCGGCTGCTGGCCTTTGGCGGTTTCAGGCAACACCACCCTGCCTTTCCCGACCGTTGAGGGAGATCACGTCTTCTGGGTAGGCGGCAGTTCAGTACCCAGTACCTGCATGTACCTGCATGCAATGCGGCCAGCTAGTTCAGCCCCGGAATCACACAGCACGGCAAGAAACATGTGTGAACTCGCATCCCCAAACCTCCGCTGTTTGCCTTCTCCCGTTCCCACGCAGGACGACCTGCAAGTGTGGACCGATGACCCAGAGCTCTCCGCCTACCACGTTAACTGCACATCAACAGTGCACGGCACACTGTCGCCCTCAGCAGCAGCCGTGTCAGTCCGTGACACGGTCAACCAAGGGGTGGAGCAGCAACGGCAGCAGCAGCGGCAGCAACCCGACGACCACAATGGCGAGTTCACGTATACCCGCCTGTCGCGAGCGCTGGGGCAGTGCCTGCCTGGTACCCCTGATGTGCAGGAGCGGCGTGCAGCCCTGACGTCGGGCGGTGGCCTGCTGACCGTCCGGCCGCTGAGCATAAGGCTTGTGGAGTTACAGCAGGACGGTCGCTCAGTGGCTGGGAACGGAGCGGGCAGCACCAGCAGCAACAGCGGTAGCGTCCTACAGCTCAGCACGGGCGAGCCCTTTGACGTTGCCGTACAGCTGTACGACGTCAATGGTCTTGCCGTCACGGCAGGTGCGCGGGGTGGATGCGAAGGCGGGTGAACGGGGAGACACATTGTCGTACCCTGCTGAAGCGCGTATTATGTGAGCTCCTTAGTAGCTGCCTGCTTTTGTCCGTTCCTGGATCTGCTGGACCTATGTGGCCTGGTGCTAAAACAGTCCGACCCGTGGCCGTCATCCCGTCCCACTTGCAGACGTCGCCGCGTTTCAGGTGTTCTCCCTGGACCTCAGTCTGCTGCCGCGCGCCCCCTCGCTGCCCCCTTCGCTGGCCAAGCTGGAGGGCCCCGTGGCGGACCGCAGCCTGGCCAAGCAGCTGGAGGGGGGCAGGGCCAGCTGGCTGCAGGTGCAGGCGCAGGGGTGGCCGGGCGCCTACAACCTCACGTTCAACGTCACCATAAAGGACGACCTATACCAGGTGCGGATGAGCTCAGACATGCGAAGCCAGGGGAAGCTCCCCTGTCAGAAGCTAAGAGTCGAATTCTGTGGTTCACAGCTTCTCTCTGACTTGCTTATGCCAGTATGTAATGGCATCTGTTCCTGAAAAGGGTTAACCTGTTGTTTCCGATATCACCACCTTTGCCTAGGTTGCCCCGCTGGTGGTGGACGTGGACCTCCTGCCCTGCCGCGTGGGTGAGGTCCTGACACGTGTCTCTGACACGCAGCCCTCCTGGACCAGCTGCCGTACCTGCGGCAAGGACCAACTGTCGCTGTGGTGGGACGAGCGACCGCGCCTTGACAGCAGTGCGTCCAGCAGCATTGAGGTGACCCAGATGGACAATACGTACCGTGCTCTGGTGTACGGCACCGGTACCAGCCGTGGAGAGGGTGTAGCCACGTGCTCGGCGTGCCCGTCACTGAGCCAGTGCGCGGGCGGCGCGGCGGTGGTGCCCCAGCCGGGCTACTGGCACAGCGCCGCCAACTCCACCAAGATACACCGCTGCCCATACCCAGCAGCTTGCGGCGGCAGTGCATACCGCATGCAATTGGACTGGGGAGGGCTGCCGCCGGCCCCTGGCAACGACACAGAGTTTGCCGCCAAGTTGCAAGACGCAAGGTCTCGGCTGCTGGGCATCTGCCAGCACAGCTGGTACGAGAGCTGGCCCCCGGGGTCCGCTGTGGCCGCCAGCTACCTCGCCGCCGCCACCCCTGCAGAGCCGCGCACCGCCGCCGCCCCCTGCATGCTGTGGCAGGAGCCCGCGTTCGCCGTGCCGCAGGACGCCTTCGAGCACTACTCGTACATGCAGCTGCAGTGCGCGCCGGGCTACACAGGCACGCTGTGCGCCGCGTGCGAGCCGGGGCACTACTTAGGGGTGGACTTTGAGTGCAGGGAGTGCCTCCCGCTGGGGGGAACCATCGCAATCGGACTATTCTTCTTCTTCGGGGGCGTCGTCGTCGTGCTTGTGACCACCTACGCCAACTTGCGTGAGGACTACACGGGCACAGCTCGCAGCCGGGACGCCCGCAGAGCGCTTGCCGGGCGGACCCCGGGGCCGGGTCCTGCAGAGCTGTTGAAGGTAGGTTGTGCTGCCGCCCACTCCTGCAATCTATTGAGATGGCGAGCCTGGCAGTCGTTTGACGGCACGTGCTTGCGCCTTAACCCTACTGCCCTTGATTACACTCTTACCGGGACTTCACATGGCATACCACGACAAGATGGCAGTGCCTAGAGCGGTTCAGCCATAGGGCATTGCCCCACGTCTGGTGCGGTGCGCGCCATGCATGGTGCTCGACCTGCCGTCACGTGCGGCGCCCGTACACGCAGGCGCTCATCACCCACATCCAGTACTTCATCATCATCGCTCGCATCAACGTGGACTACCCTGGCGCGATTGTGAGCTGCATGGCCTTCTTCAGCTCGCTGTCGTGGGCGGGCAGCCTCTTCGCCGCGTCGCCCGCCTGCCTGCGGGGCAACCTGGACAGCGCGCAGCAGGCGTGGGCGGAGGTGCTGGGCTCGCTGCTCGTCCCCTGCCTGGTGGTGCTGGTCAGCCTGGGGCTGTGGGCTATCAGGTGAGCCCAGGCCACCGTGGGTGAATGGGTCGGTGGGTCGGCGCACCGGCCATGCAGCGGTTTGGCGCACGCTGGTGGTCAAAGGCCGGGAGGCCTGTGTTGCACATCGGCATCCTGTCCGGCATGCCTACGCGTGCGACGGAAGCCATGTGCAACGAATGATGTTTTCATAGCAGGCCTAACATGGCGAGTGCGTTCAAGTGTTGTCAGCATTGCTTCCCATCCCCTGTTGCAGGTACCGCTTCTACGGGGCGTCCCTGCTGCGGCGCACCAAGGGACTCCGCCACATCCCTGGCAAGTCCCGCAGCCTCCCTCCCTCCCTCAGCACCCAATTAGCCACAGCAGAGGACACGTATGGCCCACCCGCCGAGCGACCCATTGAGCTGGCGGCTTTCCAGGCCACGCCCGGGGCGCCTACGGGTGCCTGCCTGCACCTTAAGGAGGATGGCAGCGACTCTGAGGACACGCCCCGTCGCAAATACGTGCCGCCCACCAGCACTGACGCCTTCGGTGGGCCCCGACACCGCCACGTGTCAGAGCCGCACACACCCAGACTAGCAGCAGCTGCTGCAACTGGTGCATCAGGGAGCCCAGCTTCTGCAGCTGGCCGTGCGCATTCCCCTTTCGGCACCAGCAGTGATGTGACGACAGCCGTGTCGCCCGCAGAAGCGACGCCGTACACACCCGAAAGCGGCGTGCAAGCGAAAGGCCCCCTGCTGGACCAGCAGCTGAACAGCAGCTTCGGCACTCCGTTCAAACACACGTACGTCTCAGTCAGCACTCCTGCGTTCGAGCTCCACGGTTTGCCGGAAACAGCACAGCCGCACCACCCACACTCCAGCGACTTTGCAGAGCCCAGCCTGAACGACGCTCGCACCAGTGCCGCCCACTCCTCCTCAGCAGCCACCCGCCTGCGACAGGCACTCTCAACGCAGTACACAGCCGTACGGCACAGCCTCTCCACTGCTATCAAGCGAGTACGGCACGCAAACGTGCACTCCGCGCTTGTGCACTGCGACCAGTCTCTGTCGCTGGTGTCTCAGCTGGGCATCGTGGGCATGGTGGCCGTCTTCTTCCTGTACCCCGGCTGGGTGCAGGCCACGCTCAGCATCTTCTCCTGCTACCGGGTGGACGATGGGGAGGGCAGCTACCCGCAGCACCAGCAGGCCACGTGGCCGCACGGCTACTGGGTGCTCAACATGAACCAGGAGTGCTACGCGGGGGAGCACCGCCGCGCCTTCCTGCCCATCGGCATCCTGGCGCTGATGGTGTTCTGCCTGGCGCCGCCGCTGGCATCCTTCCTGCTGCTGTGGCACGTGCGCCGCCAGGGGCTGCGCAAGGCGGCGGCGGAAGGGCAGCTGCGCGCGCCCGACCCCCTACAGGCCGACCTGCATATCAAGCAGGTGTACGGCTTTCTGTACCGCCGGTTCAAGTAAGCAGTCTAGGACAGCGAGAAATCGTACATGCCTGCAAAAGTAACGCCACTGTCCTGCATTACTGATGTAGGCATTGCATGGAAGCACATACCGTACGGCAAATGCTTCGCAGCAACGTACGTGCTGGTGCACCCGGTGCCCTGCCTGCCCTCCAGGCCCCGCTACTGGTGGTGGGAGAGCCTGCTGCAGGTGCAAGTGCTGGTGCTGGTGGCGGCCGAGGTGTTTGGCCGCGTGCTGCCCCCGGCGCACCACGCGCTGACGCTGGTGGCAGTGCTGCTGGCCATCGCTTTCACCAATATGGTGTGCGCACCGCTGCGGGAGCACCTGCTGGTGCTGCTGGAGTTCTCGTCGCTCAGCGTGCTCAGCCTCACGCTGACGCTGGGGCTGTACTTCACGGGGGACTATCCCCTGGAAGGAATCGCGGCGGTGAGCATGTTCGTGCGGGCTGGATTGAACGCAGTACGGTACCGTTCCTGTGCTTTCTTGCACCGAGGGGCCTGCACTACTTGGCTGCCATGTCTGGTTCCCTCTGGTTGTAGGCAGACACTGTTTCGGCAGCAGCATGTGTGGGTTGCGCGATGACCTGGGACGGTAGGAGTACCCTTGCTAGCAGCATTGACCACGACCGTTGGTGCAACCCCATTCACAGGATGCCATCACCGGGATCATCCTGGCCGCCAATGCGACGCTGCTGGCCGCGTTCCTTTACCTCCTGCTCTACCCGCTGTGGGTGCGGATCAACGCGTCCTTTCGCCGAAGCCGAGAGCAGCTGGGATTCGGTGCTGCTGCACCCATAGCTTACAGCACAGGCGGGCCTTTTTCTGGCCACGGCGCGCATGCCCTGTGATGCGACCGGGCGCCGACTCTCGTAAGCGTGGAAGTACTAAGAAACGGGAAAACCTGTCGTTGTGGGTTACCGTACTCGCTCATTGTTAACGCTGAGTTTCAGGGGGCAGCTGCTAGCATTGAAATAGTAAGGTTCAGCTGTTGTAGCTTCTGCTGTATGTGTCACGATGATTCGACATTGGCAGGCGTGGGCGGTTGTCCCCTACCGTGTGCGGTTATTAGGTGTTATTGCAGGTTTGTGGAAACGCTATTTTGAGCTGTTGCTGCAGGAAGTGCGTATGACACTGCGTATGTATGCTTCGGTTGCTGAGCGTACTGTGTTCAGGTGTAGTTGAGAGCAGCCCAAGTGGTCGTTGATTATTCTTAGCAAGACTGAATGTCCTTTAACTGTCAGGTTTGCCTCCATGCCCATCGTTTTTGCGCTGGAATAACTTAGGCGGAATGCAACGGATTGCAGAATTGTGGTAAATCGGATGCCTTGGGGTCAGGGCAGGCTGCCCTGCGTTTACGCGTAATACGGTGCCCGTTGTGGTTGTTGAGGCCTGCTGGATACTGGTGAAGCTCCAGACAGCAGTAACATGGCCATGGGGCAGTACTCAGGGCAAAACAGGGGGGATGCACATGCACCAGTCGACCCACGTCCAGGCAGGTCTGGTGCTCAGGTGGACCTGCGCGTTGACTACTGATGACTGTGCTTTGCGGAAAATAGAGCATTGTTCAGAGCTAGTGCGGCATCACTTCGTTGTTTCCTTCGTATTTGGCGGCGAGCACGCATTGCTTGACGGCTAGGAAGGGAATCCTGTTTTTCCTGAGAATCTGTGTAACTCCTGACCTGCTGCCCAGCAACGGCATTGCTGGGCATATGCGTGCAGAGGCGTGTACTGAGGCAGCGCCGTACACCAGCGATACTCCCTCCATTTCCGCAGCACCAGGCCCGCGTGCACCAGAGCAGATCCAAAGCAGGTCCAGAGTGGGAGTCGGTCGGTATCAAATCCGTCTTGCAGTTCAGGATAGACACCTGGGCCAGCACGACCAAGGCCAACCGTAAACGACGTAGCTGGGGTGCGGCAATCGCGGATGTCGAAGGTTAAGATCAATGCGTCACTCCTGTGCACACGCAATGTTGTGGCCGCCTGTCTAGCTCAAACCCCGTCCACACGCACGGGACCACAGGACTGATGCCGGCCGTTGGGGACACTGGGCCCCCTACGACTTATCCCCTCCCCATCGATTAGGTACCGTATGACTGCCGTATGACTTTCACAAACCGGGCAGGAAGGGTTATAAACCTCAGCCCAATCCGCCACCTCACGGCTTCACGACCTGCGCGCTGGCTTGGGTCAAGCACCTCCTGCCTCGGTTTGGCGCTGGCTAGGCAGCGCGACACTTCAGCATTTGTAGCGGGGCCTTACCAAACGCGATCGATTACGGATGCTGCTTACGCCCACCCCTGTTGGGCCCTTGCCCAGCACCGGCCCCCACTCGCCCATGCAGACTTTTGCCAGTGCACACAAAGCCTACCCACAACCTGCAGCAGGCAGACAAGATGATGTCAACGATGACGGTATGCAGTCACCTAATGGATTTACTGTACTTCCAACACACAACGCATCCGTGCACATCCGGCGGTCAGCACTTCCGTAACAGGGCGTCCGATGCACCACCTGGCGCCAGAATTGCATCAGGATGCAACAAAACAAGTCCCATGGGACCAAAAGTTGCGTGCTACCAAGCTCAGCCCCCAACCAAGCCACTCGAACGTCCATGACGCTGCCACGTCGCCCGACTGTGTCCTTAACCCACATGCAAGTCTCACCCCCACCTGCTCACACCATGTCTTTTACACTTACTTGAACATCCATTCTTCGCGCGCGCAAATGCACATGTGTGTCAGAACCACTTTCTCTCACGTCCCATCGTTGCCGCCATCGCCGCGCCGGCCCCAGCCCGCCCGCCACGGTGCCACGTGCCTCCCTCACGCGTCGGCCAGCCACGCGCCGTGGAAGCGGTACGGCACGGGCACGGGCAGCTCCACGCGCGCCGCCTCCTGCCACGTGCGCGCGTCCAGCACCAGCAGGTGGCCCCGCCCGCCCGCCGCGGGGCTCACCAGGCTCATCAGCACTCCGTCGTCCTCCGCCACGGCGCCGGGCCGCGGAACAAACGTGGGCTCCACTGCGGTCAAGTGGTGTACCGGATAGGGCCGGAGCAGGGCACACAAAGGAGGGTTGCAGGCGAGTAAAACGTACGCGAGGGTGAAGCATGGGGTATGTTCCAGGGGAAAGGAGCCTGCCAGGGCCGGCTGGCCATGGGGCCAGTGACTCATGTTGGTGCCAGCATTAAAGTGCACAAGCATCTATCAGGGTTAAAAGTTTACGTGGAAGCGCTGCACAGCGGTTTGCCTGCGTTTAGGCCAACCGAGCCCTGGAACATTCGCGCTGCGCGGGCTGAGCGCTAGGGTCCACTCACTTGGGCACGACCCTGGCTCGTGCCACACCCGGCTGGTGCCCTCTTGCAGGTCGTGCTTGGCGAGCGCGTTGGCCATGTTGGTGGGCCGTACGGCACCTGTGCCGTACAGGTATCGGTATGGCAGGCCGCGCTTGCTGCGGGGCCGATCGCAGAAGAAACGGTGGTGGATTGCTCAGAAGGATTGCACCCGTGGAAGGCTTGGACTTGCTGTTGTGCGGTCTGGCAAGGCTTGGCGGTAAGGCGGACAGACATTAGGATCACATCCAAGACGGCAGCCAGGATAACAGATCTGGGCTTAGAGCTACACCAACCCCTGATCGTGTTTCAAGCGATCCCAGCGACATGGTACCTCTGCACGCAGCAGGCAGCAACGCGCTGTCCCACACCTTGTGTTGAAGGCAGGGAACTCGAAGAAGTGGCCGTACGCCGACTCGTCCCGCAGCAGCGGCTGCGGCGCATCCACCTGGGACGGACCCACGGGTCGGCCCAACGCGTCCGTCAGCGGCACCACCAGCCGCCGCGCGTGGGACGGGGAGATGTCTGTGGTGTGGTGAACGACCAATGCGATGTTGCGCTCTTGGAAGCGACGACTGGCGACAAAGAAACCGAAACAAGTTATGCTTTTCAAGGGGTGGGCATGAGGGCGGCGGGTAATGGCTAGGCTGACGGAGCGACCCACTAGACGTGTGGAGCTTGCTCAAGGGGCCCACGTATCAAAAAAGGGTCGCGTGATGACTGGTGACTGCACCCTTGCGGCAACGTTGCGGCACGGTGGGACGCAGTTGAAGGGGCAAAAGGTGGCGTGTGTGCAGTACAATGGAGGCAGGACGCTGTGAGTGGAAATGGGATCTTGTCTGCACCAACACTTTGGTTAGAGGGTGCAAGCTTTGCAGGCAGTAGCGCTCTGTGCCAACCAGTGGACGGTATTCGGTGTGCCATGTGTCACGTGGTGATGGACCTACTCTGGCCCGGGAAGGCGAGCAGCGGTGCCATGAGCAGGTCGTTGACGACCGTTGCGTCGTCGTACACGGAGAAGTCGACGCAGATCTCGGAGCCCTGAGGGGGGAGACACACGACAAGGACGTGGCGTTTGGCTCGCTGGCCCGTTAGAGACCTATCCGTATGTTGGAGCCAAGCCGCTAACGTGCCAAGCCTGCGACAGCACCGCATGAAGCCCTTGCACAGTTCCTGCCCCACAAGCCAACATCGGCTCATTACCTTGCACAGAAGGGCTGCCATTACTTAAATTCCTCCAATCAGAGCTACATGGCTGACAAGCAACAGGGCCCTGTAACCAGCTCGCAGTCCAGCATCCCCACCTGTCCCTGACCCGTGGGTCGTTCGAAGGCGTTCCCAAAGTGGAAGCTGAAGAGTGACGGCGCGGTGTGCGTCACCACCTGCAGCCGCAGGGAGACAAAATACTAATAATGAGCAGGGGAGGTATGATAATGCGGGAGGGATGTCGAGGCCCCGCACGGGAACGGCATCGCGCGTGGAACAAAGGGCGTGCAGACCTCGAGCGACACCAAACGACTGCATGCTAGCATGGTCAGCACCGTCGTCAAGCGGACACACGAAGGTGGATACACAAAGGCAGAGGAGCCGCAGCGGTGCATGCGCTGGCACCCAATCAGACATGATCGCTCCAACGTGAGCCTTGCCCCGGCCCTTACCCGACGCCGCTTACAGCCCCGCCCCGCCCCTGACCCCGGAAGCCGCGTACAGCCGTACCCCGCCGCTTACTCCGGAGCCGTCTAGCGCGATGACGTGCACCTTGGTCAAGTTCTGTGGGGCACGTGTATAACAGGGGGGTGGTCATCGTGGACCCGCAGGATGCATGGTTGCACATGGGCTTCCGGCACACGCGCTACACAAGTCGGTGTGCTGACCTGGCTGGTCGCGCTGCCCGAAGCTCGGGTAGCCCCAATCATGCAGCTACCCCCCGTGCGCCAGGACCCTACCCCAGCTCCATGCCAGACTCTGCGGCGTCCAGGACGTGAGCATGCAGGATGACCCCGCTCCATGCACGAGGAGTCCCCTCCTGGAATTCCGACGTGCCACAAGCTTTTTGTGTAACCGTTACTACCGAAACAAGTGCCGGCTTCAAGGCCCGCCGACGACTGCCAAGTCAGTGACACGCACAAGCTACTCATGATAGAAATGTGCAGCACTAAATGACCTCATGCACCTCACCTCCGGCTTCCAGTCCATAAACACGTGTTGAGCCGGTGTGCCGAGCACCAGGCTGCCCAGGTTGATGTGCAGCGGCTGCTCCACTATGACCAGGTGCCGCTGCGTGATGGCCCAGTCGTGCACCCAGCAGGGCGCCAGCGGGTCGCGGTCACTGTGGGAGGGGTGACATGCAGGGCACCGGAGAACTTATTCAAAATGTTTATAAACATTTTGAACTGTTCCGTTTAAAAAGTGTTTCAACAGGAATTTTATAAGCTGCAATACGTTGGTACAGCTGTCTGGAGCGTGGGATGCGTTGTTGGGACTGAGGGTGGCGCGTGTGGGGCGGGTGGCGTTTGTGCGACGGTGAGTGGGCGAGTGGCATCGTTGAGGCTGTGGGACCGCGGGGTGGCAGCGGCTAGTCACGGATGGTGGGTGACGGCGGCGCATGGTTGCTGAGAAGGTGCGATATGCGGTTGGAGGTGCGCGGAGATGCGGTTGCGGAGAGGTGCTTCTGGTGGCGTCAAGCTGGCAGGGTGGCGCGCGTTGGGGTTGCAGTGATGCGGCAGTGCGGCTGCGCCGAGGGCCGGCAACGCAGGAACGCAGGAACGACGACGGACCGCTGCACACGACGGCGAGTGAGAGCCGCGACAGGTAAGGAGGACATGGGAGTTTCGGAGCTGACAGAGTGTCAAGAAGGTACGAGGCACGTGCTGCCGCTTAGGCGCAGAACGAACCCACGGGATGTAGGCGATTTTCTTGCGCTGCAGGGTGTCCAGGTCCTGGCTGTACACGTTGTAGCCGCCGCACGGGAAGGTACGGAGGAAGTTGTACAGCTTGCCGTCGGGGCCGAACTGCATACCGCACGCGAAATGCGAGTAAGAGGCAACCGCCGGGGGCCAGCAAAACCGCAACCACCTACACCGGCCGTCCAGAACTCCGTGTACCGGTACTCCGTTCCCCAATTTCGCTGGGACAAAGCAAACGCTTTCATTTATTGTTGGCAGCCAACCCACACATCCACGCATTATATCAATGCATCCCACGTGGTTGCCCTAGCAGGCATGTGTCTTACCTTTGGGTGCGCCAGGGACAGGTCACCCGGAATGCCGTCCGTGTACTCCATCTGCTGCAGGGTGTCGAGGGTCTTTGTGTCCACCTTGTAGGCCGCACTCTTTACCTCTGCAGTAAGGCAGCGAGGGCAGCGCCGGGGTCTTGGAACAGACCAGTGGCATAGCACATCAAGTTTCATAGGGGCCGGTGACCGGCAAGCTGGAGTGAGCACTGCGGTGCATGTCACATGGAAGCGCTGGAGAAGCTACAAACAATTGACGGAAAAAGGGCTTGGCGTGTGGGGCAGCAAAGGCGATGCGCGGGAGGTCGAGCAGGAGGAGGGACTCACGAATGGACGCATGTGCAACAAGCAGCTGAGGCCGGCATGACACGCACACCCCCAACCAAGACAGGACCACCTTCCGCCCAACAACGGCGCGACTTCTAGACTGCACTGGGCGGTAGTACTCCCAACCCCAACCTGCCGCTTGCACGTGCACATAGCCGCCATGATCAGGTGCTGCCACGATGACGCCGTGCATCAGCGCCATGACATTTTGTCCTTTCCGATGACGGGCCTTTGCCTTTGGGAACTGCTCCCCTGAGCTCTGTGTCAGATCATGCACTCCCTACGCCAAGGCCCACCAGCTCCCTGCCGGTACCCACCGCTTAGTGCCAGGCCTTTGCCGCCCGGCAGCCCCACCACCGACACGGAGGCGTTGTCGGTGAAGGCCTTGCCCTTGATGGCCTGCGCATCGGAAAGAGGTTGGGCGGTTGGACGTGCGCCTGGCATGCACCGTCCAGGGGCGCGGGCTTGGGCGCAACCTTCCCCAGCGATGAGGCCAACAGTGAACATGTCCTCGCATACAGGCCCCCTCGCATACTGGGCCAAGCTGGGAGGTCAGTAAATCACAGCCATCCCCCACGCACACCCCGGGTAGACGTGCGTTGCACAAACCACACGACCAACCGTCCAACCGCCCGCCTTGGAGCACGAGTGTGCACTACTGTCCTACAGACCGTCCCCACTCCCAGAACCGATACGAGAGTAACTCCGTGCAGCTCCCTGGCTTTTTATCGCTCGTAAAAACTTAATGATACGTCGGGGTGCCGACCTTCCCGCACCCACCAGCGCGTACGTGTTCTGCGCCACCGCCGCCAGCCGCTCCAACGCGTTGGCCGCCGGCACCAGTGTGGCGAACTCGCGGTAGGCCAGGCGGCCAGTGGCGCGGAACCGCCTGCGTGCGAAGGCAGGGAACGCGAGGGTGTCAGCCGTGGCCACGCTCAGCCGCAACATGCCACATGGCGGTGGCCTCATGGCGCCCGATGCCGGTGGCAAACCCCGGTCCACATGTGGCACGCGGAGCGGCATGCTGCACGCCCGCACCAGGCACCCCGGGTGATGCATCCTCCTGCACCCTCCTGCGGTACCGGTACTCACTTGTAGGCGTCCGACTGCAGGTAGCGCTGCGAGCCCCACGCCCTGCCGCCCGTCAGCCGCACGCGCGTGAGGCAGGCCATTCCGTCGAACATGTGCAGCATGCCGCTGTAGTCCCCCCCGCCGTTGACCACCAGCGTGCCGTGCAGCCACGCCGGCAGCGAGCCGGACAGCAGGCGGCACTCGGCCTCAGTGACCTGTGGACGGGGTTGTGGCGAGTGTCCATGTGCAGGGCTGGTGCACGGAGAGGGTGGGGACGGAATAGCTGGGCTGGTGCAGCAGGACACGCCGTGTGCCTGTGGGGTTGGCGCCTGGGAGCGCTGGAGTCAAGCCATGTGCCGGGCTGGCATACAAAAAGAAAGTGGGAAGGCTACGGTGAGGTGTTGTGCTGAGTGCTGGCAGAAATGGTTGAAGCAATGCGTGGCGGGGTAGAAACCGTCCGGCAGACGCCTGCGCTTGTACGTTGGCAGTGGGGTGTTTAGGGACCCCCCCTTTGACATTCGCCCACCTGCTCCTGGGCTGGCTGGAACAGCGCGTTACGTGCCGCCTGGCTGACATACGAGCTAGCGGATGGCGCTGCGCTCGGCTGCACTGCGGCTGCAGCCTCAGAAGTTGCGGTAGGTGGGTGGCCACGGCCCCTGGGAGCTACAACTGCTTGATGTGCGTTATGCCGGTAGCGCAACACGACTCCAGATTGCTTCATGTATGAGCATGGAGCGAAAGTGGTGTCGCGGGGAGTACTGGCTAGTCTGGCTTGCGTCCGGCCCTGCATGCTTCTCGGCAGCACAAGGCCGTGTAAGCAAACCAAGCGATGCGATAAATGTACTGCTAAGTATACTGTATGTGGATTAGAAATGTAGAGCTCGTTGCTGAAGCGACCGGGGGCACGGAGGCACGTGCGATTTGGGTCAAATGGCAACGCTCGATAGCATACAAGTAGGGTTACACATGTACAGCAGGGACGTATGCGTGGCGAGGCGCCGGAGGCTGCCTGGAGGCAGCAGCGCGAGACTGTCGTAATAATGGACAGCCCAGCGGAGCTCCCCCGCCCCGTCACGCGATGAGCCAGGATGAGCATGATCCCCTGGCGGCCTGGGCCAGCTGTGGCGTTTGCACACATCTTCCCGTGCTTCACCTGATGTAGCCACAACCGCTACGGCTTCAGCGACTACACAGCACTGCCAGGCACAGATTCACACGCCAAAGCTGTGCCGTGGGTGGAACGCTGGAACCGGGTGGAACAGATGTGGACGGGCAGGCGAAGGCTGGCCGGGGGATGAGTTGCCGGCCGTGCAAACCCCCGGTGTAAACTACGGTAGGTCAGCCAAGTACAGGAGGCCTGCAGGCAAGCTACATCTTCAAGTGGCCTCCGCTGAACTCCTTCTCGCCAGTTCCCGCCTCCCACGTCTTGCAGCCACCCGTGTCCTTTCCTGTACCGTAAGCCGCATTTGCTACTGCTGGTCTTGTGGCTTGCAAACAGGCTGCTTGCAAGTATAATCGTCCCGGATCCCCAAAGCGGGCACCTCCAAGCGCGCACGACAAAGGGACACCTTAGTGCCTTAAGCACTACAGGACAAAGTTACAGGTTACAGGGGAGCAGTAACGCCAACGACGTCGCACACCCAAGGCAAAATGCTGCAGTGTTTGCGCTATAAGCCCAGACCTCAGCCTAGGCACGCAAAGTGTGCCAGAAGCATATTGAGCCATTTGTCCCTGTTGTACTGCGGTGCTTATGCTTGCGAGCATGCCATGCCATGTTACGCACATGTGCCCTGCATGCTCGCTCGGTGCATCGTCACGATTCAGCCCTGGGGAGAGGCTCCCCTGGTTTAGCCACGCGACGCCGGTCAACTGTGCACACGGAACCGTACTGCAGTCCAATCCCCCAAACCGTATGGGTGTTGGATCCGTAGGCTGCTGACCCACAGTCCGCATATGCACACGAATCGCGTCAAGCATTAACGCCGTACTACATGGGCGGATTGGCGCCACCGTTCACTTATTCAAGGTACCAGACAACCATCTTTTTTATAAGTTACCGTAAAGAAGTCCTCCCAGCACCACACACATACAAGAGCGTCGCAGCTCCTATGCCTAAACAATTTGCGGGCCCAGGTTCACAGCTCTTGGGCTCAGGTTGCAGGGGCACGCACAAGCCTAGCTGCGGCGGCGGTCGCCGTAGCTGCTGCCGTGGCGGTCGCAGTGCGCGGGGCTGTCGAGGTAGATGGTGTAGGCCCACGCCTCGCCGGCCTCCAGCACCTCGACGTGCACGTAGCCCTCGGCGCCGGTGAACGCGCCGCTGCCGCCCACGATAGGGCTCTCGAAGCTGGTCTCCTGCAAAGGGGATAGTTAAACAGGGGCATGTCGGGTCAGGGTAGGTATCACATCGGATAATGCATGACAGGGCATGCATGGCATAGGCCTCTCCGCCGCAGCACCGGGTGCTTCTCACAACACTTAGGACGGGGCAGAGGTGTTGCGTCATGCCGTGCGAGCGCGTGCAGCATTTGCAGCGGGCAGGCTCCCGCTGGCCTGTCCTTTCCCGTCTCCATACCTGTAAACCATTCCACAGAAAAAAAAGCCGCCAACATTACGACGCGGAGCGTATTGCTTCATGCGTGCGTGCCATGCCGTTGAGCATTGCTGGCACATAGCCTAGGAGTCCAAGGGAGTCCACGGTACACAACTCACCTCGTACTCAGGGAAGGTGCCCTGGAAGACCAGGTCACCTGATGCACAGGCCACAAAATGAAAGGCAGCATTTTGCCGCAGTCAGGAGCGGGCGGTGTCGTGCACGCGAAAAGGCATGCGGCTGCATGTCATCTGTGCATGTCCATGCCAATGCGGTGCACAACCAACATGTTGCCCGGAGCCAGCGGAGCACCACTGCAAGCAAGTCAACCGGTGTACGCGCTGGGACACACCCATGGCGTTTGCAAAGGGAAAGCCGACGCTGTGCTTGGCTGGGTTCTATGGCCGTGGCACGCAACATGCCATGCATACCAGAACAACCCATTACTCCGTACCGTAATCCTGAAACTCCAGATGGGTGACGCAGTACTGGTCCACAATGTTGGCCTTGATGGCGTCCAGGACGTAGCAGGTGCTCACCGCACGGCCAGCAGATTTCTGCAGGGCACACGTGCGGGAACATGGAAGGCAAGGTAACGTACGGTGATACAAATGATTGGAATTGTGCTGTAGAAAGCCCAAACGTCAAAGGTGGCTGCTTGTCACGGCACCAGCCGCCAACCACTACTGCTTACCCTGAGCTTGGGCCGGGCGTCCCAGTTGGTGCCAAAGATCAGAGGGTCACGGTATCCCAGGGTCTCGCCGATGTCCAGCCTCCAATCCTGCATGCGAGTGAAGTCGCCAGGCCATGTCAGCAGCAAAACTTCACTGCTTACCCTGGCCATCCGACGGGCCGTTTCGGCGAGCGGGAACAAGAACCGCACAAGAGTTCATAATGCACTCACCGGGTTCGAAACATTCCAGCCCACTTCCGGAAAAGTAGCCATATCTTCGTCGAAGATCTCAGTGACCGTGACTGCAGTTCAGCCCAAGCGCATGGAAAGTGACGGAGTGACGCAGCAGCGTAGGCCAGATTGACACTCCTTGCCGCCGTATGAAGGTATACAACGCGTGCGACACTTGCATATTATGCGGCTTACATGTCTTGCTGTCACAAATGCTTGTGGGCGTGTCGGGAGTGTTGCGGCCGGCCACCATGCCGACTGCCAGCAGCAGGACCACCGCGCCCAGGAAACGCATCCTCAATAATGCTTAGCCGTTATAAGCAAGAAATACTTTAAGTATCAGTTTGCTATGCGAGACTGCCAGCGTGTGTTGGACGCCGGTGCTTAGTGCTGACTAAATACGGGTGGGTCGGGGTGGGCGCAGGGTACGGGGCGGACGGTGGGCACCCGCTGGCATCGCGATACCTGTAATCGAGTCAACCCCCGGCAGGAAGACAGCAAAAAACGTAAAGAACTTCATTGTTGGCACTGGGGCAACTAGCAAGAACACTGACCGCAGGCCCCTGCCTAGCTGCCTTTGTTGCACGCGCGGCTGGGCATTCACGCGCGACTGCTCAGCAACGACATGTTTGCAGGCAGCATGCACTATAATATGATTACAGTGGCATTTCTGTACTCCAATACTGACGTGAAGCTGACAAGACACTGCCCGTGCTTACGCACATCCCGCGGGCAAACCATCCTCCAAGCAAGTTGCTGAGTTGTTGCTCAAATCCATGTACAGCTGGAATATCTATATTGATAACTCGTAACAACGTGGTGCCCTGGTGCCTCGACATTGGCCTTGGGCTCGTTTCGTGTCGAGTAAAGACAAGGGAAGTGCCGGCCGCGTCGCGTATGCAGCCAACACAGATAATCAAACGAACTAAGTATTAAATCAAACCCCATTTGATGTGTAGCGCGGCGCGATGTGAAGGGCTGCCCTGCCGTTGACGTTCCGACGGTGCTCAGGTGTCCTTCCGGCAAGTTGCTGTGACGTGTGAGCCGCCGCTCACCGCGCCCCGTTACAAGGACATTGATGTGGATTCGACGCTCAGTCAAAGGATACTAAAGCTTTCGTTGTAACAGCGACTGTCAGGCGTGCTGTGTCCCGTGCTGCCATTCTGCCACGCCCAGCACTGGCACCGCGTCCAGCGGACGCGCTGAACAAAGGCCCATGCCTGATTCCCCCACGTGTCAAGCTTGCAGGCATAATACCGAATGACGCTCCACCGCGTAATCCGTGAGCATTGGGCGGCACACGTGTGTGCTAGCTGTGTATTTTACCAGTCTCCCAAGGGAGTCTCCCATGGCCAAACTACGAGCGCAAGGGACGATACGTCGATACAGCGTGTGGAGCCGTGGAGCCGGGCGTGTGGGAGGGAGCCAGCGTACACCGGTGCTGTTCGTCCGGATTGCGATCCATGGCAACACTACAGTCCAAGGCACAAGCTTTGACTTAAGCTCTGTCCAAGGGTGATGCTCCACGCACCCAGCAACCCCTTGCAGCTGCGGTGTCACCCCGCCCCGACAGCCCCCGCGCGTGAGCACCGAGCTACCGCGTACCCAAATCCCGAGCACCAGGTCAAGAAGCTCTGGTCACGCCTTGCACGTGGCCGCCGCCCCCATGGTCCATCCCACCTGACTCACCGTACGAGAGCACCAGCGCCAGCGCTCTCGGGAGGCCCCACAAAGCAGTCCAGATCCCGCAACACAGTGGGACCCACCATTGGCGCCTCGGGCACCTTGCTGGAAGAAGGGGGCTCGCTGCGAGGAGGCCGCTGTACGGCAGTATCCTCGAAGGCCTGCGAGGACAAGGTCAAGAAGCTCTGGTCAACCAGAACGCCATGGTTGCGGTGTGCCACACCACCCGTCCCCTGCCCTCCTCTTAGCTTCCTCTGCTTCAGACGCGTGCCTCGAATTCCGATCCTTACAGCAATCAAGGATATCGCTTTTTCCCCAAAACAATTTACTGGAAAACGACAAATGCGTAATGCCCACGTGCGACCAACCAGTCGGCCCACCTCCGGCTTCCGGCCCATGAACACCTGCTGCACGGCAGGTGAATTTGCCCAGCGCCAGGTTGTCCAGGTTTGTGTACAGCGGCTGCTCCAGTGTCACCAGGTGCCGCAGTGTGACGGCCCAGCCACGCACGCAGCAGTGGGCAAACGGATAGCCGTCACTGGGGGAGGGATGGGATGCATAATGCCGGGGCGGCATTGGTAAAGTCGTCCGGGGCGTGGGATGCTTTGTTGGGGATGTGAGCTATGCGTGTGGTACCATTGGATCTGTGGGGTGCGCATGTGGGGCTGTCAGGGTGCCCAGTTTGGTAGGGATGCACGTGGGTGGTGTTGGCGGGGTTGTGAGGCTATCGGGTGGCAGCAGGTTGGAAACCCTGCACCTGTACGCTGAACACCACTTGGGCAAGGGTGGAGGGCGCACGCGCCCCCAGTGAGCAGCTGTTCTATTACGTTTTTATTGTCCTGCTCATGAGGGTCTAGCCCTAACCATGCACTTGAAAAACAGACCTCCAGTGGACATAGGCATGTGACCCCTCCCAGAAAACACTCGCGGAACAGCACTGCCATGCCCCCGTGCGTGCGGTTGCCACGCCGCGAGTGTGCCACGCCGCGGATGTGCCACGCCGCGGATGTGCCTCACCTGGAGTGTGCGGGGGATAGTTCGCCGGGGGTGGTCCGCTTGAGCTGTTCCGGCTCCAGTGGATTGCATGCGTTTCAGGTTCTGCAACCAGGCGGGCGGGTGACGGGGTACCCCGGAAAGCAAGATGGGCGGCGGAGGATTGATCCGGAATAAGCGACTGCAGCGGAAGTGGAAGCAACACATAGGGTGTACGGCACGTGGAAGGGCGGAAGGCTGTGCAAGCGCAAGGTCTCAGCCTGTGAAAGAGGAGAGACACGTAGGAAAGCCTATCCCTAGGCCAGAGGTGCCACGCAAAGGCCTGCTGCGTACCAAGTCGATGTAGCTGTCAATGATCATACCCCCGTCATTGCAACCTGCTTCATTTTCATTCACGCAAAGCTCAGGGCACCGTGCGGAGGGGTGTTGCCGGCACTACCTCAGGCCTGGAATGAGCCTCTGTGCACGCACTGTTACCATACTAAGGACCAACCCCACGCCAAGGCCCTCCACCCCTTGCCGGTACCCACCGCTCAGCGCCAGGCCTTTGTCACCCGGCAGCCCCACCATCGACTCCAAGGTGTTGTCTGTGAAGGCCTTGCCCTTGGTGGCCTGCGCAGGAAGCGGTTTGGCGGACAGCCTGCCTTGCGCATTGGTCCAGGACGCACACCTGGGCTCTCAACATCTACCGTCTAGACCAACACTGACACGTACGCATTTGCACACGGTGCTTCGCTTTCACTTTCAGTTCGCCCCTTTGGGACCCCTCCGGAGAAGGCGGTAGTACGAGAAACCGGCCCCTTTCATGAACCACCCTAGAGGGCCTGGCTTTCGGTACAAAGGGTTTGTACGCAAGGCTTAATCATACGTCCGGTCATTGTGCCCGCTGGCCAGCTCGCAGCCCCGGTGGGCCGGCTGTATGCATCAGCGTGACCGCACGAGTGTGTGTCCATGCACGGCGTCCTCATGCGCGTGTCCCGGCCCAGACGGGACCTACACCAGGAACTGGTGCCGAATGTCGGGCGCTTTCGTGCGGTTCCCCTGGCAACGAGGGACCTTCCCGCACCCACCAGCGCGTACGTGTTCTGCGCCAAAGCTGCCAGCCGCTCCAACGCGTTGGCCGCCGGCACGGGCGTGGCACACTCGCGGTAGGCCAGGCGGCCTATGGCGCGGAACCTCCTGCACGTGAGGACCGGGGCATGTGTTGCTGAAGACCAGGGAACACAGCCAGAAGCACGCACAATCCAAGCGTGATCCATGATGCGGTACCAGTAGCTGACCCCGGCCCACAGGTGGCTCGTGGCAAACAGGGAAAGGCTCGGCCAGTGCTAGGGGATAGCCCTTTGACCCCATTCCTTGCTTCCATTTGTAACCCACGTTCCACACCTCGCACCTCCGTCGTCCTAAGCCCCTCACCTCGGCCAGTTGCACCCAGTCTCCTACAGCAGGTGCTTGAATGCGCCCGGCTTCGGGTAGCGCTGCCAGCCCGCCGCACATGCATATAGCGGTGTGTGCCACAGCGATATGGCGGCATGTTGAGAAGCCGTGTAGTGTCGAAGGCCCGGTTTTCCCGCCTGCGCCTGGGCTGGCTGAAACAGCCGGTCCATGCTGCCTGGCTGGTGTGAGAGCAATAGAATGCGCTCGGCTGCACGGTGGCTGTAGCCTCTGAAATTGCCATAGGCAGCAGACATGGGCCCGGTCTGGCATTGGGTGGGATGGGGTTGCCGGGTTTTCACTGGGTGACACTGGGCTGTGCCAGACAGGCCACCGACTCAAAAGGAGGTACTTGCCTGTCAACGCCTTGCCAGCTGATACTTCAGAACGGCATAAGGTTGCAAAAAAAGCAGCGTTGGAAGGGACGCTGGCTGTGACTAAAGTACATTTGGCTACAGCAGTTACGTATCCGCCACGCCGGCGCGGCACCAGGCCAGGTTGACTCGAGCATGTGCATGTCGCGGGTCGTTTACATGTGTCTGGGAAGCATGGAACAAATGGCCTGATTTGCAGCTGGCTATCCCCCTGGCTGTCGTCTTTCCTTGGCAAGTCAACTCCAGCGAAACGATCGATTGATTTGAGCAGCTTTGCGTGCTATCATGTCTTAATTGCAGAGCTTTAGTAGATATAGAAAAGGTTGTTACCCAAGCGGCCAGGCACAGCCGGACAGAGTCAAATGGCAAAGCGCTGGCATGAATTTCAGGCGTCGGCACTCATCTAGGAGTTTAATAGGCAACTGTCAGTACTGGTGTGCAGCAGAAACCAATACTAGGCGACCTCATAGCGTCACAGGGATCGGTGCTGCCAGGGGAGCTCCCTACGGCACGGGGCAGATGGCCATCAGGGGAGATGACGATGGTTGGCCCAGCCGGACCAGTGTTCCGATCTTATCTGGTACAAAATCCTATGCGCTTACAATTTTGGACCCTTTCACCCGAAAATGGTTACAGTACTGCTTACAATTTCGACCGTAAGGATTGTAAGTCTCTTGGGGGCAAGCCCCCCAGACCCCAGTGGTGGTGTAGCAGGAGTAGACGCTTTTCTTCTGTGGAAGGTTTACAGGTAAGGAGACGGGAAAGGACAGGCCAGCGGGAGACCAAAAGCCCAACCAGCCCAACCAGCACCAGCATCACCAAAGCCCAAACCCAGCGAACCCCAAAAACCGCAAGCAGGGGACACCTAGGGACGAAGAGGACCTGACGGACCGCACCTGCCTCCGCCAGTGCCGTGCGGGCTGCCGCACGCACCCCAGCGGAGGGCACTCCCTGTCCACGACACCCCACCAACACCCGACCAACCCCCCGACCAGCACCCAACCGACCCCCCGACACGCCGCCCTGCACAACCCCACACCCGCTGCACAAAACTCCCGACCAGCACCCAACCGACCCCCAGACACGCCGCCCTGCACAAACCCTCACCCGCTGCACAAACCAAACCCCGAAGCCCGCGGCCCTCAACCCGCGGGTGACCCCAAGCCGCGGACACCACGACCCCAAAACCCCGCCCGGGCCGAGCCGCTCCTCACACCCCACCCCCTGCAAGCTGCGCCACATCCAGCTCCGCCTGCAGGGCAGCAGCTGCCTCCTCCAGCGCCGTGCGTGCTGCTGCGGGAAGGGGCCCCTCCGGGGGCCCCTCAGCTCTGAGGTGCCGCCGCTGGTCAACATCACCCCGCAGGTACGCCAGCAAGGGGTCCCAGCCAGCGCGCCAGGCACACACCGGGCAGGAAGCCCGCAGATCCCAGAGGGCACGGTGGAAAAGGCCCTCATCTGGATCGGCCAGGGCGCTCGGTGGCTCGGGTGGCCCCCCCACAGCGGCCAGCAGAGCCTGCTTGCGCGGCCCCGCCAGGATAGCTATGCTTGCCCCATTAGAGCTGTTGCGGCGGCGCCGGGCCTCCTGCTGACCAGGCGACCTGTTGTCACGGTCTAGCGTGGCGGAACGACCATCTTTGGCGGCACGTGTCAAACCATTAGAAGCTGCTGTTGGCGTTGCAGTTAGCAGTGACTGTGCAGTAGTTGGCAGTGCGTGGTCTCCTGCTTTGCCTTGTTTCAAGCCATGTTTCGGTCCGTTGCAGCACGTGTGTAATGCCTTATGCCACCTTCCGTAGATGCAGAGTGTGTCTGTATTCTTTACGTGTCGGCATATCCATTAGGAATGCGCTGTTAGTGGGCAAACGGTGTGTTACACGTGTGTGTGAGCCCTTGGAGTGCTACCAGGCACGTGTCATGAGCACGGCCTTGAGTGACGTAGGCCGGTATCATCATGAAAGTAGAATATCGTACGTTGAGTACGTTGTTGTATATGGCCGTTAGCGTCACCGTAGTAGAGCGATCAAGTTGATGCCTGAGTGCCGTACGCTGCGTGATTGGTAAGTGACTCGTACTCACACAAAACGCGCGTCTGCCGGTTATAGACCGTGACACTGTTGAGGAACCCCACCCGCAGGCCGGAGCCGCCCGAGGGGCGGCCAGCGGGGCGTTTGGCAGCAGGGGAAACAGTCGGGGGGTCTGGAGACCGCCGTCCCAAGGGCGAGGGGCGCGAGTCGACCTCCATCCGCTGCACACCTGCGGCAACCCCATCAGCCCGGCCGTCCCGCCTGGCCTGGGAGCCGAAGTGGGCTCGCCTGCGCCTAGTGGCACGCTGCGCCCCACCCCCACTGGCGGGGGCCCTGGCTGCTGCTGCCGCCCACCCTGCCGCTGCTATTGTTGCTGCTGCGGCTGCTGTGGCGGCGGCGGCACGGCCTGCAGCTGTGGCCTCCCCACTTGTGGGTGCTGCTGCCGCCCATCCATACGCCGCTGCTGCTGTGCCGATGGCTGTGGCCCCGCCTGCTGCACCTCCACGGGCTGTTCCTGTTGCGGGTTCAGCCCTTGCCTGGACTGCGTCCCCCGCCCCCGCTGCTCCAGGTGTCGCGCCGGCCACGGCTGCGGGGTGGGCGAGGGGGCCCCTGGCGGATCCCGGGCAGGCGGCGACCGCGCAGGCTGTGACGTCCCAGCCGATGCCTGCTGCTGTGCTCTGTCCTGCTGCTGCTGCTGCTGCTGCTGCGCTCCCCGACGTGCTCGTCCGCCCACCTGCTGTGTGGCCGCGCGGGGCGCTGCCG
Source organism: Chlamydomonas sp. KOR1 (assembly GCA_036984285.1). Taxonomy (NCBI): domain Eukaryota; kingdom Viridiplantae; phylum Chlorophyta; class Chlorophyceae; order Chlamydomonadales; family Chlamydomonadaceae; genus Chlamydomonas; species Chlamydomonas sp. KOR1. The sequence goes on from BQMZ01000233.1 coordinate 198,075, forward strand.
CGGGGGCCACTGGCGTGCTGGGGCCACCCTGGGTTGGCGGCGGCGCCGGGTCGACGGGCTCCACGTGCTGTGAATCCGAGTCGCCGGAGCTGCCACCTGCGGCCCACACGGGGGACCCGAGGCCCGCCCATGGGGTGGGCGAGCGTGCCACCGCAGCCGCCTGGGCAGCGACGCCCCAGCGGGCGGCAGCGGGCGTGCTCTGGGAGGGTGGCGTGCCAGCGCCGCCGGGCGGAAGGCTGGGGGCGCCCCCAGCGGCCGGGGGGTCTAGACGGCCCAGCAAGATGCAGCAGTGGGGGCACACCCAGTCGCCCTGCGGCTTCTCCGCCAGGCCAGCGCAGTCCAAGTGGCAGAGCGTACAGACGGGAGCTGATGCCCGGCGCGACCCATGCATTCCTACTACAAGCCAGTAGTGACCTCCCGGCGCGGCAAGCCTGCGACGGAGAACAGGCAGCTTAGGTTGGTAGCGGCATAATGGCGTCGCCCTCACAAAACCGGTGGGTCGCGCACGGTCATGCCCCCAGGCAGAAGCCCCAATGTGCCGGAGTGGCGACACGGCCGGTAGTTACACCGACAAGAGGTTACGCTGTATGCGTAACACTGTGTCATGTCCGTTGCTACCTGCAACTTGCTAACCTCCATATGTGATGCATACGGTACCCAATGCCACATGGGGTAGCGGTGCATACACGGCGGGCGGGACCCTGACAGCCAAATACACTGCACGGATGTATGCACACGCATCCGCGCTGTGCCGGTACGCCCAGCAGGGGAGCTCCCTGGGCTTCGGCACCCTGGACCTGCTTACAATTCTCACGGCTGTCTTGGAAGAATTGTCTGAGTACCGCTTACAATTGCACCAGCAAGTTGCACAGGAATCCTCACTCCGCATACAATTTGGCGCCAAAAATCCTAAGAACCGGCCTTGGCGGCCGGAAATTCCGTAATATTGTCCAAGACCGGAACCCTGAGCCGGACCCCTCCCCCACGCGCTGCTCTGCGGCCATGCCCCCTTGCCGTCAACATGCTCCCGTGTTGACCTCTTGTTAAGCACACGCCTTCCAAGCGCACATCTGGCCGGAGTCGCCGCAAAAGAGCTGGCGGTGGTAAGTCAAGCACCAGGGAACAGAGCATGGCGTGTAGCCGCCAGGGGTCTCCGCAGCCATGCAAAGGGATACCGTACGGCGAGAAGTGCATTTACTGGGCAGGATGCCCGTACGGCGCAGGCGACGCTGGCAGGAAATTATTTCCCGCAGTGGCATCCGGGTGCAAATAATATCGGGTTCACTAAAGACACGGCCCAACGGGCCCGGCCTAATCAGATCTGACGTATCGGCTTGGCGGAAGATGCCAGCCCTGGCGCTAAGCGGACGCTGCCTTGCAACAAGCCTGGCCTGGCCAAAGCTGCATGGACTTGTTCCCTGGCAAGTGGTAGGGGCAGGGAATGACCGGTGGATGGCTGCGGGGTGCCTGCAGGGTACCTTTACCCGTTGTAGAACAATTTCAACCTAAGTAAGGGAAGCCTGTAGGCGAGCTTGGGCCTATTGCTCGGGCATGGTGGTGCTGGGTTGTCAGAAGGGTTCTGTGAGTGGCGGCATCCTCACAGCTTCTTCCCATCTCCTACGGTGCCACAGCCCTGTGTCCCCATGCGTGTGTACTACACCACGATGTGGAACGCTGCTTCTGCTGGTTGCGGACTACCAAAGCAGGGGATAGTACTCCCAGGTGCGACCGACTGACGAGTACGGTACCCAGGCATACCTTGTGGCCAGTTGACCACATTGGGCACTGCAAGAGGAACGTTGCAGGCAGGTACGAACTACGAAGACTACATTGTTACAGTCCCGCTGCAAATTGCTAAAGTGTTTGCGCTATAAAGCCCAGACCTCAGCCAAGGCCCGCAAAGGGTACCAGAAGCATTGCGAGCAGAGAAAAGCGTGCCAACCCAAAACTCCGAGGGTACCATACATCGATGTTAACATTGCGTGCACTCCGTGTCATTAGCGTAGCGCACGTCTGCTTTGCGTGCACCATCACGGTGAAGCCGCACGATGACGGTTCGTGGGTAACTGCACATGGCAAAAAATGGCACACAAGGGCAGCCGAGCCCCAAAGTGCATGGTTGATCAACAGGCCGCCAAGCCCACATCCCGCCTGTGCGCAGATTTTACAAGCACAAGTACTGCGTGGCAACAGACACCCAACACACTTAGGGTGCCGTTTGTAAATAATTCCTGCGACTACCACACATACAGAAGAGCGTCGCAGCTCCTATGCCTCAAAACATGTATGGCGAGCCCAGGTTTCGGGTCACGGCTCTTGGGCTCAGGTTTCAGGGGCACGTACAAGCCTAGCTGCGGCGGCGGTCACCGTAGCTGCTGCCGTGGCGGTCGCAGTGCGCGGGGCTGTCGAGGTAGATGGTGTAGGCCCACGCCTCGCCGGCCTCCAGCACCTCGACGCGCACGTAGCCCTCGGCGCCGGTGAACGCGCCGCTGCCGCCCACGATAGGGTTCTCGAAGCTGGACTCCTGCACATGGGTATACAACAGACATGTCGGCTTAAGGATAGGCCTAACATTGGACAATGCACGACAGGGCTTGGCATGGCATACTGGCATTGCTGCATGGCATACTGTAGGCCTCTCCCGTCTCCGCCGCAGCACCGGGTGCTTTTCACAACACTTAGGACGGGGCAGAGGTGTTGCGTCATGCCGTGCGAGCGCGTGCAGCATCTGCAGCGGGAGGGTTCAGCCGACAACATCACGGCGCGGAACGTATGGCCCCATACGTGCGTACCATGCTGTCGAGCGTTGCTGGCACATAGCACAGAACGAGTCCAAGGGAGTCCACGGAACACAACTCACCACGTAATCAGGGAAGGTGCCCTGGAAGACCAGGTCACCTGAGGCACAGGCCACGAAAGGAGGGGGCAGCTATTCACCGCAGTCAGGAGCGGGCGGTGTCGTGCACGCGAAAAGGCATGCGGCTGCAGGTCATCTGTGCATGTCCATGCCAATGCGGTGCGCAACCAACATGTTGTCCGGAGCCAGCGGAGCACCACTGCAAGCAAGTCAACCGGTGTACGCGCTGGGACACACCCCATGGCGTTTGCAAAGGGAAAGCCGACGCTGTGCTTGGCTGGGTTCTATGGCCGTGGCACGCAACATGCCATGCATACCAGAACAACCCATTACTCCGTACCGTAATCCTGAAACTCCAGATGGGTGACGCAGTACTGGTCCACAATGTTGGCCTTGATGGCGTCCAGGACGTAGCAGGTGCTCACCGCACGGCCAGCAGATTTCTGCAGGGTACACGCACGCCATGGGAAAGAATTAAAATGCAGAAGGGTAACGCGCCTGCGTACAATTTTGGTCATAGTAGTAAGCTCAGATGCCAAGTGGGCTGCTTGTCATGGCACCAGCCGCCAACCACTACTGCTTACCCTGAGCTTGGGCCGGGCGTCCCAGTTGGTGCCAAAGATCAGAGGGTCACGGTATCCCAGGGTCTGACCGATGTCCAGCGTCCAATCCTGCATGCAATTGAAGTCGCCAGGCCATGTCAGCATCAAAATATCCCGACGGGCCGTTTCGGCGAGCGGGAACAACAGTCCATACCGCACAACAGTCCATACCGCACAAGAGTCCATAATGCGCTCACCGGGTTCGAAACATTCCAGCCCACTTCCGGAAAAGTGGCCATATCTTCGTCGAAGATCTCAGTGACCGTGACTGCAGTTCAGCCCAAGCGCATGGAAAGTGACGGAGTGACGCAGCAGCGTAGGCCAGATTGACACTCCTTGCCGCCGTATGAAGGCATACAACGCGTGCGACACTTGCATACTATACGACTTACATGTCTTGCTATCGCAAATGCCCGTGGGCGTGTCGGGAGTGTTGCGGCCGGCCACCATGCCGACTGCCAGCAGCAGGACCACCGCGCCCAGGAAACGCATTCTTGATACCTCTTAGCAGTTATACGTAAAAGTTAATTTGTGTCTTATCCTGTTATGCGAGACTGCCAGCGTGTGTTGGACGCCGGTGCTTAGTGCTGACTAAATACGGGTGGGTCGGGGTGGGCGCAGGGTACGGGGAGGACGGTGGGCACCCGCTGGCATCGCGATACCTGTACAGGAGGCCTCCGATAGGAAGACGATACATAATCTCTCAAACTTCATCAACTGATAAAGACAAGTGGTCAGGATACTTGCCGTGCTCGAGCCTGTTACTGCAAGGTCAAGCATGCGCGCGCCGGCTTGCTCGCTAGTATGGTCTTTGCAGGCAGAACGCGACAACAAGTTAGGGGAAAAGGATGAGGTTCACATGTTAAGCGCTGTCTCTGATGGGGATCCATGTCCCGCAGGTATCCTACCTGTGTTGTATCCTACCTGTGGCTACTGTAGGTTGCCGAGCCGCTGCTCGAATCCCTATGCGCAAATGCGAAATTGAACACAAAGATTGGCAAAGCCCTGAGGGAAAGCAGGCCTGGCGTGCTAGGAGGGCACATCTGGCCTGGACTGCGCACATGCGACCTGTTGGGCCAGCCAGCAATGTGCATTTAGTGCATGTGCGGGGTTATGCAGGTACACAGCGCCCAGCCAGCAAGGCCCTGGACCTGGCGGAAGGCGTGGTCCCACCCTTAGTATACGTCTCAGCCAAATCAGCTTACTACGGTAAAGTGCGACAATGCATGGTGCACATCTGGCTTCCCTCGGGGAGTATAGACGTGCTGGTCGTCGCTCAGCATGGCGCGAGGCGGGTATATGCACCCTTGTGTTTGCACTAGCACGACAACTGGCCAACGGCCCAGGCCCCCTCCCGGGAGCGATGGATTCGGCGCACCGCCAGCACCGCCATTGCCCCTGTTGTCTTCCTCTTTTGTTTTGCAAGTGTCATAATTCTTTCTGTGGTAGCGTATGGCCCAGGCCCTGCCAGGGACTGCCACGCTCTCATGTCTCATCCATCCTGTCTAAGTACGCCCCAGCATATGCCAGACCGTACCTGAAGACTATGGCATGAGCTTTTAGTACCGGTATGGTGGGCCCCTCCGCCCACTTCGGCCCACCTGCTTCCGTTCCATGGAACTCGTGCTGAGCAGGTGTAGACAGCGCCAGGCTGCCCAGGTGTGCAGCGGCTGCCTCACCAGCACCAGGTGCCGCAGCGTGACGGCCCAGTCCTGCACCCAGCAGGGGGCCAGCGGATTGCGGCCACTGGGGGAGGGGGAGGGGCAGGGTACGGGGTGCGGGAGTTGTAGTCGCGGGATGATGCGGGCAGGGCTGCGGTGCGGCGAGGGTCGTGCTGCATGTGCCGTACACGCCCAGTAACGAAGGAAGGCGTGGCAAGTGGGAAGGTTTGGGTAGGGCGGTATGCAAGGCGATCGCAGAAACAAGTTGAGCGCACATGTTGCACAGGCCGCCCCGTCAGAACGATGCCTTAAGTAGGCGGCGCAGCAGGACGGCTTGGACATGTGCAGCAGCAAGCGTGCGCGTGTGGTGCGATAAAGCGCCCAGGCGCCAGGGGCCTGCAGAGATCCCCTGCGTTGTTCACCCACCTGCTCCTGAGCTGGCTGGGGAAGCCCTTGACGTGCTGCCCGGCTAACAGACGGGCTATGGATGCTCTCAGCGTCCCTGTGACCGGCTGTGACTGCCGCCCCAAGCGTTCCGTCAACAAGCAGGCCAGTGCGCTCGTCATGACGGAAGCGCAGCATCAGGCCACGCTGACGCAAAGACTTATGTGTAGTGGCTTCCCAAGGCGGGGCACAGTAGTCGGCCTGACTCGCATCCGGCTCCCATCCTCCTTTGCAAAGAAGAGGCCCGGTAAGCTATGTTATGCTACATACCCTTTTCCCTGGACCTCTTCGTTTGGGACACTCAAGTCTTCTGCCAAAGACGGCCGAAGTGGGACATACAGGAAAGTTAAAGGACATGGCTTGGACCTCTAGCTTCCGAAAGGAGACGGGCCTAGCAGCTATGCCCTTCCAAGTATTTTACTTTGTCTATGACTGCAACTCCTGGTTGCTGGCTGACTAGCTGCTGCGGTACCAGGAATGGATGCGGGTTTCGGGCCGGCAGGGGCAGGGCAGGGTGAGATTCCGTGGTGCAAGGGAACAGACCAATGAGCCCGTTCCCCTGTGCTCGACGCCTTGCCCCGATCTTCAGATCTTTTGAGCAACTCAGCACTGCTGTGCACTGTCACATAGAAGCAGCGAAACAAATTGGCAGTGTCTACACGAATTTGCATCACATGGGACCTGGAGCTTCCCTCCATCCATCCATGCATCTACATCCGCAGCGAGATCTCAGCCCCCTTGGCATCCCGGGACGCCATGCAGGCCCCGTGTCTCATCCCTTGTACCCAACCTCCGCGCCGTGTGACTCTTACCCAGGGCCACCAACTCACGGCCTGCCCCAATACGGGCCCCCCTGCGCAATGCGAGCAAGCCTTCAGCCAAGACGGTTTTCCTGGCGCCGCCCAAGACACATGGGCGACAACAACACGCATGCAGGCAAGCTCTATGAGAACAATACAAAGCGCATACACGCTGTTTGCCATAATACTGTTAGGTAACCGCGCTTGCATAGCGTCTACAGTGTGCAGCGAGAAAGGTTGACCACCAGCCCCTACACCGGAAACGGACGGGCAAGCCTCCGTGGCCTTGGCAGGAGGCAAATGCCGGTACCATCCTGCAAGCATAAAGACAGGCTCGTGCCCATCCCACCCATGAGAACCTCAAAACCTATATGCATGCATCCTAGTGTGTCACAGCTGCTTGCCGCAGCAGCTTGCTATGCCTCCGCCGCACCGCTACCCAGCCGTACGCTACCCGACCCGCCCAGGGTCCAGCCACGGCTCACCGCGCTCTCCACGTCTGGAGTGTTGTCACCAACTGAAACGGTCAAGGTGTCGTATGGCCCATGTCGACTGGGCTGCACCCCCCATGCCTCCCCAAAAGCACGCCCTGCAGATTGCGGATTGCACGTGCTGCCCTGTTCCTCGGCCACGGACGGCACCCATGTGGCCTGGCCCAAGGGCGCAGATCTTACGCCCCCACTGCTGCCAGGCCGTCCGGCGACCGACCAGCCACGGTGCAGCAGCTGGCACGTATGAAGGTTAGGTCCCTCTGACGAGCCGCCGCTGTCGTACAGGTGCATGCCAGGGCTCGCGCTACATGTCCGCCGCACAGGGCCCTGCGCCCCGCCGGCAGGTTCCGTCCGCACCAAGGACGCCGGCTGCGTCTCCACCCCAGGTGGAGGCCCCGTCGTTGCCGTTGCTACCACTGCTGCGGCAGCTGCAGCTGCAGCGTTGTCGGCAGCAGACAGGTCGACAGATAGGCCCCCGTCCGCTGTCCGGTCGTGCGGGTAGCCGTACCAGTGATTCCCCTGGGAGCCACCCGTGGGGACCGCCAGCACGCCGCTGCTGCCAGCGAACCCCCAGCCGTCCCGCCCGCAGCTGGCATCGAGGCTGCCGCTGCCCCTGCCGAGATGCACGGCGCTCCCACGCAACAGCGACCCTGCCAAGGACACCCCCGCCCCTGTTCCCAGCCCTCCTGCAAGCGACACCGATGCAGGGGTCGAGCCAGAGGCAGTGGAGGACGCCCGCCGCGGCGGCGCGTGGTGGGGTAGCTGCGGCGACAGCGCCGCCGCCGCCGCCACCGCCTTTGGCAGCAACCTCCCGCTGCCGGCCTTGGACGCCAGGGCAGACCGCTCCGACCGCGCCGTGGGCACACGCCGTTCCGTGGGGTTGCTCCCGGGCAGGCCCACCATCGCGTACACCGGCACCACCACCTCCTGCTCCCTGGCCGGCTCCTTGGCGCTGCTGAACAGCAGCCGGATGTCGCCCACCACCTCCCCGGGCTCCTGCAGCTGCACGCTCACGTCCACGTGCTTGGGGATGCCCGGCAGCACGCAGTGCAGGCCCGAGTAGCTGCAGCTGGCGAACGGCGCGCTGCTGCCGTCCACCCGCACGCTCATCTGGTGGGTGCCGCGGTTGTGCAGGACGAGCCGGCACAGCCGCAGCTCCCCCGGCTGCAGCACGCCCAGGTCCAGCGCCTCAGCGCCAAACTCCCTCCAAGCCGGCCTGTACTCCCACGCGTTCCCCCGGTCCTCTGCCGCCAGCACGCCCAGCAGGAACTGAGGCGCAGGTGTGTGCGACAGCACATTCCAGTGCGGCGGGCTGCCGTACGTCGTGCCAACCGCAGCGCCCGCCGCGACCGGCGGCGCGCCGGGGGCGGGCGCGGGACGCAGCAGCCCCGACGGCGGCGGGCTGGCTGCGATGCCTACGTTCTGCGCTGCTGCGACGCATGAGGGGCCGTGCACGTACAAGGCTTTGTTCTCCTTCTTGCGCGCGCCGTGTTCTCCGGCCATGCGGGCTAGCAGGTCCAACTGCTGCTTCAGCGCGGCCATGTCGGTGCGCCGAGCCCCGATGCGCTCCAGCAGCCGCAGCACCGCCGCAGCCGCCTGCTCGCTGTTCACCTCCCGGCCCCACCGGCCCGAGTTGACGTTGTCGACCAGTTTGGCGCCCTGCGCCACCGCCTCCGCAGAGTGCGGCGGCAGCAACGAGAACAGCAACGCGTCCCTTGGGTCCGCGGCGCTTGGCCCATTGCCACCGCCGCCTGACGACGGCCTGGCCCCCAAGCCTGCGGCGCCCGCCGCGGCCTTTTGTTGCTGCTGCTGCTGCTGCCGCAGCCGGAGCTCCTCCGCCTGTCGCTCCCTGCGCAGCTGCTGCTGCTGCTCCGCCTGCAGGTCTATGCACCCAATCCCCACCGCCAGCCGCACAAAGAAGTCAAGGAACACAGGGAAACGAATGTCCTCCGGAGCAACCTGGGCCTTGGGCACGGTGGCGGGGCCCCTGCCTACGGCGGCGGCACTGGGCGGCCGGCTGTCTCCCCCACTCGGGCCTCCCGCGGCGACCATCGCGCGACTCGGCACCGAAGCCGACCTGGGCCGGTCACTGGCCTCCCAGGCGGCAAGGGCTGGGGCGCGCGGCGTCGCAGTGCCGCTGGCGCCGCTGCCGCTACCGCCCCTGGCAGACCGTGGAGTGGCCTGCAGCGAGTCCGGTGGCAGGGGTGCGGCCGGCGAGGCGGAGCGTGTGGTGGCGGGTGGGATGCTGGCTGCGGCGGCCGCGGCCGCGGCGGTGGCCGCGGCGCTGCATGCCGCCTTGGCCGCGGCAAAGAGCTTGTGCACGTCGGCACGGGAGGCTAGCTGTGGCACCACCTGAGGGTGCGACAGGGTATAACGGGAAAGGCCAATGAGATGCGGCTATGCAGCACACGAACAATTGGCGGGTCTTTCCCCTTGCGCACAAAACACGTGGACCGCATCCGTGACCTCACCCAACCCACCTGCAGGTCCTCCAGCATCTCCACCAGCTCCGACAGATTGATCAGCGGGTCGACCGAGCGGTTCAGCCGCCGACCGCTGGTGGTGGGCGGCCGGCCGTGGCTGGGGCTGCCCCCCGGGCTGCCGCCCCGGCCCTGGCCCTGGCCCTGCGCCAGGCGGCTCACAGCGCTGCTGGAGCGCAGCACACCGCCCCCGGGTGCGGCGGAGGGTCGGGGCGGCTCATCGGGCAGCGGCATGGTGGGCGCGTCCGGCAGGGCGGCAGGTTGTCCACCCGCGAAGTGGGTTGCACGCTTGCAGTACCACCTGGGCAGGACACACGGCAGTGAAAGGAAGAACACATGCATCGGCAAGAATGCCGGCGCGCAGCACACGGATGTAAGGGGGCTGCGTTTTCCATTGGTGGCGGGTTGAAAAGGCGAGTGGCTAGAGCGGGGCGCGGAGTGCGAGGGCCGCACCTGTACAGGTAGGAGATAGGTCCGATGGTTGCCGGCGAGAGGCCCCTCAGCGGCACGCCGTGCTGGCCCCGCTGGTTGGCGGCCTGGAAGTTGGAGTCGTACAGACACACCACCTGCGGCCAGCCGGGCCAGGTACAGACCCCGGTAACGCTTGGCGGGGAGCTGCATGAAGCGTGTGTGCGGCCAAGTTGGCCGAGGGTACTGGCACTGTCCCCGGGCGAATGCCCCAGAACAGCATGTCTGAGCGGACCGGCATCCCAACAGCAACCATCGGCAAGTCGAATCCACCACGTTACACTGCGCGCATGTGCAGGAGACCCTGTCAAGGAACGTACCTCGAGGTCTGGTGCTGGGCCGATAAACTCCGTTTGTACGGTGTGTGCTGAAGAGGTGCGCGACCCTGTGTAGCTACTCCCTCCGACGCTATTGGCCCTTAGGCGCACTGCAGACATGGTAATCTCCTCAGCAGGTAAGCTCCCGAGACGGGCGCGCTGTGGGGTGTTGTGCGTGCCTGGAATGGAGGGTTGTAGCGCGGTGGGCGCTGTAGCGGCTGTCGTACTGGATGCGTAGGAGCGGACCAGGCTGGCCTCACTGGCTGTGGCCTGTCCGGTGCGCTGAGCGCTCTCCTGAACTTTCCAGTTGAAAATGGAGTACGCATAGGTGGAAGGGTGGAGGAGCTTCCTGTTGTCATGGGCTTGGTGTGCCGCGTCCTGCACAGCGGTGAGTTGAAAAACATCAGCTAGCGGCCCCACAGGAAAGGTGTGCACGCTTGACTGCTATAACACAAGCAGCAAGGCAGCGACGCAGCAGGCTTTTTCACGCACCACGAGGGTGTTTAACAGCCCCCCCAGCGGCCGCTCCTGGCCAGTGGCTGGCGCTGCACCCGTCCCTGTCAGTGAAAAAACTGACTGTCTGTCCTCAAAGTAGGATGAACTTGAACCACCGCCCCAGCTGCGTGTTGTTTGGCCACCAGCGCTGACGACCGCGCTGACTGGTCTTTCAGACTGCATTGGTCTACCAGTTTTTGGACTCTTTTGCTGTCTTCGAGCAATAACTACGTCTTTTGAATTGGAACTATAGAAGCAATCTCAGTGCTGTTTGGCCTTGGGAAGGACGCGGCAATTGCACTCCCGCATGAGCCAGCACTTCCAGGCCTGGCTGCCGACATGTAAGCTCAAATAGGCACAGTATCCTGTTCATTAAAGCTCCGCAATACGATGATACAGGACCGCGAGGGTATCAAAACGCTGGCATGCGGGTTCTTGGTCAAGGTCAGGTAAATTGGAAGTTTGTCGTGCCTGGTCACATGTCAAAGTGGTCTCTGCAAACGAGGTGATGGCGCAACGGATGACTGTGAGGGCGCTGCAGTGCGAGAGTCGGTTCCGTACGGCGGTCCCGTACTGGATTGCTGAAGAGTGCATCCCTCGGAGCGGTCCACCTGCTGAGGGGTCCCCCGTCACTGGTACAGAGGAATGCGGTTCAAGGTGATGCCATACCTCACCCTGTGAGCTACAACATGCTTTAGCGTCAGGGCAACCTGGGGCAACCCACGAGGGCAACCTTCAGCGTTGCACAGGTTTGATCCCTAACAACCTGACAAGGATGCTGGCATGCATCGTTACAGGCGTTGCAACAGGATTATGCTCGGCAACTGTACACAATGCAGCCTCACAAGCGTGTTCCGAGCACCGTGTTTTGCCAATGTCAGTCCGGCACTCTGAGGTCAACTGCAACCTGCTCGTTCCCTCCCAGCACTACGGTTAAGCCTACCCCTAACAACTTCAAGCACGGAAGAATATTAAGGCGCAACATATTCTGTAGAAGTATACGTTGCCTAAGAGTCGTGCACGGCTCAACTACCCGGCATCTCGTCTCGCTAGGCGTGCATGGCCCTCCAATTCTTCGTTGTCTGCAGTGCGGGGTGGTGCCGGCACAACACGCGTGCTCACATGTCAAGGCTCGCCACAAAGGCCTGCAGCTGCACAACCGCTGCATACAGAACCAGATTAGCAATTCTCCCCGCCCTTCATAAGGACAGGGACGCAGCCCCGCCAAACGGTTCGCAGGGCCCCGCATTGCCGATGAACACCACCGACAGCAGATCCGCTTACCAGCGGTCTGGATTGCTGCAGATTGCTGTCCCAGCCGGCCGAGAGCAAAGGCCCCCACCCCACGCACTCGCTCCCACTCGGGCTCTACTAAGCACTTGATACGACGCGATACTAGCATCACGACAACATCCTCCTGCAAAAATGTTGGCGTGGCAACTGGCTGGCAACACCCACCGCCCGCCTCCCTCTGCCGCCCGAGTGGTATGCGACAAGCTATAAGAGCAACTTGCTGGCCCTTTTGTTTGTGAGTCTTCTCTCGCAACGCAGCTGTCACCCCACGCCACCCCACCAACCGCCGGCCGCCTGGCACGTCCCCGGCGCAACAGACCCGACGGGATCAGCCACCCGGCAACTGGGTCGGGGGTTCCACGCACAGCGCTCTCTCGTCATACTCCCCTCGACCTCAGCGTCCTCCGCTTCGGCCTCCGGCTCACCACAGAGCACACGACCTGCTCTCCACTCCCCCATGCAAGCTTGAAACTCGTTACTGCACGTCCATCTTGTTCATCTGGTCCATGGACCCGATAACGCACAGCGGGTGGTTGAACGGCATGTTGCCCCTGCGGCGGAAGGAACAGGACGAGCAGCAGCAACACGTCAGCCCTGCTGGTGATCAATGTATGCACTGCTTATGCCGGAGGCACCCCCGCAAGGACTGCCGCACACACGCGCCCGGCGTCCTGGGAATGACGTAGCTGCCCGTGTGAACACCGGTGCGGCTATCAATGCCGTACCCAAACCACAGTCCACAAACCCACGGCCGTCACAACAGGCTCCAGCAGCTTTCAAGGCCGGGCCCACACCCATCCCCAAGCAGCCCTCTCCCTAGGGCTCCCTCCCATGGCACCTCTAGCACGAGTGTGCGCAGCGCGCCTCACCCGGGCATGACGTGGTCGTCCACCGTGATGAGCTTGACCACGCCCGCCTCCTCCATCACCTCGCTGTAGCCCGTGCGCGGGCACTGGCTGACCACCACCTTGTCGCCCATCTTCACCATGCCCGCCTGCTTGGCCTGCGGGGGGCGTTGCGCAGCAGGAGGGACAAGGGGAACAGTCGGTGCATTCACGATAGCACACGCATTGAGGTAACAGAGCGGCCCTGCGTGCACAACGTCAAAACTTGAAGGCAGCAAGCGGCATGTCCGCGCCTGGCGCCCTACGGCACATGTACTGCAACCAGTACACACATGCACGTGTCGCGGCCAAAGCAAGGCTTAGCAAAGGGCCATACGCTGCCAGCGACCGCAGTGAAAGCCGGGACAAGCGACTCACGTAGGCGATGGCGTAGTCGAGGATGGCCCCGCCGGGCAGCGCGAAGTCGGGGTCGGCCATGATGGGCAGCACACCGCGGTACAGCAGGCACTGCCGCGCCTGCACCTCGCCCAGCAGCGTCCACTTGAGGCCGTCAGAGCGGATGTCGGGGCACACCACCTGGGGGGGACGAGCAGCAGGGGCACCGGGTCACAGGACATGCGCGGTGGCGTAGGGTAGTGCACGGCTCCTCGCTCCAGTCCCACTCCGCCGATGGTCTACGCCACTGGAACCCAACCGACTGCATACGGAACTGCGAACGCAGCTGAAATACCATGCGCGCCACCGCCAACGCGACGACTACCGTCAGCCTCCTTTCGCCCCCCGTCCCCCGCACGCCGCCGAGCCGAGCTAAAGCTCGTGCTCAATACACACCGCCTGCTGGCCCTGCACCGAGTGCACGGACTTGTGCTGCTCGCTAATGCGGGCCACTTTGGGCTGCGGCAGCGGCCGCTCGCTTACAGAGCCGTCAGCGGCGGCCGCCAGCAGAGCCCCGGTGGAGCTGTAGCGGTCGTTGTTGTTCGCGGCGGCAGCGGTCGGGTCGGTGCACACAACCTGAGGACCCCCGCACCCCCCAACCACCCCCACGGCACACCCCGGCAGCGCGCACACAGCCCCCACACGACCGATTGCGACCGCGTCGTATAAGCAACCACCGGCCAGCCATCGGCACCGGGCAGGCGTGTGCGTGGCCGTGGCGTGTGGCACGTGGCGGGTTGGTGCAGGGAGGTGCAGCGGCAAGGGCAAGCGGGCGGGCGGCAGGCGGGGCAGGCAAGGAAAGGCGAGCAAAATCAGGGGCCGAGCGTGGACAGGTAGGGACCATGGAGGCATGGAGCTGCATGCTGTGGGATGCGGAGGAGGGCCGTGGGTGCAGTGGCGGTGCCGTGGGGCTAAGCATGGCAGCGGAGAGCAGCTAGGGTACGGGTGCTGTGGCAAGGGCCGCGCAGGCGGTGGGTGCGGCGGGGTGGCGGTGGCATAGGTGTGCGGCAACGCGGCGGCGGCGTAGCACGCGCCCCCGCGCGTCGCTGGCACGTGGCACCGGCAGGCACGGGTAGTGCGAGCAGGGCGGGGCGGGCGGGCGGGGGCGCATGCTGCGCCGCACGACGCCGCTGGCAGCGCACGACACATGCCACACCTTGCACCCACGCACACGCCCAAGGGCCCTGTATGCAGGACGCGCCACAGCATCACCGCTGCACCATGCCTGCCGTGCCTCTGAGCCCCGCAGCACCGCTCTGCCCGCCTGCCCGCACCACCGCATCCGCACACCAACCAGCACCGGCTGCCACAGCCCCCTGCCACGCTTACTCGGCACCCGTGCTCTCGCCTTCCCCTGGCCCACCCCGCCTTCCCCCCGCGACCGGCACCCTTTGCCCGCCGAGCATTACGCAACGCCCCAGTCGAGCGTTGAAAACACCTCTCTTTGCAGTGCAAGGCCAAACCACAAAACCAAACCACAAATGACTACCGCACACTCCGCCTCTCGAGTATCGTGCAGCTGGCCAAGCCACCAGTCCCCGCCCCCACGACCCCCAGGCCCCCGCTGCTCCCTCCCCAGTCCGCTGGTCCGCCGCAGCACTCCGCCGCCGCGTTGCCGCTGCTCCGCCGGCCGCTGCTTACCGTGAGGATGGGGCAGGCGGGCTTGTACTTGGCCACCAGGCGCGCGGTCTGGCCGGTGACGGTGAAGACGATGATGAGCGCCGCGTCGATCTTGTCGGCGGCGCGCACGGCCGAGGAGGCCAGCGCCTCGCGCTTGCCCAGGCTGGGGTGCAGCGTGTAGCAGCCAAAGTACTCCATCAGGGAGCGGTAGTACGACTGGTTGTCGAAGCACAGCTCGGCCTGCGCGCACGGCGGGTGGGCGGCGGGCGGGTGGGCGAGACAGCCACGCGGACCGGGAGCACACGGTTAAGTGGATGCTGCTGCTGACGTTGAGGTCAAGATTTGTCCCAGGCAATGTGCAGCATCCAAGGTGTGTACTGCCTAAACGAAAGTACAGCAAGTGAGCACAGTCAGTACAGTCTATTTGGTGACCGCAGTGACATAGCAACTCCGGAGTACCCTGCCGCTACCTGACGCTTCGCATCTGACCCCAGTTCCTGCCCCCATCCCACACCAGCCCCGCCCCACCTGCTTGCAGATGGCCAGCACCGTGTTGACGGTCTGCACGGGGTACTTGCCGCGGAAGGTCTCGGAGCCCAGCAGGATGCCGTCCGCGCCGTCCAGCACCAGGTTGGCCACGTCCGTGGCCTCGGCGCGGGTGGGGCGCGGCGCGTCTGCCGGGGTTCAATTAGGGGACGATGGAGTTCAGCGAGCAGAAATCCTGTCGCAACCAGGCCCAGACCCTGCGATCACGACTGTACGCACAGCCCCATAAACCTCCATGCCCCTGTCCGCCTTATGTCGCGGGCTTTTGGTCTAGCCCGTACCCACAGCCTGCACCCCAATTCATACCCACAGCCTGCACCCCAATGCCTTGCCCAATGACCCCCCGTTTCCGGCCATGGTCCGCCCTCTCCATCCACACCCTCCTCACCCGAGCCCTCCCCTCTCCGTGCACCGTCTCATCCCCCCGTCCTTCCCCCGCCCCCGTATTCGCCCTCCCCACACGTAAGCATGCTCCCGGCCTTGCGCTCCCTTCCGATGCGCAACCCCTGGCATCCACGCGTTTCCCACCTTCCACTCCTCCCTCACCCGTGTCTGCACATCCTGCCTTTGCCCTCCCGCTCCCCTCCACCCTCGCCCGTCATGGAGTTCACGCATCCCACCTTCGCCCTCCCCACCCGCCCCCAGCCCTCACCCGTCATGGTGTCCACCACACGCGTCACGATGACTGGCTTGCCCGCCAGGTTGGCGGCGCGCAGCAGCTGCTTCTGGGCCAGGAACATCTGCGCGGAGTGGAGTGGACGGGGGCACGACAATGAAGGACGCTGTGGAGTACCGGTAGCTGCAGGCTAGTACGTGCTCATGTAGGCAGGACACTTGAGTTGAGAAACAGCGGATCGCCCCGCGATGCTCTTGCTGATGCACCGGGCAGGGCAGGGCTGAGCCTCATCCGTTCCTGTCCTGCATCCTCTCCAGCTTGCCTTTTCGGGGTCCAGGCAGATGCCCAGGTTGCCGCGTGAGAAGAGCAGCGCGTCGCAGGCCTCGATGATCTCCGCGGAGTTGACCAGGCCCTCCATGTTCTCAATCTTGGCCATCAGCTTGGTCTGCTGCAGGCCGCAGCTGCGGGAGCACAGGGCGGGGACACAATCCACGTGTCAACGGTCCGCCTCCAGCCCCCACTCAAGCCACCTGCCCTTCCAAGGTGCAATTCCAATACCCACTGATCTTGCGGTCAGATCGCTCAGACACCCTGGCTGGCTAGCAGCCGACGTACGTGCGCGAATGTACAGTTAACCCATGTCTAACAAGCTAACGCACACGGACAGGCAGCCCAACTGATCAGCAGCTGCATGCCCGGTGGCCAGCGTACCACCGCCTTATGCAACCCTGGTCTAAGGTCCCATGCAGCGCTTGTTCATTTTACCCCCCGTACAACGCGCCAGCCCTGCACCGCCCCCACCCCCACCCCCACCCCCAGTGGAACGCGCCAGCCCTGCACCGCCCCCACCCCCGGTCCAGCAGCTGCATGCACGGTGGCCAACGTACTACAGCCTTTCACGGCCCGCTGCAATGCCCAATGCCCGATATAGCGCTCATTCGCCCCACCTGTCCAGCAGCTGGCGCACGGTGGCCAGGTCGGAGGCCGAGCGGCAGAACGACACGCTGACGTAGTCGATCTTGTTGGCGGCGCCCCACTGCGGGACACACGCAGCGAGGGGACGCAGGAGCGAGGGGTTTACGCGCGAAACGCGAAGGGGTGAGGTGCGCAGGACAGCATACGGATCAAGGCTGGCACATACACCTCCTCGGACAAGTAACTGGGGCTGGCGCGACGATGACGACACCAGGGCTCCCTTGGCTGCCAGCCAAGCACACCGTCTGTCGACCACGCACTGACCCATGGTCCACTTGTTGCCCTCGTGCAACCCAACCGCCTTTTCCGCTGTCACCCCGGACCCAAGCCCAGCTTTTCACGCGCTCAACCCGGACCTCCCCTGCGTCAACCCTCGCCGCTCCCCTCCACGTCATGTCACGCCACCGCGCCGCCCCTTTTGGCCTGCTCCCAACCTGCCTTGCAGTGGCCAGAGTCCCCTACATGCACCAGTCCCTCCCCAGCCCACCTGCGTGATGGCCGCCACGTCCGTGTCCGCCAGGATGGGCGCCTCGTTGCGCATGTGCGCGATGTGCACCGTCAGCGCCAGGCCCTCCAGCACGCAGCTGTTGTTGCAGGTGCACACAGCCTCCTCGCCGCGCACCTGCGAGGGGTGACGGAGGTGCGATACGGTGAAGTGGGTAGGCAGGGGCGCAGTGTTGGTGCGGGTGGAGCGAGTGGGGTCACCGAAGACCACCAGCTCAAGGTAGCGGAGCGAGGGACAGCCCTTGGTGCCCGCTTGGTGCATGACTGGGCCTTGAGAAAGCCCACAGCCCCCCGACAGCCCGCTTTCCGCCCCAGGCACCTCCCGGCTGGCCGTCGCTGCCATGGCAGGAGTGACCCCAGCCGCTGCCCTAGGGCGCCGCCAGCGCAGGGCAGCCAAGCGACAAGTGCCGTAACGCCCGGTACAGCGTAACGCTCGCTCTGCCTGCTCGGTGTGTACGAAGCGGGAGTTGGACCTTACCGTTGCCCGCTGCGGTGCCCACTGCTGCGGCCCCATGCTCGTGCTCGGACCCCCAGCGCGACACGAGACGCGCTCTGGCGACCTTGCTGATGCTGCCCCTGGGCCGGATCATACTGTGCAAGGCATCCAGCCCTCCATCATCTGCAGCTCCAAGCCGTTGGGAGTCGCCGCAGCGGCCCATCCGCACGCTGACGAGCCCTCCACCGCCAGCAGCTCAGCTGCGTCCGAGCTTTGAGGGCTTCCGTTCCCCGCCTGCCTGTGCCGGGCCCCCACAAGACCCGCTGCGCTGCCTCCAGGCCTCGGGCAGCACCGTCAGTCCAGTCCCACAAGGTCTGCCAAGCAGCCTCGCAAGGTACCCCATGCCACGTGCTCACATCGTAGTATTGCATGCCGGTTCGCTTCGGCACCCACCTCCTGCACGGTCAGGTAGACGGAGCTGGTCTCGGAGCCGGTGAACAGGTACTGGCCCACAAACACCTGGCTCCCGGGCGCCAGGCCGGTGCCCGCCAGCGTGGGGTACGAGATCGGCAGCACGCTGGAGGACGCAGCAACCGACTTGTTGCACGTCAGGGTCAGCGTCTGGCCGGCGGTCAGGGAGATGGGTGCCTCGGGCCTGGAATAGACGGGGAGGGAAGGAGAGGGTCGGTTGAAGGTTGATACAATGAGGACCTTGGTGACTATGGGGTGGCCCACGGGTCCGAGAACTGGACTGAGAAGTCGGACGCAGCACGCATGAGTGGTTCATTACGTTCGCTACTTCCCGTGGACTCGTGCGTTGTGACGTGCCTTTCGCTTTCGGCTAGTTGCGTTCGGCGCTCGCCGGTTTCCCGCTTGCTCCATGACCCCGTGCACGAAGCCCAGCGCACAGCTTCAGAATCGCAGGGTTTCAACATACACTTGTCAAGCACGTTGTATCAGCTTCGCATGCATACCAGGCACGATACTTGGGAGGGCGAACGGTTCCACACCTACGATGTGTGGAACGCCCCACGTGGCCGTTAGCCATAGGTTGGATCGCCCATATCCCAGATCTACCTGTTGAGCACAATGATCTCAGGGCCCATAGTGTCCAGCATGGTGCAGCACAGGCGCTTTGCGTTGCGCTGCGCCTGGCGCAGGTTGTCAAGCGTCTCCTGGTGGTACTCCTGCAAGCAGACGAAGGTCGAAAGCATTATGTTTAGCATTACCACATACTTGATGAATGATATGACTGGCCGTCGGCAAGTCTACGTGTTTGAGGGCGCGGTGGTAAGGTGGGAGCCTGAGGGTGCCGCGCCAGACTCACCATGCTGCCCCAGCTGAAGTCAAAACGTGCAACCTGCAAAAAATGAGCGTTCGAGTGGTGTTAGCGGGCCAGCTCGTTGGGCGCGCGGTCGCCTTCGAGTCTGCAGGCGTTATGCCGCTCGCCGCCCCGGCGTCCCAACGCTTCCGCCAACATGCAAGCCCGCAGGACAGAAGCATCTGCACCAACATACCGTCATGCCAGCCAGCAGCAGCTGCTCCAGAACCTCCACAGAGCGAGTCTGGGGCCCCAGAGTGCATCCCAGCTTGGTGTTGGCAGGCACGGACAGGTCCTTGTCCTCCTGCAGTATGCCAAGACCAAGCCACAATTGAGCCTATGTTGCAGTAATTGAGGTTTTGGGCCACGCCCGTATGTACTCGGTGAGCTGGTCAGAATTGTGCTGCTACGTGCCGAGGCTGGTGCCGGATCTGCCAGGTATGTTGCGACGCTGACCTCGAGGATGCTCAGGAAGGACTTGGGGGGCTCAAAGAACGCTTGGTGGTGTGTAGCGGCCGCCATGATAATTGACACAGCGCGCTAAGCGCGCGCGGCCACGAGTGAAGTAAGAGAGGCAGCTGACAGCGGGTGTGCAGCAGCAAGCGCTCTGGAGGTGAGGAATGCGATAGAAAGCCATACCCTGCCCCAAGAAACCAGGGTTAGTTGGTACGGCTGTGATAATCCCGAATGGCTCTAGGGCGCATGCGTATCCACACGCGGAACGCAATGCCAGTGAGGGATCCCATGCTTTCTGCGTGTACAGGAACATTTGCCGTCTGACGAGCCAACACCAACACCTCTTTGACATCTCTTTCCAACCCCTACCATAGCACTGATGCTTGATGCGGTTAGGTGTATGAACTATCAAACGTAGCAGCGTATTAGATAACAAATCGTAACTTTCACAGTCGCGGAGTATCCTGGTGGTATCCGCCGAGGATCGCCGAACGGGTCCCCTGAACGTCTTGCGTAGCTGCTTGCGGCAGTATGTCGGCCCCAAGCGGGACTGCAGCTGCGCTGCGAGTACTTGCTCGAGCTGCATCGCCGGTAGCGAGCTGCAACGTCGGCAGCCAGGCAACGTGGACACCAAACCTGCGTGTCGCAGCCCCACTGGCTCAGCAAGCCTCCCATGCACACCCTAGCTCCTCCCCGCTCATTCCAACATCAGGCAGCATCAGCCATGACACTGGAACTTCTGCATGCTGCACGAATGCAGCCTGCCCGCCTCCCAACACGCTACCCAGCAGCCCCAGCACCCAACGGCATGCGGTCTCCCGCTGTTCGCCAACTTGCGTCTGCAGCTCCTGCCACACCCTCCACCACTCCCGCCCCTCCCGCCCCTCCTTCGCCACCCCCACCTCCTCCCTTTGGCCGACCATCCTCCACCCGCGTCCGTCACCCTTCCCCACCCGCGCCCACACCAACACCCACACCCAGCTCCCAGCCGCGCGGGCCCACACGCCCCTGACCCACCTCACCCGCGGGCTGCAGACGGCCGCTGCCGCCAGCCCGCCCCCCGAGGGGTCTCCCCTGGACCCCTGTCCATGGCAGCCCTGGCGGAGCGGCTGTGGGACGACGCGCGCCGCGAGTCCCTCACGCCCTCCGCCATCGTGGCCGCGCTGGACCGCCACATCGTGGGCCAGGCGGCGGCCAAGAGGGCCGTGGCGGTGGCGCTGCGCAACCGCTGGCGGCGGCAGCGCGTGGAGCCGGCGGCATTCCGGGACGAGATCATGCCCAAGAACATCCTCATGGTGGGGGAGGGTCGGGGCTGGCTGGGGTCGAGGGTGGGGACGGGGCAGCAGGCCGGTCGAGGCGCCAGGGACACGGGCAGGCCCAGGCCAGAGGCCCGGGGCTTGGGTTGGGGTTGAGGCTTGGCGCAGCGGGGCCAGCGCAGGGGCCGGGGTCGGTGTAAGCGGTTGGGCCAGGGACGCGGGCCTCCTCGCAGGGACCAACACAACGACTGGTGGTACGGACCTCCTGTTCGGCCATGCGTGCTTCTTACCGGTCTGGATCAGTCCGGGACATCGCACGCTTGAGGCGGCTCTCGTGCAGGCTCCGATACGGCAAGGAGCACTGGGGGGCCGGGCATTGTGACCCGCGCCTAGTGGTGCAGAAGCCGAGTTAGGCGTCATGGCAACGGCGGCGGTCCAGAGTGTTGGCTCTTGGTTGCCTCCTGGCCTGCCCTGCCCGCAGGTGGGGCCCACGGGCTGCGGCAAGACGGAGGTTGCGAGGCGGCTTGCCAAGCTCGCGGACGCACCCTTCGTCAAGGTGGGTTGGGGTGTCGATGTGGGTTGGGGCGTCGAGGTGGGTTGGGGCGTCAAGGGGCGTCAAGGTGGGTTGGGTTGTCCAGGTGTGCTGGGGTGTGAGCAAGGGTGGGTTGGGGTGTGAGCAAGGGTGGGTTGGGGTGTGAGCAAGGGTGTGCTGGGGTGTGAGCAAGGGTACGAGCAAGCGTGGGAGGGCGTGGGATGGGTTGAAAGGGTGGGACGGCCGCAGGTAGTTGTATGTCGTCGCGGTTGTGTTGTCTTCCCGTCAACTCCTACCGCATCATTTTCCCAGGTGGAGGCCACCAAGTATACGGAGCTGGGCTACGTGGGCAGGGACGTGGAGGAGATCATCAAGGTGTGTGGGATACGCGTACAGCGCGAGGTGTGTGGGAGGGAGGGAGGGAGGGAGGCGCGTATTAGAACATTACTGTGGGGTGAAGGGCGGGGGAACAGGCAGACGGGAACGAGGTCGAAGGCTGGCCAGGGTGCTGGGATGTACAAGCGACATAGGGCTCCGGCGCAACCCTTTGTCGCCTGGGGTGACAGCACCATTGATACCCGCGTACGCGACCCGAGGGACTGGATGAGGGTTACGCTGGTGCCAGTGGCCCAGTACAAGACGTTGCATCCTCTGGACGCTCTACATTGCACGCCGGCATGGCATGGACTGGGCCTTAGTTGAAGTCTAGCTGAGAGGCTCCATTGCCATGCCTTCGTTGCTGCACGTTTCCAGATCCTGGTGGAGACTCGCAGGGCTGATGCTCGTGTGCAGCAGCGCGTATCTTGTTGCCACGCGGCCTTGACAGTACGGTACCTGTGTCGTACACGCACCTCCCTTGACAAGCGGACGCGGCCCCCTTGGCATATGCCTGCGTCGCCTCGTGGAGACTGGTGCTAGTGCAGCCGTCGCGCGCGCCACAAGAGCGCACGCTCATGCACCTCGCACGGGTATCGCAAGATCGGCCCTGCCGTTGCAGTACAAGCTGGCACGCCCCTTCCCCCTGCACCCCAGGACCTGGTGGAGGCTGCGCTGGTGCTGGTGCGGCAGCGGGCCAAGGAGCGGCTCACGGAGCAGCTGGCGCGGCGCGCGGAGGACATCATCGTGCGGGGCATCGTGGGCCCGCACGCGGCGGAGGGCGTGGTGGCGCAGTTCAAGGACATGTACCGCAAGGGTGAGGCACGGGGTGCGCGTAAAGCGTGAGAAACCATGTATGGCGTCAGGGAACAATAGGAACGCTGGTGCCTGCACGCGAAGAGGAAGTGGGTTGATAAGTACGGAGCCAAGGCGACAGATACTACCTGGAAGTCCCAAAAGACGCTATGCTGGCTGCAAGCCGAAGGGCCACGCGGGCTGGACGGCGGGCTGCGGAACACGACCGAGGCGCGGGGCGGGGTGGGCGGGCAGGCGGGGATGAAGCAGAAGCTCGGAGGACGGGTACGACAGTGGGCAGAGCGATACAACATTGTATTATGGCCGCCGCAGCGTGGTTGGGCGCCAGCGAGGGTTCCGGGTGCAGAGCGAGGGCAACACAGCTCGGTGGGTGTTGTCGCGGTTGCGAAAAGGCCAGGACGTGCCGTGCATGTTGCTCACGTGCCGTGCATGTTGCTCACGTGCCGTGCAAACCCTTGCTGCACATTGTGGTCTCCAGGCCTGCTGGACGACAACACGGTGGACATCGACGCCTCGCTGCTGGACGGCCCGGGCCCCAGCAGCAACCCCTTCGATGGCATGCGCGGCTTCGGGGGCGCCCCCGGGGGCATCATCTTCCTGGACAAGCACTTTGCGCCGCCAGGCGGCGGCGGAGGTGCGGGGCCCGGCGGCGCGGGCAGCGGGGCGCGGTCGCCGTTTGGCGGCATGGGGGGCCTGGGGCGCGGCAGCAGCGGCGGCAAGAAGACCCTCAAGGTGGGCGGGGAGGTGTGGGGCGGGTGCTAGGGGAGGGCGGGGGTGGTGAGCGGCCGTGAGGCGCACGCCGGACGCCCATACCGGTATGCACGTGTATTGCGTGTGCGTGTGCGTGTGCACACTTTCATCGGGGCGTGGAACAGCGCGTGCCTGTGGAGCGGTCGGTTCCGCCAGCCTGCTGAACAATCGATTGCGCACGGCTTTCCCTTGGATAGAGTGCGGGCGTTTGCCACGGAGGCCATCGCAGTGGCCCCCCGCCTGGGGACATGTCTTCCGCCGTGCGTCTGGTTGGTGGACTCAGGACACCGGGCATGCACAGCATCTGGTGTGCAGGGCAGCGGAGGGCTTAATGAGGCCGCAGCGGCTGAAGCGAAAATGCACTAGAGCGAAAGCAACGCTGTGCACAATCGTTTCATCGCCATTAGGATGAGAACAGTAGTTGAGAACAGTTGTCCAAGTAGTACACTCCCTCCCTCCCCCGCCACACCAGGTGTCCGAGGCGCGCGCCCGGCTGGAGGAGGCGGAGGCGGAGAAGCTCATGTCCTCGGAGGCGGTGACGCGGGAGGCGGTGCGCGCGGCGGAGCAGGACGGGATCGTCTTCATAGACGAGGTGGGGGCGTGGAACGGAACGGAACGGAACGGAGCGGATTTGGGGAGGGACAGAGTACCGCGGCAGTGGGCGGAGGGGAGTCGCTGTGTGTGTGTGGAGGGGGGCTGAGCGCCGAAGGGTTTCGGCGCAGACGATAAGAGTCTGGTCCAGGCGGATGGGAGGGCGGGGGCTGGTTCGGCCTGCTGATTGCACCGGCAAAGACCTAAGACGCCTCCTGCATCCCCATCGCCTGCGTCAACCCCAGATCGACAAGATCGTGGAGCCCAGCTCCGGGCGCGTGGTGTCCGGCGGCGTGTCCAGCGAGGGCGTGCAGCGGGACCTGCTGCCCATTATTGAGGTGGGGGCCTGGGGGAAGGGGAGGGGTATAAGAGCAGGGGAGCTAAGGACGGTATAGCACACGGTCCCTGGCATGGTGCATCGGGACCTGCTGCCCATCATCGAGGTGCGGCCTGGGGAGGAGAAGCAGGGCAGGCACACGCATAGTCGCAAGTCAATGGTACAAAACAACTGCAGGGCTGCTGCACGCCGTGTAGCAGGTGAGGATGCGGTGGGTTGGGATGGCGCGGGCACAGGTCGGCAAAAAGCAAGGGAGTAGGCAGGAAGCAAGTGTCCGCAGTTGCTTGGGTGCAGCCCAGCGAGTGTCCGGGCATTTTTGGGTGATTGGGTGACACACATTGGTTGGCCGCAAAGTAGGCTACTTGAATGCTTGTGAAGGTGAGCAAGCTTTGGACGTACGGTAGGCCTACGAGCGCCCCCAGGGCCCTCGCCACCACCTACCTACCCCACACGTTCCCCCACACGCCCCAGGGCTCCACGGTGCCCACCAAGCACGGCAACGTGTCCACCGAGCACGTGCTGTTCATCTGCTCGGGCGCCTTCCACTCCGCCAAGCCGTCAGACATGCTGGCGGAGCTGCAGGTGCGAAGGGGAAGGGAACGTACGTGGGGCGTGAAGGGGCGTGCGGGGGAGGAGAAGGGGATGTGCATGAGGAGGCCATGCATGAGGGGAGGTAGGCGCGACGCCGCGTGCTGGCGCCTGTGGTGTTGCTCACGTACCAGTACGGTGGCCGAGTGCGACGAAGATGGGGGCGCTGGGATCGTCCGCCGCACACTAGCCACCGCCGCGAAGAACGGCAACAAGGGCACTTGTGAGCCAGCGGTGCCATTGTGGTTGTACATGCTGAAACCTTTCGGCTGGCTGCTCCCGCCGGCCTCCAAGTGCCTGCCGCCTTGTTGCCAGACATGGAAGTTACCGCACCCGCCCTTCCCGGCCTCCTCCACTGTGTCCTGCCCCCAGGGCCGGCTGCCCATCCGCGTGGAGCTCAAGGGGCTGACGGCGGAGGACTTCTACCGCATCCTCACAGAGCCGGAGAACAATATGCTGCGGCAGCAGCAGGTGGGCAGAACAGGCGCAGTGGGATCACCGGGAGTTGGGGATCGGGTGCTTGACGGCGAGTACGGGCAGCTCCCCTGCTGGGCGGTTTGTGAGCGTGCGCCTTGGGCACGTCCCACCTCCCACTGGGCGCTCAGCCGGCCGTACATGCTCCAGCTACGCAGGACAGGATCAGCCATCACGCCAGCCGCGGGTTTCTGCTCCTTTCTCCCAGGCACAACTGCCTCGCTGTCCTCCACTTGCCATAACAGCAATTGCGTACTACAGGGGTCCCCAAATGCCATCCTGTACACACACACCCCCGGTTCCCCCTTGCCTGCCTCTGCCCTCCCGATGGCGGCTGGCCGACAGGGACCCTCATGCCGTGAAACTGTTCGTGCCCCTCCCATGGCCCATCGTGCTGGCGAGTCGTGCTGGCCACCCTATACCCATTTTCCCTCCTCCCCTTCCCCCTCCACGTTTCCGGTTCACTGGCTTCGCCGCTCTGTGGTTAACCCCTCCCTCCGCCCTCGCCCCCCTCCCGCTCCCCCAGGAGCTGCTGGCTACGGAGGGCGTGGCGCTGAGCTTCACTGAGGGGGCGGTGCGCGCGCTGGCCTCGCTGGCGGAGCAGGTGGGGCAGGCCGCGTGGGGGCCCGTCGATGCAGGGGTGGGGGGTTTTCGCGGAGGGTACTGACGAAGCAGCTGTGGGAGGCTGCGAGAGTGGGCTGAGGGAGTTGCGGGTGTACAGGGCAGATGGCGTATTGGCCCGGGCGCGTTGGGATCGGGGCCGGCAGGTGGACTCGTGGGCTCGGCAAGGACTCAATGTGAGCACGTCAAGAGGGCTTCACTACCAGCACATGCTCTCCGCCAACCACCTAAATGCAGCTCCCAACACGTGTTGCCCACCCCTCGCCTGGCACGCGCCACCATGCCAACCGCCGCATGGACAACAGAGCGTCCGGCCCTCCACGGCTCTCTAGTCCTCCAACCACTGCTGGCATGCGTCGTACATCAACGCACCGCATCGTGTTGCACCCTCCAGGCGAACCGCCTGCTGGACAACATCGGCGCCCGGCGGCTGCACACGGTGCTGGAGCGGGTGCTGGCCGACATCAGCTTCGGAGCGCCGGAGAGGGTGGCGGAGGCGCGGCAGCAGGGCAGCGACAGGTGGGCACGTGGGGGCGCGGCGTCGGGCGAGCAGGTAGCTGGCGCAGCAGGTGGAGCGTGTGCAAGGTGCAGGGACAGTTGCGTCGTGGGTGGCAAGCCGGGAACGCCATGTGCGCAACTACCTCCTGCAGCTGGCTACGACCAGGGAGCAGAGGGGGGGTTCACGACAGGTGTTGGCCTTGCGCCGTGCCGACCTGCAATCAGGCGCAACCGTGCTGCCGTGCCGTTTTCCACATGCTTGCCGTACAGGTACGAGTACGTCGTGGACGAGCAGCTGGTGCACGCCAAGCTGGATGACCTGCTGAAGAAGCAGGACCTGTCACGATACGTGCTGTGAGGCTGGCGTGAGGGCGCCGACACAGTGCGCTTGGTAGCGCAGGAGGCCTACCAGGCGTGCAAGGGTCACACCAGCTGAACCAGCAGGCCCGGCTTACACACCCTACTGGGAATGGTCAGGGCGTCCATGGCAGGTTGGACTGCATCTGATTTTGGCGGCGCGCTTGGACGAAACGGGCATGTGTGCGCATGGAGGCGGTGTGGTCAAGCGAGAAGTGCACATGCTGCGAGGTTGGCGGAGTGAAGGCTGTGTTTTTGCACCGGCGTGTCCTGGGCTGTTCAGCGTCACTGGAGGCTTGGTCCCATTGTCCCCTGTGGAGGGTCCCCTGCTTGGTTCTGGATGCACCAACAGCGTCGCTGCCGTGTGGTGTAGGATGGGCTGTAACTCTTGCAGGTATGCCCACTGCCTGACTCCTCCTGGGGTGGATGTTTGCGGTCAGGCCAGCCACGATCGGTCCCTAGCCTGTGCAACCCCAACCAGCTGAGTTTGTACGGCATTGTCGGGACAACAATGACCATTTTATGGGTTACAGCTATCCTGGCCTTACCCAGCCGGGAACATATCCCTGGCGCGGGAAGGCCAGCTGCGACAAACGGTACAAAACCGCAATGAGAATTGCACCCTTTGTGCATCAAGTCCTGCTTCTCTTCTCATATTGCCTCGGCAGGCATATGCACCCCACACCAGCACAACGCGCCGAGGGCCAGGCTTGGTTGCCACACACCGACGCACCGTGCCTGATTGGCAACAAGCCCTCAAAATTGGCACCTCCGCTTCCATGCCGGCCCACCACGAATGGCGACGATCCCAACGCTGCCATTTAGCGAGGCCCAGACGGGGTGAACACCAAGCCCCTACAACGAGCAGGTAGGGTAGCTGCCAGCGCCCAATTCGAGACCCGCTCACCCCGAAAACCGAACCCTGGGTCACAATACACGAAACTGGTCAACATCCTGCAGCGGTACTTAAGCGCTTAGTTGCCCTTAGCGGCAATCTGAGCGGAGATCATGTCAGCAGCCTCCTGGACGGTGCTGATCTTCTCAGCGCCTGTGGGTGCGGGTGGGGCATGGAGGGTGACGACACTCAAAAGGTGCCACAACGCATTAAGGACAAGTTAAAAATATTCAGCAGCGACAGGTCAGCCCAGGACCCGATTAGAGCTGGGATACCACTATTATGCAAGCGGACAAGCGCTCGCCTATGCCCTAAAATCCCGGTCGATGATTTGGAATACAGCGCTGTGTAGCAATGACATTCCCTGGCGGACAGTGTGCAGGGCCTCGAAGCCCCCGGCTTAAGGCGCAAGTGCAAAATGCTCACCATCCTCGTCCAGGGCAATCTCGAACTTCTCCTCCAGAGCCATCATGATCTCGACCTGTAACGCATAAGCCGAAGGCGAAGTTCAGCGGGGCGGGTAGGTGGCAGAGGTAGGAGCACTAAGCGCGGCGGCTAACGCATACAAAGGTCAATCGCCCCAAACGCTCACCGTGTCCAGGGAGTCAGCGCCCAGGTCAACGAACTTGGCCTCGGGGGCAACCTGTGAGCGTTATAGCGCAAGGTTACAGCACCATGCCAGCGCGCAGCGGGTAAGAGGGCCACTTCCTCGTCAGCATGCGCGACCTCACCTTCTCCAGCTCAGTGCCCAGCTGGGTGGAGATGATGGCGCGCACGTCCTCCAGAACCTTGGCCTTGTCCTGTAGGCACGATTGAACATTGCGTGTCAATTCCCCCGCATCGTCGTGGAGTGTAGGGACATCGCAACTTCGACCGCAACTCACCACGGCGTTGGTGATGACCCTCCGGCCGCGCACAGAGACGGGGCGGATAGCCTGAATTGAATTGAGCGCAGAGTGAATGGCTTTTTCCAATTGGCAGGACGCTGGCGGGTAGGGACAGTTCCATCCGCACCTGCACGCGCGCCGGCGCAGCGCGGCTAGCAACAGCCTTGCGGGTCATGGACAGGGCCATTTTTGTGTATGTGGCGGTGTATGAACCGTAAGGAGGGTCTCTGTAACGCGTGGGAGAGTGCTTCAGCAGGCGTTGGAAAGGCAGATAAGTTCATTGGGGCAGATGCAGGGTCCATGCCTCGGCCGCCCCCCCTGGCGCACCAACGACCATCCTACAAACCCATACGATAGGCCATACACAGCGCATTGCAACTTCGGACGCTTCGAAGTCGAGCAGCCAATCGGCAAGCAGCCTCGCGCGGTAACGCCAACGCCAGCCGGGGCATCGGCTTACTTGAATTATGCCTCGACGGCGAACGCTCACTTCACCGCAATGTCCAACAGCATAGTTGCAGCTGACTCAGAACCATGCGGGCTGACAGGCAAACCCAACGACTCCTTCAGTGAGCCACAGCAAACCCTGTCCTTGACGGGGGTGCTCCCCTGGTTACTCTTCCTCCCATTCTGGTCTCGTCACCACCGAATGAGCCTTGAGCTTTGCACCGTCCATAGTGAATCCCATACCGGCGGCTATAGCACACTGGGACTACGGCGGAGGTGTGTGGGTCACGGCCCACATGCCTACAGTGAACGTCCCTCGTGTGTCCATCCTGCCACGTGCCATTTTGTGGGTGTGCAGTTGGCAGTTCCTTGGGGTAAAGCTTGACGCACCAGTACATTGGTACGGAGTTGCTTGCTCTGCGGCTCATCAAGGTGTCATTTTGGCTGACAGAGGGTGGCATACGGGCGGGCCCCTGGGGTTCGTGCGGTACGTGGTGTACCGTCTGAGGTCTGACTCCTGGTCCGACTCGTAAAATCTCTGGTACTCTGGTACTCGTGGTGTACTGCGTACGGGGTACGACGATGATCTCAACCTGCCTCCCCATCCAACCTGCAAGTCACCGCCGTGTTGCAAGACCTTGTTGCAGAATGTGACGTGCGTCTTGATGGCAAGGTGGCAGGCACCATCACCATCGTAGCAGCAGCAACGCCATCAGCCACGTGCCAGCCCGGCTGCTGGCCCTGTGCGGCTGGTCTGTTGGCCAAGGCGCTGAAGCGGCACTACTGGTCTGTTGTGCACCGCTGTACGTCACACTTCGGTTATTCATATTTACAATGCCTGGTTACTGTGTGATAATAAAGAGGGTGGCAAACGATCCTCTTTCAGCGCACTCCTTGGCGCAACACCAGGAGCGCACCGAAAGGGCAGCCCATGCTGTGTGTATTAGTATGCAAAGGGAATAACCTACTCAGACACAGCCCATCACACCGCGCCTGGCCTCCTGCCTGAAATGCGGCAAACGGCGGGGTGGGGGGTGGTCAAATGACAGCTATGCGCACATGACACCCAGCCGACTTTTGAGCAAGCTCCGGGGGAGCTGCCCCAACAAGCTTCATGCAGCCGGTTGTCCCAGCGATATACGGTGCACAAAACCTATGAGGACTTGCTAGGCACACGCCCCTAATCCGGCACTTCGAGCTACTGCACAACTCAGCAAGCCATGCGACAGCAGAATCCAACAGCTGTACGTCGCCATTCATGTCCTCGGCCACCGCAACACGTCAACGGGGCTTCGTGTCATGATGTGCAAAGACACAATCCTCCCTTTCATGCACTCAACAGCCGACTAGAATAATCTTTCCGCTTCGTTAAGCCTGGCTGTATGACGCCCTACTGACGATCAATCCCGTACGTACACCGACAAAACGCATGAAGTTGACCCGGGCTAAGCCTTTGTTCGAGTCCGGCTACAACATAACCTGCACGATTGCTAGCCTAGTATCCTTCTGCCGTGAAAGGCTCAAAGCCGCTACCGCAAGTACCGGTACACAATCACGTGGAAACAACCACACCGCAACAGCCGTACGACTTGCAACTCGTGCTAGGCTCCGTACCTTGTCCCCATCCCGTGTGTACAAATCCTTCCGGACCCATCTCCGTCAGGGACAAAACTAGGCAGAGGCCTAATAAAGTACAAGAATGTGATGTACCAGACGTAATGTACAACCGCCCGCATGGCGGGGGATGAAAATAAGTACAACCGGTGCAGGCGCCCCAAGGCGGGGCGTGCACACACCCGGTTGGGTGGAAAGCCCGCACCCGTCGACGAATAGAATGCCGTCATGCATCACCATTAGTTCTTTGCGTGATATGATATGCACGGGCGTTTGGCCGCAGCCGCACTGACCAACGGCTGGGCAATGCTCCGAAGCGCGAACAGCAGGGCGGCATGCAGCAGCCGGTGTGCTGATGCTGCACATCTGGGGCCCGCGTGTCCGGCGTCAGCCACCCACCAGGGCCCAAGCCACCCTTCCAGCCCCCGTCCCGCGCCCTCACCGCCAACCATCCATGCAGCCTCTGGCACTGGCCATGCCTCCACCAACACTTGCATGCACGACAGCTGACATGCCAGGCGACACTCGGGCAGCTCCGCCACACACTACAGCCAGCGACTGCATCGCGATATGCCACACGCCAGCCACTCTGCCTTCTTGATACTTTCCACCGGCCTACCCCATAATCCTGCTCTTGTTCCTCGCATTGGCTCACAGTCTGATGTATTTCGACGTCAAGCGATGGACGCCACAACCTGTAGCTATGCACTAGTGACGGGCCAGCAGAGGCTGAGTAGCACCCTGCAGGCGCGCGCGGAACGTGCACCGCTGGTGCGCCCGCGCCGTATGCTCACGTAAAGGTACCCGCACGGTCAATCCACTGCAATCCCTGCACGCACGCGACAGAAGAACCCGATGCACATTACCTGCCTGCTCAATGCTCGCTACGTATCTTGCTTGGTGTCTCTCTCTGCTTGTCCCGTCACAATGAGGTGCCGCGCAGCTGGTTGCATTCCTCGCCCTTCACACCCCGCCTGTACAACCAGTCTGCCACAAAGCCGACAGCACCGTCCCTGGTGCTCAACCAGCTCCCCACTATATCCATCCTCGTCTAGCAGCCGCTTCCTCGCCCGACAGCACCTCCCTGCGTGTGCAGGCACCCGCGTATCCCTGACTCCCTGACACCTCACCCCGCTTCATCGTGTACCGTGTGCCTCACATGACCTCTCACAGCCCGGCCCCTGCCACGCTCGTCAGCATCTTGCGCCTGCTCCAAAGCCTGCGAAGGGACAGGGTCAACACGCGCTATCCGTATGTGATGCGGAAAGGACGGATGGAACAGGCGTACGGCACAGCGGGACTCGTTGCCGGGCGCGCAGCAGGCAGGGGCATGCCGGCAGCGTGAGCAGGCTCTGAACAGCCGGGTACCATGATCACATGGGTCCTCTGCATGGAAAGGCCCACCTGTTGTTAAGGCGCTTGTTGAGGTAGGCCGGCATATACTCCACGTTGGACAGGTCGGTGCTCTTGAGCAGCTCCAGCTCCTCAAACACGTCCTCCTCGCCGATCTCGGCCAGCTGGGCCATGACCTGCAGCGGGACAGGACATCAGAGGGAAAGGCTTACGAAGTGTACGGTACCAGGAGTGGGACAACGCTCGGCCGTACGCCAGGTAGACACTGCAGCTACCGTATCGTTCCCCCGCATGAGCATGCAAGCGTTGCCGCAGCAAAGTTCGCGGCTCGTGTTTCAGGACTCAGAAGTCGCCTCGCGACAGCACAGCGTCACTCGTGCGTCCTGGCGCCCGGCGCACCTTGACCACCCCCGCGTCAAAGTGCTTCCACTCCATGTAGGAGCAGGTGGCGATCATCTCCTCCAGCCGCTTGTACACGCGCAGCGGCAGCTTCTGCAGGATGGCCTTGGACGACACCGGGGTGCTGTTGGCGCGCACCGTGGCTGCGGGAGTGAGGCCGAAAGCGGGCAGGCGGTGATGGAGGTGCCCAGGGTTCAGGAGGCGGGATGCCTCGAAGTAACAGGGCAGACAGAGGCAACGAGCAGAAAGGACAGGTACGGTAACTGACGCGCTTTGTCGGGTCTGTAGGCGTGTTGGTCCAGACAAAGAGGACACCAATACTGATCAAGCACTAACCAGGGCTTGCGGGCACCCGGCCACAATAGCAACACACGTATCTGGCCACGGCAGGGCCAGGGACGCACCCGACGGCAGCGACGCTCCCGCACCTCCCGGGCCCACTGCGCCGTGCGGTCCGCCCAGGTGGTGGTAGTTCTTGATGACGTGGTTGATGTAGGCCGCCATGTGCTGGATGCCCGCCAGGCCGCAGCCGTTGTCCGCCGCCAGCATGCGCAGCGCGCCCACCGCCTCCTCCTCGCTCTTCTTGAGCGTCAGCTGGTGCAGCACGCCGTCGTCAAAGTCCTCCGCCTGCGGGTGCCAGCAAGCACAATCATAAGGACAGCTTTGCATCGTGTCCGCACAGTGCGCGGACGACCAGGTGCGGCTGACGTGCGTTGCGTGGTGCAGCGCGCCGTAGCCCACGTCCTCGGCCTACGGATGCGAGTGGGCCGGGTGGTCAAATGGCACCTCCGCAACACCTCCTCACAAGGTCCTGCACAGTCATGGACTCCGACTACGCAACGCCATGGCAGCACACGGGTGCACAACCAAGGACACCCGAGGGCCTTGCACCGTGGCCCACATCAAGTCTGTTGGGCTGGCACTGTTATTACTCCTGAAAACGTCGCCCCGCCCCGCACCTTGAGCCCAGGCACGGTGCGCAGCAGCTGCGCAATCTCATCCCGCACGCGCGGAGTCAGGCGGGGGTGCAGCACCTTGCCTCCAAAGGGGTCCCGCAGGCCCAGGCCCACAGCCATGCCCACGCCGCCGCCGCTGGGCAGGCTCTGCGCCATCAGCTTGCTGCCAGCGGCGGCGGCGGCGGCGCCCGCCAGCAGGCTGGCCGCCTGCGCTGCCTGCACCGCCGCCACCGCCTGCGCCGTCGTCCCCATGCGGTGGTGGTGACCCGTGGGACTGACCAGCGCGGATCCAGCCGCCGCGGCGTGCATCTGCAGCTGCTGTTGCTGCTGCTGGTGCTGTGCATTGCGGGCGGCGAGGGCGGACCAGCCGCTGAGGACGGCGGCGCCGGCGCCGTTGGGCGCGCTGGAGCTGATGGGCAGGCCGGCGGGCGAGGCCAGCACCTGGGGGTCGGAGGAGCTGATGCCAAGGCAGGCGGAGGGCACGCGGGAGGCGTGGATGAGCGCCTCTGAGCTGTCGATGCTGCTGGTGCAGCTGCCTGTGCCTGTGCCGTTGGGCTGTGGCTTGGTGCCGGCACCGGCAGGGGAGAGAGCCGCCGCGACGGAGGAAAAGGTCTTGGTGCCGGCGGCGGCGAGCCCGTTGGCAGCCAGCGGCGGCTTGTGGGAGACCGCGGCGGCGATGGAGCCACGTGGCGGCGACACGCCGGTGACGGTTGCGGAGGCGGCTGCAGTGGCGTCGGCGTTAGGCAGGAGTCCGCGGCGTGCGGAAACGGAGGATGCGGTCGAGTTGGCGGCGGCGGTGGAGGCGCTGAGCTCGGAGCCGCTGGCGGTGGGCTCGTAGCCGATTATGGCCTGTGGTGGCGCAGAATCATGATTGAATGACAAGCACACACCATGTCCGCAAGGTGCCAAGAATCCGTGTCCGGAAGGAATGGCCATGCCGCCTTGAAACACAGAGTGGTCATTTGTTATCGCACTCGGACAAACTGAGTTGCTCACCTCGAGGGACAACGCCACGTCCAGTGGGTCCACCAGGCCGCCCGCACCACTGGATACCTCCTCGCTGTCTTCGCTGAGGCTTGGCGGCTGCGGCCCGCCCACAGCGCCACCCAGGCCCGCCCCCGCCGCGCCCTGCACCACGCTCGCGATGGGCCCAGGCGGCACGTGTGGACTGCCGCCCGCCGCGCCGGGCAGCGACCCATGGGTCATGAGCCACGGGCCGTTACTTCCGTTGTCGGTTGACGGGGCACTCCGGCCGGAGAACAGAGCGTGCGTGGACATGGACACGTCGGGGGAGGATGACGGCCAGGCGGCGTAGCCCATGTTGGTGTTGCCGTTGATGGTTGCAAGACCGTTGGCGGTGGTGAAGCCGTGGGGTGTGTGGTGCAGCCCGCCCGGGGCGGACCCCACGACCATGCCGTTCGCGTCCGTGCCGCTGGCAGTCTGCGGCATGTAGCCAGACAGCGACAGGCCCAGCTGCGCCTGCTGCAGGCCGTTGGCGGTTAGGGGGTTGCCGAGCGATGCCTGGCGGTTGACATTTGACATGTCCAGACCCATGCCGAGGCCAAGCCCTCCGTGTGAGCGACTGTTCCACGGGAAGCCGCTCTGCAGGCCAGGTTGCAAGGAGTTTGGTTAAACAAGTCCACGGATT
The DNA here is from genome assembly GCA_036984285.1 of Chlamydomonas sp. KOR1. Taxonomy (NCBI): domain Eukaryota; kingdom Viridiplantae; phylum Chlorophyta; class Chlorophyceae; order Chlamydomonadales; family Chlamydomonadaceae; genus Chlamydomonas; species Chlamydomonas sp. KOR1. Next base: position 233,131 of record BQMZ01000233.1, read on the forward strand.
GTAGCATCGATCATGCATCCATTATACTAAGCTTCCGCTTAGACTGGCCCGTGCGCTTAGCTCAGGTAGCGATCGGCACCGATGGATCGAAGGCAATGAGTGCGTTGCCACGAGGCAGGGGCAGGCGAGGCGCACCTCGGTGCTGGGCGGCGACATGGCGAACAGCTGCTGCTGCGCCTCCGCCGCCATCGCAGCCGCGGCAGCCGCCAGCATGTTGGCCTGGTGCTGGTGGTGTTGCTGCTGTTGCTGCTGCTGCTGCTGCTGCTGCTGGTGTTGCTGCTGTTGGTGCTGCTGCTGCTGCTGCTGCTGGTGTTGCTGCTGTTGGTGCTGCTGCATGGCCGCCGCAGCAGCTGCGTTGCCGCTGTTGGCCCACACGTCGGCGATCTCCCTCGGCACGTGCATCAGCTCCGAGCCGGGGCCGGCAGGGGACGCCCCCAGCATGGCGGCGGCGGCGGCGGCCATGGCGGCGTCGCCCTGGTTATGGTTAGCGGGGTCGTTCAGGCCGTTGCCGTTGGGGCCAACACTGCTGGACGACTGGCGCTGGAACATGGGGAGCCTGCGGCGCAATTGTAAAACGCGCGTGGGCCACACCTTGGTAAACGGCACCTCGCCTGTATGCCACGACACGATACGGCGCAGGCAGCTGGGAGCACGCGCGGGACAGCAGAAAGGACGCTGCAGGCCAAAGCTAGCGTCCTGTATATGAGCAGCAGCAAACCAGCAACAGCACGGCTGCCGTTTCGCGCCCACCTCATGCCACTGGTGCCTCCGAAGCTGCCCACGGCGAAGGCACTGTCCGCGGGCGACGACTGCGTCCAGGCGGAACCGAAGCCCAGCGCCAGGTTGGCCAGGCCCGCCAGCGCCGACGCATAGCCGCCGTCGCTCTCCCCGCCACGGCCGTTCGTCACAGCCTCGCTGCTGCGGCGTTGGAAGGTGTGCACGTGGCTAAGGCTGCTAGGGACGGACGACGCCAGGTTGCCGCTGGGGCTGAGCAGCAGCGGCTCGGAGGCGGCGGGGTGCATCTGGGACGCGCCGCTGGGAGGGACGGTACCGTTGGCGTTGGCGTCGGCGGAAGCCCTGGGAGCGTTGGGGCCGTCGGACCATGCGTGGTGCAGGGGCAGGGTGATCTGCGGGGCGGGCCCCGGGGCGCCGCCTCCCGATGCGCTCCGCGATCCGATGACGTTCGCAGGCCTCTCGCCGGCGTTGCCCTGAGGTGGTTGCTGCTGCTGCTGCTCCTGCAGCTTCCTGGCCGCTGCAGCGTCTCCCGGCGACTCGTACTCGTACAGGAATACTGGCAGGCCGCCGCCACCGCCGCCAGAAGCCTCGCTGGCGCCGTTGCTGCTGGTGCTGGCAGCGGGGGCCTGCTGCCATGCGCCGAGCGGCACCCCTGGGAGCACCACGCCCGGCGCCGAGTTGGCGCCGGAGGGGCTTCGGCCGCTGGCACCGCCTCCAGAGCCCAGCCCGCGCAGAAGCTGCTCCAGCATCAGGCTCACCGCGCGCTCGCCCCTCCTGCTAGGGGAGTCGCCCACCCGGAACGCGCCCCTTCCGCGCGGCCCGCACAGCACCTCACCGACACGTGCCACCATGCTCCCGCTGCTCGCACTCCCAGTGGGTGCCAGGGGCAACGCCGCACCCGTGCTGCTCCGCCAGCCGCCTTTCTGGCCGTCGGCGGGAGCTGCCGTCGTGCGTTGGAGCACAGCCGCCAGCCGGGGGTCAGCGGTTGCGAAAGCGCGCAGGGTAGTCGCCAGGTCCGACACGTGCAGAGTGTACGGCGGCAGTTGGCCGTCCGGGTCGCGGCGGGTGACCAGGGAGTAGCAGGCAGCCACGGCTAGGTAGACGTCGTCGTCGGTGCCGTATTCGGGGAAGAAGGCCTCCACCGCGGACAGGACCTTGGCCAGCTCGGGTGTGACGGTTACAGTGGTTGGCGGTTGAGTGGAGCCGTTAGGCAAGGAAGGGGAGGAATGGGCGCTGCGCGCCGCGCCGGAGGGCGGCGGCGGGGAGATGGAGGGGGGGGCCGCCATGCCGAGTTCCTTGGCGAGTTGGGTCATGTTAAGCCACAGGACCTGGGAGACGGGAAAACGTGGGCGCAGCAGGCATGGGGTAGTGCCGTGTGCGGACGGCAGAATCAGCACTGCCGGGACATGCGACTGCAAACAACGGCTACAGACGTTGGTACGGCTTCCTTCGACCAGAAGCCTGCGAGCACGGGCGCCCTGTGTGAACGGAGTTCAACTGCATACGCAGCAGCTCACTGGCAACGAATCGTCCAAAACCCTATGCCTGCCGTGACACGTTCCAGACATAAAAGTGCAAGTCTAAACCAAGTCATACACAACACGCGGGAAGCAGGTTGCTTTGCTGACGCTCTACCATGCCATGGCATGGCGCAAAGACGTACTTGCATCCCCCAGTCGGGCTCCGTGATGCAGGGGTCCAGCTCAAACAGCGCAGCGAAGGCGGGGTCCGCCAGCGCCGTTTGCAGCTGCACCAGAGGGGGCAGCGGTGGCGAACCACCGCGCGCCTGGCTGGCCTGCGCCGCATCACATTCGCCGTTGTTGTGTCCTTGAGAGCCCGCGGTGGTGGTGCTGCTGCCGCTCCCGGTTGCGGACTGCATACGGGGACGATGGCAGGCGGAGGCGGAATAGTAGTGACCGTATCTTACAGGCAAGTGCCGCAGCTCTTCAGGCACTCGGGTTTGCACACGGCCACAACTGATACACCCTTGAATCCGGCACACAGAGCGTGCGCAGGCAAGCCGCAAATGGAGAGGCAGGCTGGCAGGTGGTCCGAGTGCCAGAAAACAGGTGGCAGTCGTATCAACGCAAAAAATGGTCCCTGAACCTCATTGCCTTACCTGCTGCCTTGCGTGCAGCTGTTTTGCCTTAAGGATGTCTTCCAGGTGGCATACTCGGAGGCGTAGCTCTGGGTCGAGGAGCAGTGCCAGCGCCACTTCTCTCCTACACAGAGGGAAGTGAGACGGTGAGACAGACTGCATACCCGTATTACTCGTATAATATACAACTGAAATTGAGTCACATCAAGAACAAGGGCAAGGCTTTAGGCTTCGTGATGCTGCAGTCGTTGGAAAAGGGCACCAAATGCGCGCGTGAAAAGCGTGGCCGACAGCAAACGTTCAGTGCCAGGGCACGCACAGCAGAAGGCGTTGGGTTGTACATAAAAAACGCTTGTGTGTAGGCGAGGCGACCACATGGGCCAGGACACGGCCACGAGGCCACCGCGCAGAAAAAGCCCCTTGTCGTCGCGAGCAGCAAGATTCGATTCGGCGCGGCAATGCGACCGCGGAGGAATTGTATTATGTTTTTGAAGCACAGTATTGGCGTACCGACGGGTTAAGCACGTAGGTTGCTTACGAAGTCGACACAGCGCCCGAAACGCTTACACCCTAGGTATCAATGCGCTCCTACATACGAGTATGGTCCCGAGTACAAGCATTGCGAATGGTAAAACCCTTGCTACCCACTTGGCAGCGTTGGGGCCGGTAGATGACCATTGCCTTGCGACAGAACTCGCCACAGAGGAAACGTAGTCGCGGGGGTAGAAGGCCAGGTTTCCTTTCGGAGGTCGAAGGAATAGCCGCTCGCTGTTCTCTCGAGCTGAGCGCAGAGCGGACATCGTGTGCTAGCTCGGAACAATTCACATCTGTTAGCCCAAACCCCAGTTACTCAACAAGCGCCGGTCACCGTGCCTCTACACTGCAGAAGATAAATTCAGGTTTTGCTGTTTGCAATGCATCAAAGTTAAGCGGAGATTTGTTTGTGAGGGTGAGTGGTTTGGAACGAAGAAGCCCAAGCTCCACCGCGCGGCACTGGCACGGGACAGAGAGGACAGAGAGTTTACATGAGTTGAAGCAGTGCACAGATACGCATGGTGCGTATAGTATATACGGTGGGCCATGTACACGGTGCATTGCCCAATTTTCAACTGCCACAGACACACCGATGTCTGCTAGGTGCTCGGTCTACGGTCGCGTTGGATCATTGGACCCAACATACAATAATGAATTGTCTTTCATTATCTGTAAGCTGTAAGTTGAACGCCATTGCCATTTGCGGGTTCCCGGCAATGTGTGCGGCGGGTTTCAGGCCGCGGGTTCTCTGTCATGCGCCCTGTCTTGTGCACTCCTGCACACCCGACGAAATTCAAGGGTAGATTGAAGGTTTTCATCATGCAGCAGCTGTCACGCGGTGCAGTGTCCGCGTCATTCCCGCTGCGGTCTCCCCTGCTGTCCTCGGGCCTGCGGTTGGCAGGGTTGGCCTGGCCCAATCACTGCCTTTGGGCGCAGATCCCTGTACATGCGATTACTTGCCCCTCGCCCTCCACACACTTGATCATTTTGTCCCATTGGCACACTGACGAGGGTTCCTTGCACAGTGGGCACAGGCCTGCAAAGCCCCCGTTGCCACAATCCCACAAACGAGTGGATCAACACCGCCAGGCCTGCGAACCAACTGAAGCTCATAGGCATCTGTAGTGGCCAAGGTTTGGGCCTGGGTTGGCCTTCCAAAGCGCACTCACATGCACACACGCCATCACAAGGGGATACCTGCAAATCTTACGCTTCATTCCTGTGTCAAAAATTTGCGGAATGATGGTGAGACGGTAGGGGACCCCGCAGATTTGCATCAGTATCGTTTCCGGACGGGCAGGTACTAAGGAGCATCCTTCCAAGTCCTTCCTCCTTCGGGACTTCGGCCCTGCTACTGCATGCAGCACCTGTTCAAAACCAAGCACCGTTGGCGATCAGGACAGCGATCAGGAAGGTCAGGCCTGCACAAGATGCGTCAGTCATCACTCCACCTGCTGCACTGCACGGCGTGAAGCCAAGCGCACGGCACCGCAGACAAACCCCCTGCTCTGCAGCACACTGCGCATCCTGCAAGCGCGAAAACTGCGCCATTGATACTTGCTCCTCACGAAGCAGGAGGACCATCATTGCAAAAAACCGTACCATGAAATTCAACAAGCTAGGGCATCCGGCCAGGCCCAAGCAATGTGTACGACCAAGCGGAGCTGGCGCCCAGCCTGGACAGCCGCCGTGTACGGTCCACGGCCCCACAGGGATCCATACCGCCACATGCCATGATGCACAGGCCAGCGCCTGTGTCCAGTACGACAGGTTCAACCTTGGCACAGCCGCACCTCCGCATACACGGCACCTCTGCCGCCCCCCTCGCCGCCACGTGGTCACAGCAACACAGCCTGCATGCAGCGCAGCCAACGCCCGCGTGTCCGTTGGGGCTCACTACGCTGCACTCATAATCCGCCACACCACCTCCGTGCCCTTCTTCGATACCCGTACGTGGGTTGGGGTTGCTGCAAGGAAGGCGAAGGTCAGGCCGAGCGCCGTTCCTACACAAACGTGATGACACGCAAGCAAGCCACGGTTAGTTGCCGCAGCCGACCCATCGCCCGTAACACTTCAAGAGTGTGTGCCCCGGTCTGCCTGTTCCTACCAATCCTTTGACTACTACCCCACATGCAGGTATCCAGCAGATCTACACAGCGGACTTTGTACCACCACCAGCCGACTCAGTCCCCAGCAGACGAAACTACTTCACTGGACCAGACTGGAACTTGCTGGGAACCATACCTGGACCATACCATATGCTTCATTCATCGTGCGTGGCTGCACCACTGCTTTGCCATCCGAGCGCTGTGAGGTGACACCGCTTCATCCTTGCAAACGAAGGACCCATGCCCAGCAAGAGGTCCATACCTAAACCGCCACATGCTGCACCCCACCCCCCAGCAAGGCCACGTAAACAGGACCTCCCGTGGAGAGTGCAATAGTACCCAATAGGCAGGGCCTCCATGCCGCAATCTGCGTGCACGTAAGTATCCACGTCGCTTCCGCATGCGAAAGCCGCTCCTCCTGCCGGGGGCTCCTATGTGGCAATACCCATCTCTTTCAGGCCCTGCCTTGCTTCTTGCACTTCCTGTGGTGTGGCGTGCGTGACATGCGCGGTTGTATCCATTGAGGCATACGGCAAAGGCCCTGCGGCTGGCGCCCTAGCCCTCCACCACAATTGCCAGCCTGGGAGCAAACAGTACAACACTTGGGATGGTGCGAAAGCTGGCCATTACCCCGCCTGGTATAAACCGCTGATCCATGGTGTCAACAGTGCCTAGCTTCCAGAGGCTCACCCTTTTCAGCTCGTCAAGAGCTTCAGGGTAGCTTCTAAACGTCGCAACTCCATGTATAAGGCGAACGAGCAGGTAGGCCGCCACTGCGCCACACGCCACGACTGGCAGCTGAAACACGGAGTGGTTGCAGTGGGGTTTACAACAACAACTTAGGGCAGCATACAAGGGCACAGTTTGCGAGGAGGCGCATCACACGCTGGGGCCCTGTGCGGTGAAGCCCAGGGCCTAAGCAGTTCGGCTGCAGTGCCGGTGGTGTGCTGCTGGGGACAAGCACCTTGGGCCCTTCCCAGATACGCTGGATATCATTGCTGTAAACGCCACAGGCAACCGTAGTATAACGGACAATTTTATTGATATGTCCTGCCAATGCCCTAAACACGCGTGCCGTTCAGTAGGCCAGGGGACCAGGCTTGGGAGGAAGGGCACGAGGACAAGGGCTCGCAACACCCCGGGCATTCCACGATGCGGCCCAGACCCTGCACCAGCAAAGATGACCTACCAAGACTATGAGAAGGCGGTCACTGTTTGACCGAGCCGTGAGGAAGGCCGCTGCAAGCGCCACGAGCACCACTGCTCCAGCAGTGCCGAGGCGGTGGCAGCGCTTCATCGGGTTGCGCCCTGCCCGCCTGCGCGCAGTATCACCCGCCTCCTAGCTTGCAGCAGTCGGCCATCCTCATCAGAGCCAAGGAGCGTTTCGTCCTTGAGCCATGTGTGCAGTGTGCTGCGGGAGATGGGAAGAGGAAGGGACGGCCAGTACCAATGCAAGGCTAAAGTTGTCCGCTAGAGCTGTTCGTGAGTAGCTTTTCTTTTGTTAAGAAAAGATGTGCAGTCCTGCGGTGGACTGAGTGCTCAGGGTTCGTTTCGGCCCTAGACCGTACACGAGCAGTGCCAAGCTCTCGCTTTGCGTTGAGACAGAGTACGCAGAAGCAATTGCAACACGTGATATGGTCATTATTTATTAGCTGACAGCGCGAAGGTCTCAAGTCAACACGATGTTAAGGTCCTTTACGACTGCTCCAGCATAGCCTAGAAACATGCCTGGTATAAGTACAGCGGGGAGGGTGCAACCCAAGCCGAAAGGTGACCAGCGTCCTGACTATATCAGGGACATGCAGCAGGTCTCCCCTTGCCATGACACCGGCGAGCCTCTTGCCTCGCAGCGCGTTTCGGCCTTGGGAAGCAAAGCGTGGACAATGGCGATGGAGCCACTGCAGTCGCCGCTGCTGAGGCAATGGACGCGGCCTTGCAAGGGGGGATGTCGCAGACGTCCATGGCAAGTCCACGGCCTGGAGCAAAAGCCGCCCCCCTCACCCCGCCGCCCCAAGGGCAGCTTAACTGACAGCGGCATGCCATGCTTGCAGCTTGACGATGTGGAGGGCGACGAGGCGCTGTACTCCCACTTGCTGCCTAAGGTCATGGCCCCATACGACACCCGGCCTGGGGACACACCACGCGAAGTCTTGATACAAAGGTCTGCAGTGGGAACCCCCAGTGCACTGGGGCATGCAGCCTGGCGGGCTCAATGCATGTCATGTGGCCTGGCCACGAGTGTCTCTGGTGGCAGGCTGCTGGTATAGGTGCTTCAGGGACAGGCACTGCTTGTCATGCCCGTGGGGTACGGAACACCAACGAATCGCCAGCAGGACTGCTGACGCGCATACGATGTGTGCTGGGGCAACATGCAGTACTGAAGACCTTGCTGATCATATCGGCCTCTGAAGCTGAGCTCCACCACGTGGTTGCAGGAAGCGGCGGCAGTACGCAGCGCAGGATGTGAGCGCACTGGTGACAGCGGAGGGCGTGCAGCTGGAGGCGCCCGGCAGCGGTGTGTTTCCCCTGGAGGTGTTCGATGATACAAACTACGAGTCCCGGACGCACCAGGAGTGGGTCCCCCGAACGCCAGGTAGGCGAACGGGGGCAAAATTACTTGCCGGACCGCGGTGCACAAGCCAAGGCTGCGCTGGCGCAGCGACAAGCCATACCGGTTTGCACGATGCCCTGCCGTGCTCCTGTCGCAGCGGCGTTAAACATGGGCTGGAGCTTAACCTACTGGCTGTCAGACAGGGTGACTGTGAACCGCTTTGCGCCTTCCTGCAGGTGTTCCCGCCACCGCTGCCAAAGCACTGGTGCCCCTTGGCGAAGGAGGAGGCGTGTCCTGGGTGCCGTGCAGCGTGGTGGAGTACAACGCACACAGCGACTTGTACGCTGTGGTGCTCAAGGGGCAGCCGGGGACCGGCTCCGGCGGGGCGGCTGCGGACGGGGAGGGGCAAGACGGGGCGGGGCGGGAGGAGGAGGCTCCCACTCTGTGGCTGCCGCGTGTTAAGGTAAGCGAAGCAGCAGTCGCTTGGCAGGCGCAGGCTTGCGCACAAAGGAGGCAGACGCCGGATGCGGGGTTGGTTGGCCAGTACGTTGACCAACAAAGGGCGGCGGCAGGGCGGCGAAAGCTTCCAGGCGCGGGGCAGCCATACCTCGCTCCGGATGCAGCTCGCGGCCATGGGGCTCAGGACTGCGCTTCTCCACGCAGAATCCATTCCCGCAGAGCAACAAGGGATTACTGGTCCCGGCACCGCAGTCAGTTGCAGTCACGGCCTGCGTGTGAGTGTTGCGGTGCTGCCCGTGGTCTCCTGCAGGTGTGCTTCGGCGCGGAGGACCCCGCGGTGTTCGCACGCCGCCACGCGGAGGCACACCGCAGCCGCGCCCGCGCGGAGAGCCTGCTGCGCTACAACCTGTACATCGACTCGATGCCCACGGAGGACATCCCGCCCCTCACAAACGAGCAGGTGGGCCAATGGCACTCCCCCACCAGACCCCACTCTATTGCCTTTGCAAGGTGCACGGCTGTGCATCCCAAGCCTAACTCAGCGGGTTTACGTGTGCTCTCTCTGCCTGGTTGAGTTAACTGAGCATGTGTCTCCCGGCCGTGCTACAGGTCAACCGGATGCTCAGCTTTGCCCTGAACAGCAAGCGCCTTAAGGACAAGCTGATGGACACCAGTGCGCTTATCGCAGAGGTGCGTACCGGTGACGCAGCGCGATGCCGTGCCCTATGGCAGGCCACCTTTGTAGTGCTGGGGGTCGTGCTAGCTAGGCGACGGGATCCTGCTTCTGCGCTTACTGGACCAGAGCTCGAGTAGACAGGGACATCATGCTGAAATGCGTGCCATGGAGTAGCCAACCGTGTGCCTTGCACGGGAAACCACTGCGTAAGAGCGTCACGGCCCATGCAACCCCAGGTGAACATCGAGTACGCGCGTACCATGAACAAGGTGGTGTTCGACCAGGCGGTGCAGGCGGCGCGCGCGGAGCGGGAGGACGGCGTCAGCAGCATCAGCGGCGGCGGGCGCGGGGGCTTGGGCTCCGGCGCAGCGCTCATCCCCATTGACGAGGACTTCCCACGCGAGCCCCCGCGGGCCGTGCCTGACAGGGTAAGTGCCAGGTCGGCGGTGCGACGCTGCGAGCTGCTTCTTGGCCGGAGGCAGGCGTACTACCCAGGGAAACGAGGAGTTTGGCCCAAAAGGAGATGGGATGGCACATGCGGGTTCGTTGAAATGCCAGTTTGCCCAGTGGGGCAACCCAGGCGGGTAGTCACGTGGTTGTGACTGTTGGTGGCGCTTGCTTGCAGGGCACGGTGCCGATGGAGGGGCACCACGACTTCCCGCAGCAGTTCTCCGAGTTTTCTTTCAAGACGCTGCTGACGAAGCCGGAGGTCATCAACGCCATTACCAAGATCAAGGTCGAGTGCGCCAAGGTACGCACACGCAAGGGAATGGCACATGCTTCTGCGAGGTGTTCTGTGCGGAGCTGCTGCTGACGGGCTGACGCTCACCGCTTTCCAGGTTACCAAGATGTGCATCTTCAGCACGTACTACACCAAGTCGGCTCGCCTGGACGAGCTGGAGCAGACGCAGGTGCGCGGCGTGCGCGTGCGAGACCAATGATGTAGCCTTGTCGTGCGTGCCCTGGTTGTGCTCTGTACATCCTGCGGGTACGGCCCAACGTAGTACCAAAGCTATCAGTGCGCTTGCTCCAGCCTGCGTTCCTACTAAACCGTGCACACGTGATAAAGCCTTGCTGCTCTTTGTACCCCGCAGCTTGCATCGCTGGACTCGGTGGGCAACTACCTGAAGGACACGTGGTGCGTCACGCTGCGCAACTCCATCCGCATCAGCTTCAAGGACGTGGGCAAGGGCTGGTTCAACCTGGGCGAGGCATCCATGGTGGGTGGCCGGGGCGCGCCTGGTGCGTTGGCACAGGACAGCTGGGCTCGACGCAGGACAGCCCGCTAGTGGCTAGTATCCCCTTGTCGCCCTACGCTCCCAGTAAGTGTGTGACATGATTGCTTACCAAGTGTGCACGTGTGGCCGTGCAGGAGACGTACGAGTTCTCCAAGCTCAAGAAGTTCCTGACACTGACACGGTTCATCATGGAGGACACGCTGCGGGGCCTGGTGGAGGACAGCCTGGCCAAGTTCACGGCGTTCATGCAGGTACATTGAAAGCCACCGGCTTGTTTGCGAAGGCTGTGCCAGAGTCGTGCAGATTGCCTGCGCTGCCTGCCCGTCTCAAGTTGCACCTGCACCGCTGTCCTGCGTAGCGCCCACGGTCGAGCCCAGCCATGCTAAGGTCCGTAGGCAGGGAGATGCTGCAGCTGAAATGGCGGCTCCGCCTCTGGCCGCTCCCTCCCGTGGCATCATCGGTATGCATCGTACTGCATCGTACTGCTCACCGGAAATGCGCGTGCGCTTGTGTGGCGTTGCAGACCTGCTGCGGCAGCCGCGTCACGGTGCACAGCACCAGCCACGTGGAGGTGCTGGACGCGTCGGGCGTGGGGTCCGGAGCCACCGGCGCGGCCCCCGGTGCGGCTCCCGGCGGCGCGGTGCAGCCGGGGCGCAAGCCGCCGCTGCTGTCCATGGACCTCATGCCCAACAAGGACGCCACGCGCTTCGTGTACAGCACGCAGCCCGACCTCATCGTCACGAAGGTCATGGCGCTGTTCGACGCAGCCATCAGTAAGTGCTTGCTATTGTCTCAAATCCTGAATTGCTCGCAATGATTCTGCCACGTGACAAGTTACTTGCCACGCTTGTGTCGCAATCGCTATCGTACTCGGTGGTTGCCGCTTATTACCATTTACCCAAGCCTGTGTCCTAACGGCAGCCTCCCCCCCCCTGCCCCCGCAGACCGCACGCAGGGTCTGCACACGCTGGAGCCACAGATCATGGAGAAGCTGTTCTGGGCCTCGGCGCCCGTGCTGTCCACCGTGCACCCGCAGGTATGGCGGTCAGGCACAGGGCCAGGGCGCAGCGGTCGAACGTGGTGCCCCGTGCCTGTTGGTACGCGCCGTAGTCCCGCACGACCTATGGCCGGACGGTTGGGTGCACGACCTTCCCGTTGTTCTGTTCCAACTTGATGCCCACCAAGGTGTCATGATCTGCATCTTTAATGTCCTGCGTGGCGCAGGAGGAGGGCGTGGTGAGGCTGCGCGAGGGGCTGCGGGCCAGCCTGACCGCCGCGCTGGTGCCGCTGGAGGAATACATGGACAAGTTCTCCAAGTGAGCAGCGGGTTGAGTCACGGTTACCGCTGCACGGCCATGGCGAATTAACCCCCTCCTGTTTGCGATATGCTCGTGTCACCTACGCAAGCACCCCAGTTCAAGTATTGTGCATCATGATGCGACGTCACCCGTGGACAGCTGCCAGTGTTTTGTACTTTCCCACAGTACCTGATGGCTAAGACGCGGCTCACCCGCCCACCCCATGACCTCGCCACTGCAGGTACATCCCGCTGCTGCAGCTCAACGTGGACGCGTACGTGACCGCGCTGGAGAACAAGGCGGAGCTGTCGCTCACGGAGGTGCGCAATGCTGTTCGTTTTGTGCGGTCGCCTGTCACAGCCTCGATGCCAGAGCCGGCAGAGGACCTAGGTGAGGCCATTGGCTTCGTTGGTCTTGTCGGCTCATGCGCTTTGTCCTGTGTCTTGTGTGCCCTTACCCGCAGGTGCGCGCTGAGATCAAGCGCGCTGCTGCGGACCTGGAGGCGCTGCAGGAGGGCGTGCCGCCGGGCATCTCCCTGGGCCTCGTGCAGATCAACCTGGCCAAGGTAGGCTTACCATTCAGGGCCTTGACTGTTTGTGCCTAGGCGTCGCATTGAGAAGAGTGCCGTGGACCTGTAGCAGGTAGGAGTCGCGACACTTGGGTGGCAGCGTTGGTGTACAATCTTCTGAGCAGCCCTGCCCACGCGCCGCCACCTGCACCACCTCTCTGCGCCGCAGACCCGCGAGCTGCTGCTGAAGAAGCAGGAGAAGCTGGTGGCGTTGCTCAAGGCGCTGGCGGCGCGCGTGCCCCGCCGCGCAATCGCCGCGGTGTCCGCCAAGTTCGCAGAGATCGACCGCGCGCTCAAGGTACCGTACACTACTGTAGGCAGCATGCAGCAAGCCAGCAGCTGGCGCCGCTGCACACTGGCTGGGACCATTGTTGGTGGTGGCTGCTGCACGGCCGACGTGGCAATTGCAACCGGACTGTTCACGCTGCAGCGTTTGCTTTCCTTTCGGCTCCCACGCGCAGACCAAGGCCAACAACCTGGAGGACGTGGACGAGCAGCGGACGTACATCGAGCAGCTGCCCAACAAGGTGGGTGCCTTCCCGCTTTGCATGTATACAGCAGTCCCTGCCCCTACGGTTGCAATTGGTGGGAAAGCGGCACGTGCGCGAGGGAGCGTGGGCAGCTTGCCCGGCATCCCGTGCGAGGGGACTGGTGCTTATCTAGCAACAGCTCTGAGGGATGCTGTCACTTGTCAGAAAGGCGCACGTGTCTTACTGTATGCGACATGGGCATATGCACCGACAGATAACGGAGCTGATGGCGGAGGTGGAGTCCTTCCGCGGCTGGTACGAGACGCTTGACGGGCTGCGCTACCTGCTCCCGGAGGAGGACGCGCGGGACAAGTTCGCGGGGGAGAGCTGGGGCGTGCGGCTGTCGAAGCAGTCGGAGAGGCAGCTGGAGGTAGGGTTGTGGGGCCCATTGGGGTCTTCGGTGTGCGAGCGGCGGAGGAGTGTTGCCACAAGGCGGGGGCAGCGCAACTGGGCTTGAATTGTGTTGCATGCGATGTGACAAGACACGTGTGGGCTAGGCAGCGTAGTGGGCAGTCCCATCTCCACGCGTTGGGTTGTGACGCAAGCACGTGTCTGTGACTTGTCTGCTGTGGTGGCGGCGGCGGACATGAGCTTGTGGCTTGCTCACACCACATCTTTGGGCTACCCTTTGCAGATCCTTGCGGCGGACGAGGCGCGCTACAAGGCGGAGATGCTGACAGAGCAGGACATCTTCCGGGACACCGTGGGAGACCTCAACGTGGTGCGTGGGGCACGAAGGGGCAACCCCACCTGCACTTGTGGCATATCCTGGTGCTCTGCCGCCTCTCAATCCATTGCCGCAAGGGCCGCACGCCTGCCTTCAACAGGTGAGATGCAATTGTTTTGCCTCGAAGGTGACCCATTGGCCCCACCCACCCTCACCCACGCGCAGCTGGTCAGCAACTGCGGTCTGTACGTGGACCTGGCCAAGATGGAGGCGGTGGTGGCCGAGGTGCGCAGCCTGGACGAGCGGCTCAAGAAGGCGGACCGCGACGCCGGCGTGTTCAACAGCCGCGAGCAGCTGCTGGGCCTGCCGCCCACCGACTACAGCATGCTCAAGAAGGTCATCGAGACGTTCGACCCGTTCTTCCAGTTCTGGACCACGGCCCACAACTGGCGCACGCTGCACAAGAGCTGGATGCACGACTCGTGGGAGAAGCTGCACGGAGAGACGGTGGAGCGGGAGGTCACCAACGCCTACAAGGTGGGGCATGGAGCGGCGTACGACATTCCACCATGTTGCGGGCACCCTATTGGCCCACGTGCACTACCAGTGGGTCACATGAATGGCCGAGTCGCTGCCAAACACCAGAATGCGGTTGCTTAAAGGATTGGTACATCTGCGGCTGCTGGGTCATGGCAGGTGCTCTACAAGACGGCCAAGGTGTTCCAGCAGCGCGGAGGGCTGGAGCGGTGCGCCGACAACTGCGACCTCATCCGGCAGGAGGTGGAGGGCTTCAAGAAGTTCGTGCCGCTCGTGCAGGTGCGAGCAGCACAGTGCACCAACCGTCGTCCAGATGTACTACAAGTACCGCAACGCTTCCCCTCAGAGCCGTTGCTTAGGGAACCCTTGCCCTTCTGCACATTCCGTGTCCTGGCGTTATCGTACCGATAGTCTGCCGGGCTCCTCACCGCATACACTTCCCACACGGTGTGTTGGGCCCTGCAGGCGCTGCGCAACCCCGGCATGCGCGACCGGCACTGGGACCAGCTGTCGGCGCAGCTGGGCTTCAGGCTGCACCCCGACAAGAACTTCACGCTGGCCGCTGCCGAGTCCATGGGCCTGCTGTCGCACCTGGAGGTCATCACCAAGGTGGCGGACGTGGCGGGCAAGGAGTACGCCATCGAGCAGGTGCGCGCCTACACGGAAACAGACATGTTGCAACGCGGCAATCCAATCCGTCCTACGGCCTGCTGCGTGTGACGCAGGTGGTGCTCCGTGTCAAGGAGCAAGTTGGGTCGCTTGTGTTGGTTGTTTGTGAACTGAAGCTGTGTTGGGGTCGCTCGTGGTATCACGTTGTGCAGGCTCTGGACAAGATGCAGCGCGAGTGGGAGGGCGCGGAGATGGCGGTGCTGGACTACCGCGAGACAAAGACGTACGTGATCAGGGTGGAGGAGCAGCTGAGCCAGATGCTGGACGACCACATCGCCATGACGCAGTCCATGGGCTTCAGGTGGGGGCAGCAGGCACCATCCGCCACACCCGCATTACCGTGGTTACCGTGTGCCCTGACAGTTGCGGCGGAGGTCCAGCCCACGTCATGGGCAGCAGTCGTTGTTGCCGGTGTTATGTTTGCAACGATGCTCTGACCGCTTTGACGTCACCTTTGTTGAAACATGTGTGCACGTCCTTTCCCTCTTAACTGCAGCCCGTACAAGAAGCCGTTTGAGGACCGCATCTACAAGTGGGACCAGCAGCTCAGTCTGGTGCGTGCCTTGGGGTGGCCAGGCAAAACGATGATAGTATTAGTACCAGATACCTGTTGATCGTCGTTTACGGTTCCGAGCTTCCGACCTGCTTTCCATGCCGTGGCTACTGCATGTATTCTGCCGTAGATGTTGGTGCGCAAGATGCTTGCCGAGTCTGACCCCGTCGCGCTGCCCATACCGGTATCGCTTGCACAGGTGAGCGAGATCCTGGATCAGTGGATCCAGCTGCAGCGGCAGTGGATGTACTTGGAGCCTATCTTCGGCAGCGAGGACATCATGCAGCAGCTGCCGCTGGAGGGCAAGCGCTTCGCCACCGTGGACCGCATGTGGCGCAAGACCACCGAGGCCGCCAAGCGCAACCCGCTTGTGCTCAAGGTGGGGCGCGCACACCTTATGACTATCGCAAGCTTGCCTTCTTTTTCAGCTACGCGCGAGCACGATCGCGTACCTGCCTGGCATGGCATGGCATGATGCGGAGTGCTCGCTGCATCTGATGCCGTGCTCCGTTGTCCGGGTGCATCCCCGCTGCTGCAGGTGTGCGCGTCCCAGAAGCTGCTGGACTCGTTCGTCGAGGCCAACAAGCTGCTGGAGAGCGTGCAGAAGGGCCTGGCCGACTACCTGGAGACCAAGCGCCTGGCCTTCGCGCGCTTTTTCTTCCTGTCCAACGACGAGCTGCTGCAGATCTTGTCGCAGACCAAGAACCCGCTGGCCGTGCAGGTGCGTACGTCGTGCCGTATACCCCAGCACAGCACCAGGACATGTTATGCCATCAACACTGCCCACTGCCCATGCATCACTCTCTACCCTTGATATTGGCGCTGACGGTGGGCCTTTGCTTGGCGTTGCCTTTGCTGCGCTTCTCGCTTTTCTCAACACTATGTTCCCGCTGCTGTTCCTGAACTGCAGCCCCACCTGCGCAAATGCTTCGAGGCCATCGAGTCCCTCGACTTCGGCCCGGGCGGCGAGATCAGCGCCATGAACAGCCGCGAGCGCGAGAAGGTGCCCTTCGACAAGAGCATGCTGCCGCAGGGCAACGTGGAGATCTGGCTGGGCGAGGTGGAGCGGCGCATGCGCAGCAGCGTGCGGCAGCAGGTGGTGCTGGCCATGGCCGCCTACGCCAACACGCCGCGCAAGCAGTGGGTGCGCGAGTGGCCGGCCATGGTGGTGCTGGCCGTCAGCGCCATCTACTGGTCGAGGGAGGTGGAGGAGGCCATCGAGGGTGGGTGCAGACGCCTCTAGCAGCACACCTTAAAGCAGTCCAGGTGTCCGTCAGGCCGGCACAACGCAGCTGGCTACCTGCACGGCGGCGCGGGGCCGCTGAAGTGCGCACCGGTCATGTCCTGCCTCTACCCGTCCTACATTTTGCAGTAGATTTTGCAGCTAATGGTGTGTATGTGACCCCGGTCTGACTCGTGGGTCTGCAGGCGGCTCCGTGCCCGCCTACCTTGAGCGCTCCACGTCGGACCTGATGGACCTAACGGAGCTGGTGCGCGGGCGGCTGAGCAGCCAGGAGCGGCTGACGCTGGGCGCCCTCATCACCATCGACGTGCACGCGCGCGACGTGGTGGCGGAGCTGGCAGACGCAAACGTCAAGAACGTGAGCGGGGGGCGGGGGCACAGGAGGGGCAACGGTGGACTAGTGGACGGTTACATGGTTCATGGGGCATGGGGTTCTGGGCGTATCTGTGCCTCTGTATTCCGCTGTCAAATTTGAGCAACTCCAGTTTCTCCAGTTCTCCAGTTAAAGCAGCTCAGGGGCCCTTGCAATCTGCTCTTTGGTGTTCTGCGCGTCTCCTGCAGGTGACGGACTTCGAGTGGGTGTCCCGGCTGCGCTACTACTGGCGCAACGACGACGTGTCCGTGGACATGGTGCAGGCCAGCATTGCCTACGGGTGGGTGATACCGGTACACGCACCGCAGCTCCACCACAAAGATACTACCGTCAAGTCACAGGCACGGCTGCATTGGAAACGGCTCATGGTCATTACCTGTGTCCACTGCCGCCTGCCCCTCGCAGATATGAGTACCTGGGCAACACGCCGCGCCTGGTGATCACGCCGCTGACGGACCGCTGCTACATGACGCTCATGAGCGCCATGCACATGAACCTGGGCGGCGCGCCGGCAGGGCCCGCCGGCACGGGCAAGACGGAGACCACCAAGGACCTGGCCAAGGCGCTGGCCAAGCAGTGCGTGGTGTTCAACTGCTCCGACGGCCTGGACTACCAGGTGCGGTGCGAGGCCACACATGGGCTCCGCTGCTGCCCCGTTGGCGGGGGATGCTTAGCTGTGATACATGCCCTTCCTGAATGCCATCGCAGTGTACAGTACTGGAGGTGCCGGAAAGGCAACGAAGTGTTACTGACACGGTTGAGCATCTGTTGGGTCCCTGTCCTGTGCAGGCCATGGCCAAATTCTTCAAGGGCCTGGCCAGCAGCGGCGCGTGGGCGTGCTTCGACGAGTTCAACCGCATCGACCTGGAGGTGCTGTCGGTGGTGGCACAGCAGGTGGGAGAGGGGTGTGGGGCGCCCAGGGGGGCATGGGGCGTGGGGCGAGATCCTTGCAACAAACGGGATGGACAGTGACGAGATTGGAAAGGATAGCCGTGTGCCATGTGGACGTATAAGAAGTGGAACCACTCTGCTCTTATGCTGACGTCCTTGTGCGACTGGACCCCCACCGCGCAGATCCTGACCATCCAGCTTGCCATCCAGGCCAAGGTGAAGCGCTTCATCTTCGAGGACACGGAGATCGACCTCAACCCCGCGTGCTCCGTGTACATCACCATGAACCCAGGCTACGCAGGTGCGCTACTCGCCTTCACACAGCCCGCAGCATACTTGTACCAGTCGTCTTCACACGCATCTTAGCTGGCATCGTGTGGGGCGGTGCATTTAAAGCATTTTGCCACAGAAAAATACGTATCGTTGCTGTGTGCGCCCGCCGCATTTGCCCCCGCCACCCAGGTCGCTCCGAGCTGCCCGACAACCTCAAGGCACTGTTCCGGCCGTGCGCCATGATGGTGCCCGACTACGCGCTGATCGCCGAGATCTGCCTCTACTCGTACGGCTACCGCGCCGGCAAGGACCTGGCGCGCAAGATGGTGGCCACCTTCAAGCTGTGCTCCGAGCAGCTGTCCAGCCAGGACCACTACGACTACGGTGAGCCGCAACCCGCTGCCTGCCACCCCGCTGGGGTAGCAGTACGATAGGGTCATTTGAAACTGCAGCATGCCTTCACAACACGCCGATTGCAGCATACGGGTTTTGGGAGTTGACGCTGTCACGTGTGTTTTGGGGGCCGCGCAGGCATGCGCGCTGTCAAGTCCGTGATTACGGCGGCCGGCAACCTGAAGCGCGAGTTCCCCGACGACAACGAGGAGGTGCTGTTGCTGCGCGCGCTGCGCGACGTCAACGTGCCCAAGTTCCTGAGCCACGACCTGCCGCTGTTTGACGGCATTATCACCGACCTGTTCCCGGGCGTCAAGCCGCCGGACGGACTACGAGGGACTGCTCAAGGCGCTGGGCGAGTCCTGTGGCGAGATGGGCATCCAGGTGGGCCTGCCGTATGACTGGTGGTGCCGTACGACTTGCCTGGTACTGTCATGCCTGGTGCGTGTCGGAGACTCCTGCATGTGCGTGCAAGAGCATGCGGGTCTGCGGTCGCTTTAACCCCCCAAAAAACCCCCCATGCCTTCTTGTTGACGCATTTTACCGCTGGCCTTACCTTCTACCTCCAGGCGGTTGACTCGTTTGTGGGCAAGGTCATCCAGCTGTACGAGACCACCATCGTGCGGCACGGGCTGATGCTGGTGGGGCCCACCATGGGCGGAAAGACATGCTGCTACCGGTCGCTGCAGAGGGCCATGACCCGGCTGGCCGCGGCGGGAGACCCCAAGTGAGCAACTTCACCGTTGCGTGTTTTTTCGGGCACACCCTGGGCAATTCCGCACGGAGGTTGCTGGTGCCGTAGGTTGCTGGTGCCGTAGGTTGCTGGTACCGTACTACGGCGCCGCGCAAAAGGATGCCTTGTTCAGTGCTGGCGGCTTGCTGCCAAGCATGGCCTGCAACCATGTCGTGACGCATGTGCTGTGCACCGTGCCGCATGCAGGTACGAGCGCGTGCGCGTGGTGTCCCTCAACCCCAAGTCCATCACCATGGGCCAGCTGTACGGCGAGTTCGACGAGAACACGCACGAGTGGACGGACGGCGTGCTGGCCTGCTACATGCGCGAGTGCTCCGAGGACACCAAGCCCGACAAGAAGTGGATCATGTTCGACGGCCCCGTGGATGCGGTGTGGATCGAGAACATGAACACGGTGCTGGACGACAACAAGAAGCTGTGCCTGGTCAGCGGCGAGATCATCCAGCTCAGCAGCAGCATGACAATGATGTTCGAGGTGAGTAGCCCCCGTCTGCCATTGCTGTGCAGACCGTGTAGGGTCCTTGATTGAGACAGGGTTTCGTGACAGTGGCTCTTGCAAGCCCACACATTCCACATCATAATGAGCTCATTCATTTAACCGGTCTTGTACACCTTGTCTGCAGGTGGAGGACCTTGCCGTGGCCTCCCCCGCCACCGTGTCCCGCTGCGGCATGGTGTACATGGAGCCCACCGCGCTGGGCCTGGAGCCGCTGCTCACCAGCTGGCTGGGCCGCCTGCCCCCCAGCGTCAAGCAGCACCAGGACGTGCTGGCCGCAGTGTTCAAGGCCACCGTGCCGGAAGCGCTCAAGTTCCTGCGCAGGAGCCTCAAGGTGCGGCCGGCATCTCTTTAGCACCCCGCCCTGTGAAGCTTATTGATGCTGGCTAACCCTCGTGCCATGCTGCGCAATCGGTACTCCTGCCCGTGGTGTGGATGCTAGACCCTACCCTGTTCCCCACCCCGCAGGAGACGGTCACCACGGTGAACAACAACCTGGTGGCCTCCTGCTTCGGCCTCATGGACTCCCTGGTGCGCCCCTTCGTGCGCGGCGAGGGCCAGGACCCCCTCACCGCCGACGAGCAGCACCGCCTGGCCGCCATGCTGCCATCGCTCATGCTGTTCAGCGTGGTGTGGAGCGTGGGCGCCTCGTGCGACAAGGCCGGCCGCCCGCTGTTCGACGGCTGGTTCCGCAAGCACGTGGCCGAGAGCGAGCTGGCCGTGCTGCCGCCGGGCGCCATGTTCCCGGAGGACGGTATGGTGTACGACTGGGTGTACGACACCAAGGGGGAGCTGACGGAGGGCAAGGGCGGCTGGGTGGGCTGGATGGCGACCGTGCCGGAGTTCCGCTGCGACCCGGACCGGCCGTTCGCGGAGATCATCGTGCCCACCGCTGACACCGTGCGCTACACCTACCTGGTGGACAGGTGCGGGGACGCGAGGATTCCCGACGATCGTGTCCATGGATCCTGGGGGGCCAGCAGCAACAAGAGCAGCAGGACTGCAGTAGTGTAGGAGGTTTAGTGCTTCTGTCCTTGCGCCGTGGGTGCCAAGGAACACGCACGGGTCAGCTGTCCAGCGTCTGTTGTGTAACCGCACACTCCTCGCGTGCCTGTACTGTGTCCGCAGCCTGGTGGCGCAGGGCCGCCACGTGCTGTGCGTGGGCGAGACGGGCACGGGCAAGACGCTCAACGTGGCCAACAAGCTCATGAACGACATGCCGCCGGAGGTGGTGCCCGTCTTCATGACCTTCTCGGCGCGCACCAGCGCCAACCAGACGCAGGTGGGGCCGCCGCATGCGCTGCTTCGCGGGGTAGCCATAGCAGTCCCCGGCGGTCACAAGCCTCTTTCTCCGTGCTGACCGACGCGTTCTGTGACCAGGGCATTTCTACACTCCTGTCCTACGCCCCCAAGCTTGCCCCTGTCCCGGACAAGTACCAGCTCCATCGATACGGTGTCTGCTACTCGACGAGCTTGGGTCACGGTCTTGAATTTGCCCTTGAGTCACCCGCTCACCCCCCATCGCCCGCCCCTTGCAGGACATCCTGGACGCCAAGATGGACAAGCGGCGCAAGGGCGTGTTCGGCCCGCCCGCCGGCAAGCGCTACGTGGTGTTCGTGGACGACCTCAACATGCCGCAGCGCGAAAAGTACTTTGCGCAGCCGCCCATAGAGCTGCTGAGGCAGTGGATGGACCACGGCGGATGGTGGGTGCGCAGCTGACACGTGTGCATGCCTTCCCCACAAGCCCCTTCCGACTTTTTAGCAGTGCCGTACACAGCAGCCCTGCAACTGAGTGACTATAGGCCAACCAAGAGCTGGCCTTTTCTGTCCAATTGGCGTTCTAGGCCAACGTGGCATGTCGTTTGCGGCCTTGGGGTGTTTGCTGCAGGTACGAGCGCAAGCCGCCGTGCCCCTTCCGCACCATCATCGACACGCAGTTCGTGGCGGCCATGGGTCCGCCCGGCGGCGGCCGCAATCCCGTCACCAACCGCTTCCTGCGCCACTTCAACTTCATCTCCTTCACGGAGATGTCGGACAACAGCGTCGGCCGCATCTTCACCACCATCCTGGGCGCCTTCTTCAGGTCCGCATCCCACGCCCCCTAACGCCCGCCGCTGCCTGGCAACTTACCCACCTACCCTGTCTCGTCCTTGGCTCCGCCATGCTCACAGCTCAACCCAACACAGCATCTCGCGTTCTCGCCTCTGCACAGTGCTTCTCAACTCCCCAAAGGACGTTTTCGTTAGCTGTAGCCATGCCCTAAACGTGGCGCACCCGGCTGCCCGGCAATCGCACCCCCCTGCAGGAAGTACTTCAACGAGGGCATCCAGGCGCTGACGGAGCCGGTGGTGTCCGCCACTGTGCGGCTGTACAACCTGATCCGGGCGGAGCTGCTGCCCACGCCCTCGCGCTCGCACTATACGTTCAACCTGCGCGACCTGTCCAAGGTGGTGCAGGGCGTCATGCGCGCCGACCCGCGATCTACCTCCGACAAGAGCCAGGTGGGGTCCCTCACGCTGCGTAACTTCCCTCCCTCTGGCCGTTGCCTGCTCGCCCGCTATGCTGCAACAGAACCGTTCATTTACCTAAAGCACCGGCCGGAAAGGAACCGTACACACTAAGCAGCATGAACGCTACTGCAGGGAAGCTGCGGGCGGACATGAAGGAGGTGTTGTCGTGTCGTACCTTTACTCACGCGTCCAAACGTGTCGCCCGTGCCGCAGGTGCTGTGCCTGTGGCTGCACGAGTGCTCCCGTGTGTTCGAGGACCGGCTGATCAACGACGAGGACCACGGCTGGTTCCGCGGCCGACAGGAGGCGCTGCTGGCGGAGCTGTTCGAGACCAGCTACGGCGAGCTGGTCACCACCCCGCGCCTCATCTACGGCGACTTCATGGTGCCGGGTACGTCGCGGCTCCCGCACCCTCTCCCCTTGCCCCCTGAAATACTACGTTTGTTAGCGACAGCAGTGAATGTGACACACCTCTTGGCCGCCTGCATGTGTTGCTCCGCGTCCCTGCAGGCGCCGACCCGCGCGTGTACAGCCAGATCACCGACATGCCGCGCCTGGTGCGCGTGGTGGAGGAGTATCTGGAGGACTACAACAGCGTGTCCAACGCGCCCATGAAGCTGGTCATGTTCCTGGACGCCATCGAGCACGTCAGCAGGATCACGCGGTGGGTAGTGCCTGGGCTGGTGTGCCGTACCTGTTCACGGTCGCTGCGGAGGCCAAGAGGGACTGCAGCGGGAGGAAGACATTTTGTTCAACCAGGCTTGCTGTGTGTTCTTGGCAAGCTGCTGAGTAGCCGTGCAACTGACGGTGTGCCGCCTTCATGTCCCCTCAGTGTGATCCGGCTGCCGCTGGGGAATGCGCTGCTGCTGGGCGTTGGCGGCAGCGGGCGCCAGAGCCTCACGCGGCTGGCGGCCTTCATGGAGGAGTACGACGTGGTGCAGATTGAGATTGCAAAGGGGTAAGCAGACGGTTGAGCAGAATTGGTCTGCTTAAAAATGCCACTAGTGTTGTAGCTGTGCTAGCCAGGTGCCACAAGCCCGGCACCTCTCAGGCTATGCTATGTATGTATGGTTTCACAGTTTTGGTCCCCTTCCAGAGCCCAGCCCCCTCCCGCTTGAAATAAACACAGAGTTGGTCCTGGCCATTAGGGACACGGGGTTTCCCACCCCTCTCGCTGTACGGAAAGGAGCGACAAGCTCCATGAAGTACAGGCTACGACGCGCGGGCCTCAAGTTCACCCTACCACAGCCTGTTCCCGCCCCAATCATTGCAACATTGACGAACTGTGTGCACCTGGCCCCTGCTCCCTCGCCCCAGCTACGGCGCCAACGAGTGGCGTGAGGACCTGCGCAAGGTGCTCAAGAAGGCGGGCCTGGAGGGCAAGGACACGGTGTTCCTTTTCACGGACACGCAGATCGTGCAGGAGAACTATCTGGAGGACATTAACAACATCCTGAACAGCGGCGAGGTGCGTGTCGGCGCTGCCTCCTTAGCTAGTAGTGGCGAATAAGCCCCGCCACCCCGCACACTAGTTATTATTTTGCACTACTCGTCCTTATGGCCCCCTGGCTCTCCGGACGTGCCCCTCTCGGGGTCTGTAACTGTAACTGTAACCTTAGCTAAGTCATTCAGTACCCCTATTTACGCTCTCGGTTTGCAGCGGTGCAAATGTCCGAGGTATTGCCAACCATTCAACAACCGCTGTGGGGCCTCTCCTGAAGCGGGGTACGGAGACATGCATTGCCCCCACACCCCTGTTCCCCAGGTGCCTAACCTGTGGGGCAACGACGACCAGGAGGCCATCGCCAACGCCATGCGGCCGCTCATGGCTGCTGCCGGCCTCCCCGTCACCAAGATGGGCATATCCACCTTTTTCATCAACCGCGTGCGCGCCTACCTGCACCTAGTGCTGTGCTTCAGCCCCATCGGCGACGCCTTCCGCCAGCGCCTGCGAATGTTCCCCTCGCTGGTCAACTGCTGCACCATCGACTGGTTCCGGGAGTGGCCCGACGAGGCGCTGCGTTCGGTTGCGACGTCCTTCTACACGGGTGAGGGCTAGTCCTGTTGGCATTCGTTCCTGGGTTCACCTTGCGCAATGGGGTGGCTGAACGCCGAAACAGCTAATCCTGACGTCCCCTGCTCTGCCTCCCAGCGCATTGCAACGTTACAGCTGCTCAGCCCTCGGCTTACACCCTGCTGGCGCATGTAGTAAACTGGCTGCCGGTCGCTTGCCTGGGTGCAGACATTGAGTTTGGGGACGACGGCGCCATGCTGAGCGGCGTGGTGGACTGTTGCGTGGGCGTGCACCAGAGCGTGGAGCGCAGCAGCAAGAGGTTCTACGACGAGCTGCGCAGGTGGGTGCATGGCACATTGGGGCCTACTCCGCATGGTTGTGGTACAGTTGCGGGGGAGAGCAGCTTCAGGGGCTTGCGTGACCTGACGTGCAGCACTGCAAACCCCCGTCCCTACGTTCCCGCATCCTTACCTAGTGCTGTGCCTTCCACGCAGGTACAACTACGTGACGCCCACGTCGTACCTGGAGCTGCTGACCACCTTCATCAAGCTGCTGTCGGAGAAGCGCAACGAGATCAGCGAGAGGCGCCGCCGCCTCGAGTCCGGCCTGGACAAGCTGCTCAGCACCGCGGCGCAGGTGCGCTGCTGGCCGCAAGCCTGAAGCCCTCTCCCGAGCGTGCATGCGGTACACGTGCCCTCGGCTTGACGGTCACCGTTTTTGACACATTGTCCGACCATTTGTGCTTTCTATGTGTACGGGTGCCTTCTGCTGCGAGCCGTTGTCACGACTCTTGCCTCTGACTCGCGTGTGTTGCCCTCCCTGCCTGCAGGTTGAGGTAATGCAGAAGGAGCTGCAGGAGCTGCAGCCTGTGCTGGCGGCCACCGCCAAGGAGGTGGAGGACATGATGGTGGTCATCACCAACGACAAGAAGGAGGCGGACGAGACCAAGAAGCAGGTCGAGGAGCAGGAGAAGGAGGCCAACGAGCAGGTGCAGCTGGGGACGGCGGCCCAACTGACGGTCCTCCCTACATGAGTTCTGCCCGCCTGGCCTCTCTCTCGTTCCTTGCACCGTCCACGTTGGTGCCCCAGGCCAACACAATCTTCCATTTCCTTTTGCTTCTTTCCTGCAGGCCGCGCGCGCCAAGCAGATTGCTGAGGACGCGCAGCGCGACCTGGACGAGGCGCTTCCCGCCCTGGAGCGCGCGCTGGAGAGCCTCAAGAACCTGTCCCGCAACGACATCGTGGAGGTCAAGGCGCTGCAGAACCCGCCCGCCGGCGTCAAGCTGGTGAT
Source organism: Chlamydomonas sp. KOR1 (assembly GCA_036984285.1). Lineage (NCBI taxonomy): Eukaryota > Viridiplantae > Chlorophyta > Chlorophyceae > Chlamydomonadales > Chlamydomonadaceae > Chlamydomonas > Chlamydomonas sp. KOR1. Next base: position 258,592 of record BQMZ01000233.1, read on the forward strand.
GGAGGCCACGTGCATCATGTTCGACGAAAAGCCCAAGATGAAGGACGACCCCAACAATGTCGGGAAGAAGGTGCGTGACACACGTGCAAGCAAGGACACAGCGCACAGCAGCGCAGCAGCTTGACTTGGCGTATAGTGGCGACTAAGGCCCCGCCCTCTTACACACTAGCTACTTCGCTTGCTTTACGGTTTGTCCCCACCGCCCCCTGTAGCTGTCACTGCTTGGTCTAGGCGTGTGGCTGTGCCGAAGCGTCTGCATGAGGCACCTGCAATGTGATTTATACTGAATGTATGGAACCCTTCATCTGTCCCCCAGATGCCCGACTACTGGGAGCCGGCCAAGAAGCTGCTGAACGACCCCACCAAGTTCCTTGAGAGCCTGTTCAGCTACGACAAGGACAACATCCCCGACCACGTCATCAAGAAGATCGAGCCCTACATCCAGGTGGGTCCGGCCGCTGCTGGTAAGGGCTGGGTCTTGGTTGCGCGTATGGACATGGCACACTCCTCAGCACCTTCACAATACCGTCACTCAATTCTCACGCGATGCTGGCCAAGCCCGCCTCAACGCGTCACCCCTCCCTCCAAACCTGACCCTACCAAACCTGCACCCATGTACCCTCCCGCACAGCGTGAGGACTTTACGCCCGAGGCCATCAGCAAGGTTTCCAAGGCCTGCACCTCCATCTGCATGTGGGCGCGCGCCATGTACGTGTACCACAACGTGGCGCTCAGCGTGGCGCCCAAGCGCGCGGCGCTGGCGGCGGCGCAGGATCAGCTCAATGCCACCATGGAAGCGCTGAGAGGAGCGCAGGTCGGGCCCTGGGACTGTACCTAGAATCTGGGTGCAGCTTTGCGAGGCGCTAGATTACGGGTACAACAGCGGTGGTATATAGTACTGGTGCACCACATGGTCGCAACGTTTTGCGGGGAATACGAGGAAGCGAGCAGTGCTAGCTAGCATGGCTTGCATATCGTCGTCATCATGCCGTACGGTTCCGCTTTGTGCACTTTTTTGTCCTGCAGGCCAAGCTCAAGTCAGTGGAGGAGAAGATCGCAGCGCTGGAGTCGCAGTACGAGGAGGCCACCGCCAAGAAGGCCAGCCTGGCGCAGCAGGTGCTGCGCTGCACGGTGCAGCTGCAGCGCGCGGACAAGCTCATCGGAGGGCTGGGCGGGGAGCGCGTGCGGTGGCAGGTGAGGCTCCGCGGAAAGCCCGCTTCTGCGGTCTCGGTGCATGATACCCTGCCCCTGATTTCTTCGCAGGCCGTTGTCACACAGGGTCAGCAGCTGCACGCGCTCATGTGCATCCTGTACGGATCCTATCACCCCTTGTGTCGCACTCCCTCCTCGGCATCCCCACCTAGGCTACTGTGGACCAGCTTGCGTCCGACCTGGTCAACGTGGTGGGCGACGTGGTCATTTCCGCCGCCACCATCGCCTACAGCGGCCCCTTCACGCCGCTGTACCGCGCGGCGCTGGTGGCGGAGTGGCACGGCTTCCTGCAGAAGGCGGGCGTGCCAGCCTCGCCCAACGCATCGCTGCTCGGCACACTGCAGGTGCGTCCGTGGCACCACACAACCACTCCAAACCCACGCTGCACCGTGAGCACCAAGCACTCAGGGCTGCAGGGATGCAGCCTCCGTACCCTCACCCAAACGTGCTCTTGCAACGCTACCAACGCCACAGCCCGCCCAGTTTAGAATTTATCCTCAACGGCGTTTCGTTTCTTACAGCTGTCCCGTTGGTCTCTCTCGGCCTGGACCCTTTGTGTTCCCCGCAGGACCCCGTCAAGGTCCGCTCCTGGACCATCGCCGGCCTGCCCACCGACACGCTGTCGGTTGAGAACGGCATCATCGTGTCCAAGGCGCGGCGCTGGCCGCTCATGATCGACCCGCAGGGCCAGGCCAACAAGTGGGTCAAGAACATGGAGCGAGACAGCGGGCTGGACGTCATCAAGCTGTCCGACCGAGACTTCCTGCGCACGCTGGAGAACGGCGTGCGCTTCGGCCGTGCGGGTAAGTGCCTGTGCTGCTTACCGGTACAGCAGGCCCTTGGTTAGCATGTTTCCTGCACTTGAGACCGGCAAACTCTGCTTGCCTGGAGGGCAAACCGTATTAGCTGCATAGCACACTCAGCGTGCTTAGGACCTACGTATGCCAAATGGTGCTCCGCAGTTCTGTTGGAGAACATCGGCGAGACGCTGGACGCGGCTCTGGAGCCGCTGCTGCTCAAGCAGACGTTCAAGCAGGGCGGCAGCGAGGTGATCAAGATCGGCGACAACATCATCCCCTACCACCCCGACTTCCGCTTCTACATGACCACCAAGCTGCGCAACCCGCACTACGCGCCGGAGGTGTCCGTCAAGGTGTCCCTGCTCAACTTCTTCGTCACGCCAGAGGTGGGTTCGTTGCAGGCCGGGCTCCTGCCGCCGTTGCGTGACTCTACTCGTGCTCCTCACCCCTCAGCCGCTAGCAATGAGCCAGTCACAGTGCCTCAACCTGTAGGCTGATACCGCTTCGCAATCGCTGCAAACCGCTGTCCCGCAACCACTTGATCCAGGTCCCGGCGCCTCACAGTTCGTGTTCAATCTGTACATCTGTGCTCATCGGCCCCCATCCACCCCGTGCCCCCCACCCCGCCCAGGGCCTGGAGGACCAGCTGCTGGGCACGGTGGTGACGCAGGAGCGGCCCGACCTGGCCAACCTCAAGAGCCAGCTGGTGGTGTCCAACGCCAAGATGAAGAAGGAGCTGTCGGACATTGAGGACCGCATCCTGCAGCTGCTGTCGGCCTCCAGCGGCAACATCCTGGACGACGAGGAGCTCATCAACACGCTGGCGCAATCAAAGGTGCGTGCTGGCGCTTTGTCTGCATACCTACATAGTGCATGCCCAAATACTGCCGTTCCGCGTACGCAGCTTGTCTTAGATTTGTTTGCCGCCGCCCTACCTCATACTTTTACACGGCGCAGTCAAAGGTGCGTGCTGGCGCTGTGTCTCGCTTAACGGCATGCCGTACCCCAGTGCTGACGCTGCGAGTACCTCAGCTTGGCTACGGCTCATTTGCCGCCTTACCTCATACCGGTACTGCCACCTGTCCAGTACGCCGTGATCGTGTCAGCCGCTCTGCCTGAGCGCGCTCACAGCCGCCGTTGAGCACTGCGCCTCCCTGCTCGCAACCGTTGTATCCATCCCTCCTTTCCGCGCAGGTGACCTCCAACGAGATCAGCGCCAAGGTGGCGGAGGCCGAGGCCACGGAGCGCGAGATTGACGCCACGCGCGAGCTATACCGGCCCGTGGCGCTGCGCGCCTCGCTGCTGTTCTTCGCCATCTCCGACCTGGCGCTGGTGGACCCCATGTACCAGTACAGCCTGGCCTGGTTCATCAGCCTGTTCGTCAGGTGGGTGCATGCACAAGAGCAGGGGCTGTGGGCGGGCAGGGGCCGGGGGCGGCGGCGGGCTTGTGGTTCGAGGCAAGGTTCGGTGCACGTGGCTAGGGTACGGCTGCCGTCCTTGCTACCATGCTCTCAGTGCGCTGTGGTGGGCTCCTGGGGGAGCAGCGTTTGTGGCAGGGGCGCGGAACGCGTGGTGCTGCTTCAGTGTACGTGCGGCTTGCTGAAGCTGTGTTTCGCTGTTTCTGGTGGTGCGTGGCGCAGGGGCATCGAGGAGGCGCCCAAGGCGGCCACGGTGGAGGAGCGCGGCGAGATCCTCAACGAGTACTTCACCTTCTCGCTCTACGTCAACATCTGCCGCTCGCTGTTCGAGGCGCATAAGCTCATGTTCTCGCTGCTGCTCGCTGTCAAGATCCTGCAGAACCAAGGTGCGCAGGCCCCCCCAGACCTGTGCCGTCCACGTGCCAACCGTTGCCACGTGTCATACTCGCCTACCAACGTGTGGTAAAGTACCGCATGCTGCTCCTTGCTGTGCTCATTGACACCTTGCCACCACCGCAGCTGCTGAAATGCGCACTCACTGATAGCCGTGTCCTCCGCGGTCATCCCCATAGGCAAGATCGACGGCCGGGAGTGGCGCTTCCTGTTGGCCGGTCCCACCTCCTCCGAGGCCGGTGTGCCCAACCCCTCGCCCGACTGGCTGACCGACAAGTCATGGAACGAGCTGCTGAACCTAAGCCACCTGCCCACCTTCACCGGCTTTGCGGACCACGTGGCTGCCAACCTGGCGCACTACCGCGACATCTTTGACTCCAACGACGCGCACGCCATGCCGCTGGCGCCGCCGTGGAACGACAAGTTGGACTCGTTCCAGAAGCTCTGCTTCCTGCGGTGAGGCCGCCCCTAGCCCTTGCAGCATACCGGTACGCTACCACGGCCTCCAAGTCGCAACGCCTGCTACAACCCCCGCTACACGTGCGCTACCTGTAGGTGCATCCGGCCGGACAAGGTCACCCGCGGTGTGCAGGACTTTGTTTCGGAGCACCTGGGACAGCGCTTCATTGAGCCGCCGCCGTTCGACCTGGCCACCTGCTACAAGGAGAGCAGCCCCGCGGTGCCGCTCATCTTCGTGCTCAGCCCGGGGGCGGACCCCATGGCGGGTGCGTCGTGCGTGGGGGAGGGGGCGCGAGGGAACGGCCGTTGCGTGGACCGTGCGCCCTATCTGGGTCTGACAGTTCCAGTCTTGCAGCCTTGACACATGGTACTGGCGTTGCACTGGCTGAGTATCATGAGCATTATAATGTTTCATCGCAACAGATCTGCTAAAGCTCGCGGAGGAGATGAAGTTCAGCCGCAAGTTCGAGAAGGTGTCGCTGGGCCAGGGCCAGGGGCCCAAGGCGGAAAAGCTGCTGGAAGCTGGCATGGAGCGCGGCATATGGGTGTGCCTGCAGGTGCGCCCCCTGCCTTGGTGATTTGGTTTGGACGGTCCTTCGTGTGCTCGGTGGACAGGCACGCTGGCAGCATGCTGGGGGCATGCATGGGCACTGGTGCACGCTACGTCTGCCACCCTTCCCTTTTGCTACAGCACCAAGCATCATGCCAAGTCTAGACGTACTCGGCTAACGCCACATTGGCTGCCCCCGATGCACCGCAGAACTGCCACCTGGCGGTGTCTTGGATGCCCACGCTGGAGCGCATCGTGGAGGGCATCTCTCCCGACCGCGTGCACAAGGACTTCCGGCTGTGGCTCACCTCCATGCCCAGCCCCGACTTCCCCGTCGCCATCTTGCAGGTCCGTCCAGCTCAGCCATTAGCCACGTCCGTCCGCACCTGACCTGCCGTGCCTTTGCAGCCACAGCAAATGGGGACCGGACATTGGGGTGTGGTGTTGCCCTGCATGGCGGCGGAGGACTTCGCCTTCTACGGCCGGCAGGTGCCCTCCGCCTTCACCTTCCTGGGTATCGCGGACGAGGCCAAGGGCACCACCACCGGGCTGCACAACCCGCGCTTCCTGATGGTAGGGACCGCATCCTGTCCTGCTGGCTCTGACTGCTGCACCTCGCTGCTGCACTCTGCGGGGCGTCCCACAGAACGGCGTCAAGATGACGCTGGAGCCGCCCAAGGGCCTCAAGAGCAACCTGGTGCGCCAGTACAACCGCCTCACGGACGCCTACCTGGCCTCCTCCACAAAGCCCGACGACTGGCGCCGCCTGGTGTTCGGCCTGTGCCTGTTCCACGCAGTCATCCAGGTGCGGTGCGCCACATCTACCACTGCTGCTCGTTGCTCTTGTTTTGGCCACTCCTTAGCAGCCACGACCTCGAGTCAATGCGTTACCATGCTTGCAAGGAACCGCAAAGGCGGCGGCATTGTTCGCACAGTGCTGGCACGCGATCCATGCTTGACGCCGGCTGTCACACCCTTGCCTGGCCGCAGGACCGCCGCAAGTTTGGGCCCCTGGGCTGGAACATCCGCTACGACTTCACGGACGGAGACCTCAACGTGTCCCTGGCACAGCTGCAGGAGTACCTGGACAAGTGGGTGCGGGGCGGAGGGAACGCAGGGGAGGGGAGTAGTGGTGTTGGCAAACAGGGTTCAAGAGCAAGTGGAGAGGCAACTGTCCCTCCATCTGAGCACCGGTCCGGGTCCCGGCCGACCAACTGCACGGCCATGATACCCCTTTGCTTTTTCTGCTATTTTTCCGCCAGGTACGAAGCGATCCCGTTCAAGGTGCTGCGTTTCCTGTTCACCGAGATCAACTACGGCGGCCGCGTCACCGACGACAAGGACCGCCGGCTGATCAACAACCTCATACACACCTTCTGCGGGCCGCAAGTGACGCAGGTGCGCAGCCGCGCTGGGCTCCGTACCCCTGACTCAGTCCGTCGTGGCCTGATGGCAAGCACTTACACGGGGCACACCGTATGCACCTGCAACCCAGACACCACACGTTTTCCTCGAACGCCATTCCATTAGTTTCCTCCCCGTCCCTCACACTGCGTGCCCCTTCGCCCCCACGCGTCCCATCCCTCAGCCCGGCTGCCGCTTCAGCCCCAGCGGCACCTACGCCACGCCGCCCGAGGAGGTGGTGTCTGTGCGCGAGCACCTGGAGCTGCTGCGCGCCTACCCCATCGTGCCCGCGCCCGAGATCTTCGGCCTGCACGACAACGCGGACATCACGTGCGACCAGAACGAGACGTACGACATGTTTGCGACCGTGCTGTCGCTGCAGCCGCGCGTGGCAAGCGGTGAGAGCGGCAGCACCCGTTGGGACTAGCTTTAGTACTTGTCCTTGTGTGTATATTGCGATGTTGCTGCAGCTTAAATCACGTCGCAGCGGCCACATCCAACCTTGACCCACGATTTCAGATGATGGCAAGGCAACTCACGGTGTCCCCTACACCGCTACCTCCACCCTCAGGCGGCGGCCAGAGCCAGGAGGCGGTGATTGGCTCCCTGGCGGCGGACATCCTGTCCCGCCTGCCCCCGCAGTTCGACGTGGACGCGGTCATGGAGCGCTACCCCACCAAGTACAGCGAGAGCATGAACACGGTGCTGACGCAGGAGTGCATCCGCTACAACGCGTTGCTGGGGGTCATGGCGCGCAGCCTGGCGGAGACGATCAAGGCGCTCAAGGTGCGGGGGCTGCGACGCAGCGGGGCGAAAGGCCAAGGGCCAGCGGGTGTTGGAGCTTTGGAGCTTAACAGCCTGTGCACGTGTAGATAGGGGGCTGCGCTGAAGCTGTGGTACGCAGCTATGCTGCCAGAGCACCGCCGCCAGTGCAAATGCATGACTGGTGGCGGGCCGAAACGATGCTGACGTTTTTCGCGCTGCTGTTGTGCTCCGCAGGGCCTGGTGGTGATGAGCCCGGAGCTGGAGGGCGTGGCGTACTCCATGTACGACAACCAGGTTCCGGAGCTGTGGGCCTCGCGCGCCTACCCCAGCCTCAAGCCGCTGAGCGCGTGGGTGGTGGACCTGCTGGAGCGCTGCGCCTTCATTCAGAACTGGGTGGACAAGGGCACGCCCGCGGTGTACTGGATCAGCGGCTTCTTCTTCCCGCAGGTGCGCAGACGTGCAGTTGCTGAGTAGCATTTGCACGAGCAAACACCGCGTACCAAGGGACGCGATGTCCGTAGCTTCTGCGGTTTGCCAAAGCGTCAGCATTGTGCGCTGCGGATGTGCTGACATGCCAGCATATGTCCGATACGCAAGGTCCGCACCCGACACCAATGCGACCAAGCCCCGGACATGTACTCGTCTCGCCGCAGGCGTTCCTGACGGGCACGCTGCAGAACTTTGCCCGCAAGTACACGTACCCCATCGACACGGTGTCGTTCGGGTTCAAGGTCATGGACGCGCTGGACGAGCGCACGGTGACGGGCGGCCCCGAGGACGGCTGCTTTATCCGGGGGCTGTTCATGGAGGGCGCGCGATGGGACTCGCAGGTGGGTCAACAACCTGCCTCTCTGTGCCGCAGTACTCTGCCGGCGCGCCTCCCGGGGGTTTGGTGCGTCACATTAAGTGTACGCCACCCAATCGGCCCACGCCTGGCCCAGCGCACACTAGCACAGTACGGTACAAACTCTGACCTGCCCGCCTCCTGCCCGCCGCTCTCCTCTCCCCTGCAGACCCACGTGGTTGGCGAGTCGCGGCCCAAGGAGCTGTACACCGAGATGCCCATCATCTGGCTCAAGCCCGAGCAGCACCGCAAGAAGCCGGCGGCGGCAGGGGAGGGCGGCGAGGGCGCCGCCAGCGCAGTGGGCGTGTACGACTGCCCGGTGTACAAGACGCTGACGCGGGCGGGCACGCTGTCCACCACCGGCCACTCCACCAACTTCGTCATGTACCTGGAGCTGCCGTCCGACAAGCCGCAGGGCCACTGGATCAACCGCGGCGTGGCGCTGTTTACCGGGCTGGCCTTCTGAGCAGGGGTTGCCTTGTGCATCGTGGTGCTGGGCAGCCTGGTGTGTGTAATGCGTGCGGCGTGCTGAGGGACGTGCTAGCTGTGCCACTAGGCTGGCCTTCGAAGAGGAGGGCCGTTGTGCGGTGCGGCCATGTTGGTGGGGTCAGGTTCGTCTTATGGCCGTGAAATGGCGGGGTTCGGATACCGGTAGGCGTCGTGTGGAGGGAAATGCATCCGCGGCGGTGGCGCTCGTGTTGTAGGTGTAGTCAGACTGGCTGCAATGCTGGTGGGCGCAGTCGTGGTGCAGGATACACGGGTGAGTGTGCATATGCATGGGAGGGCTTGCTGTCTAAGGCGAGCATTGGACTACGTTGCTGCATGGTGCGGGCGGTAGCTCCGCCTGGGCCGCTGGGCGTCGGGGCGGTCACCATGGGCTGGATTGGGCTTGCCGTACCGCTGACTGAAATGCCTGGACAAGGCAGCTGATTGGTAACCGGTGGTGCTGGCCGGGGCCACGGACAACAGGAAGTACCGTAGTGGGTTGACAGAGCGTTAGGCAGACGAGGCATGTGGGTTCGGAAAGCATTGGGCAACGCTGCGATGTCGTTGCTTGAGGACGAGCAAGTGTTCTGTGTTGTACATATGCTGGACGGTGTGCCTTTGTGCAGTAGCGCTTGGACGTGGCCTAGCGAAACAAAGCCAGTCATTGCGTGTCATTGCTGGGGCGGCCAGGTATGGCACATAAGGCTTGGGCCTTGAGTTGCCCGCCACAAGGTTGGAACATAGCAGGTTGCGTGCCATGTGCATCCTCATGTAAAACAGGCACAGGCACTCGTGTGAATTTGCTGTCCCATTACGTCCCGGACGACCTGAAAGCACCTGTGACTGATTGGCGCAGGAGCAAAGGTGCCAGCCCATGGTGACGTGCGGCGGTGCGGGCCCATGCCCCGCCAACCGGCCCTTTACCGCAGCTGGCTCGGGGAGTCCCTGATGCTTGCCCTGCCTGCCTTGCTGGCCAGGTGCCTTGTGACCCGTAACGGACACTGCAGCATATGGGGAGCCCTGGTGACGATGCACGGGGCAGCACATTACCGTACTGGGTTTGATATGAAGTATTTGCATGTGGGCGGCCATCACCTTGGCTCACCGGTTGCTAGTTGGACTGATACATTCATGTACATTGTTGTGGGAGGCCCCAGGAGTACAGCTGGTGCGGCGGAGAATCGTACGGAGCCAGACTGCTGACCCGCAGTTTAGAATGTAGGTGTACCTGTCGCCCTGTGGGCACAGTCAAGCATTAAAACAGTTTCGCTGTAGCCTGTAGGGTGTGGGCGCATGTCCTGTGCAGGTGTATTGAAGGATGCGGTGCAGGTGTATTGAAGGATGCGGTGCAGGTGTGCACCTTCACTGTGACATCTTGCATGGGCCGCTTGGATGGTGCTGCACATTACTAATTTTAATGAAGAGCGAAAGAATTCGGGATTGCCTTGCCCTGGTACCGGTACGTCTTTGTGGTGGGGCCCCAGGAACACTCGTGGTGCTGGGGATGGCCGGTTTGGAGCTGAACGGCGAACGCTGACCCGTGGTTCGTGATACAGGCGTGCCTGGCGCCTGTGCATGATGATATGGACGCACCGCCAAGCACAAAGTGATGTTGCTGAACCGCATGGTCTGTGCACGTTCATCGAACACCTTTATTTTGGGGCGCGGGGCTTACGAAATGCGCTTTCTGCGCAGCTCTCACAGGCGCGACGGCATAATGGCAACAGGCATCGGCGCTATGATGTATCTTTATTTGCATTAAATTGTTCTGGCCAATACTGCCCTCGTGTCCTGTGGCATCCGAGCACTACGGGTGTGCCCGTGCGACATTCGGTGGGCCTCAGAGTGGGCCACACGCGGCATCTAGCCATACGTTCTCCCAGCCTACCCTCTCCCGGGATTATATACATGCCCAGACGCACCATATACCACTTATGTTCTTTCAAAGACCTTGTCCGAAGCATACCTTTGGTCGCAACACCGTCCGCTGCCCCTTGACAGGTGCCTGTCAGCAGTGTTGACTACATACCATATTAAGGGCGCTGACCTGTAAATAATTATTGACAGTCACACCAGACCACTATCTTGAGCTTTGGTAGAACCAGTCGCTGACCAGCGCGCGAAGTGGCCTGGTACTTGGGCCGCTGGGGCTTTCTGTACAATGTTGCAACTTCGATGCGCGGCTCAGAACTATGAATGGGGAAGACCAGCGCAGGACAGCGAGGTGTGCGAACGCATTGGTGGAGCTGGGTTGTCTCGCTACCCAAGAGACGCAGGAAGTTCACTGCTATAACGTTTACTTGTTGCGCATCGCCAGGTTGCGAAACTGGTGCGCGCAAACGGCAGCGACATCGACGAGGCAAAGCCTTTCGCGGAGCTATGGTGCGTCTTTACAGTGGCATGGCTGTCGCCGTTATGCAATGCTGAACATGGACCCACATTGTCGTCGTGCGGCTTGTGTACAGGATGGGGGCACACCCCAACTGCCCCTCGAGGCTCCAAGCCTCAGGGCTGAGCCTCCAGGAGTTCTTGGAGCGGCACCCAGAGGTGCTCGGTCCTGAGGTGTATCACCATTTCGATGGGCAACTGCCATTCTTGCTGAAGGTAGGCCGTGTGCAACACCCAAGCACAAAGCGCAAGGCGTGCAGGAGTGCCTGTTGCGCTGGGGAGTGGGAAGGGGCCATCGTCATGACTAGTGTTCCCCGGCATGAAAAAGGTCTCACCGCTCCTGTCCGCCGAGGCACTAGGCACCCCGATCGGCCTCCGGCCGCACGCTAACGTGAACGCCAACGCACTCTCTGTACGGCAGGTGTTATCGGTCGACAAGGCGCTCTCCATACAGTCCCACCCCGACAAGGAGCTAGCACAGCGGTTACACGCACGGAGCCCCAAGGTAAGCGGTCTTGCTGCTGCTCGCGTCCCTTGACAGACACAGTGGATACTCGTGCCAAAGTGCACCATTGCCAGACGCTGCACCTGCATTACCTACTCAATGCGGTGGAGCCCGCACAGGCGCTCCTTCCGCCCGCATCCCTTCCCTGCGAGCAATCTGCGGGTACTTGCCGCAGCACCGGCATCGATACCGCCAATCGCAGCAGCCTCCAGGTGCCAGCGTCATGCCCTTCGTTAACAACCCCCACCACGTAAACGCTCATCCCGTGCCCCCGCCAGCTGTACCCCGACCCCAACCACAAGCCGGAAATGGCTCTGGCGCTGTCGGACTTCGCCGCGCTGTGCGGCTTCGCATCGACACCGCTGCTGGCGGCGCGGCTGCGTGCGGTTCCGGAGCTGGCGGAGCTGGTGGGGCGGCAGCGCGTGGAGCGACTCCTGGCGCTGGCGGAGGCGGGGCAGCAGGGGCAGGGACAGCAGCAGGGACTGGAGGCGGTTGACGAGCGAACAAAAGAGGTGGGCGGTGGGGCGCGGGTTGTCGGGAATAGTGAAATGTAATGGCGCCGGGGGCTGGCAGTGCTGAGGCAGCAGCAGCAGTATCTGCTGGAGAAGGGGAGGGCAGGGTCTGGAGGATGGGGGAGCTGATGAGGCTTCGCCCTACTCCGTACGGAAGAGGCCCAATGCGGGGACCTTGAACACTTGGCGTGCTCAGCTTCCCAACCGCAGTGCCCGTATACCCAACCACAACCCTCAAGCCGTTTCTCCCATGTGCACTGCCACCCGGGCTCCCCCTCAGGCGCTCCGCTCCGCCTTTGCCGCGGTGATGACCGCTCCGCCAGCTGCGGTGGCGGACGCCGTGGCGCGGCTAGCGGCGCGGCTGCGGGCGCGGGCGGCGGCGGGGGAGGCGCTGGACGAGCATGAGGCGCTGGCGCTGCGGCTGGACGAGCAGTTCCCCGGGGGCGACGTGGGCGTGCTCAGCGCCTTCTTCCTCAACCTGGTGCGTGGGGGACACCAAGTACCAGGAACGCAGTGCAGTGGGAATGATAGCGAAACTGGGGAGGGGCTGGGCGGATAGGGCTGATGCTGCGCGGGTGCGCTGCTGGTGTAGTAAATCAGGTGCACGTCTGCCTTCTGGGGGTGCATGTAGCAAATTCAGCAGCGCTGCTGTCTGAACAGCTGGCCAAATAGGCATGCCCCTGCTCTGCTGCAGCATGCGTTCCATATGCCAGGTCCTACCGCTTGTGGCAAGCCAGCAGGCATACATCTCTTCATCTACTCGCAGCGCACGGTGTGCTCCCATTCCACACGGCTGTCGTGCCTGACGCCTTCCCTTACCCCTTCCCTTTCCCTTGCGCTCCGCCTCTCTCACCGCTGGCAGGTTCGGCTGCCCCCCGGCCACGCGCTGTACCTGCCCGCCAACGAGCCGCACGCCTACCTGGCGGGTGAGCTGGTGGAGGTGATGGCGGCCAGCGACAACGTCATCCGGGCGGGCCTCACCCCCAAGTTCAAGGATGCGGAGGTGCTGGTGGAGTCGCTCACGTACCGGCAAGGTGGGGCTGGGGCAGAGGCGGGGCAGCCGGAGAGCGAGGGGCGCGAGGTCCACTGGGGGACAGGGTGGGAAGGTTTGGCAAGGGTTGGCCAACGGGGTGATGGTGGAGGTGCGGGAGGTGTGTACCCATACACTGTGGCGTGTTGCCGAGGGGGCTGAAGTGAAGCGCCGCACCAGGCGGTACGGGACCAGCCAGACCACGTGTAACTATTTCTTTGCCCCTCGTGTCCCTTGCCTTGCTATCAGCTCTGAAGGTCCATGCGTCTCACCGCCGCCGTTCCTTTCCCTTCATCCATGTTGCTGCCCACAGGCGTTCCCGAAGTGCTGGAGGGTACTGAGGAGGCCCCTTGCAGCCGGGTGTACCGGCCGCCCTTTGACGAGTTTGAGATCCACCGGGTGGAGTGCGGCACCAGCAGCGGCAGCAGCAGCCGCGGGGACTCCGTGCACCTGGGGCTGGGCAGCGAGGGTCCGCGGCTGCTGCTGGTGCAGCACGGCACGGGGCGGCTGGCGGCGGGGCACGTGCCTGAGGCGCTGTGCGGGGTGGCGGATCTGGAGCGGGAGGTGGCGCTGCGGCGGGGCAGCGTTGTGCTCGTGCCGGCAGGGGCGGAGGTGTCGGTGGAGGACGGGGAGGGCCTGGTGGCGTGGGTGGCGGCTGTAAACGCGTCCTTTTTCGTGGCGCGGCGGGCGGCGGTGGCGGCGGTGGCGGAGGCGCTGGGAGCGGCAGTGGTGGACGCGCTGGGGGATGACGCGTCGGAGGAGGCGGCGGTTGAGTCGCTGGCGTCGGGTTCCACATCGCTGTCGGCTGCGTCCTCTGTGATGGAGGTGGAGGTGGGGTCGGAGGGCGGCGCGGCGGTGGTGGTGACTGTTGGAGGGGTGGGGAGGGAGGCGGCCAAGAGCCCAGGGTTGGCGGTGCAGCAGCCTATGGAGGCAGCATGCTGCTGAGTTGGGCGGAGGCATGGGCACTGAACTTAAGGCAAGCGTGGTTAGTGGTGAGAGTGGGTAAGGGATACCGTAGGAACAGGTGGTACGATTACCTTGCATTGCGTTGACGGGCCGTCGGCAGGAGCGCGTGGGGCGGTGCAGAGCGGGCGCATTTGCTGCTCTGGCTAGAGGGCAGGCCAGGTGAGGTTCCTGGCTGCACAATACATGAAGTAACAACACGAGTGCCGCAATTGTTGTGGGTCTTGGTGACGCCGTTCGCGGCCATTTTGGACATAGGTCGTGTGTGGTGGATGGCAGTGCCGTACAGGCAGAGGTCGAGGTTGTTGTCGCTTGTCATATACTGTACACCTTGTCGAAGCATATGCACTGATGCACAAGATGCATCATCGCTGTGCACGCTGCAGTCGCTAAATTATTGGGCCAGCTGCTGTCTGGAAGGCGGTAGGGCATGGCGTGCTGCTACCGTGGTGCGCGAACAGAGGGGCTGTAGGATGTCCCTGTAGGCACGGCTCCTTGCTCATCTCAGCATGGAGTCACGCTGGGGTTCTAGGCTCGGCACGTTGCAGTCTTCTCTTTTTGGGCGTGGATTCTAAATTTTAGAACTTTGTGGGGCCGCGCATGGGTACGTTACCGCATGACCAATTGAAGGTGCGATACAGCACCCAAATGCACGTGCAGCGTATCTGTGTCAGGGCTCGAATCAATGCATTCGTTGCAAAGGAGGGAAATCGTCTACTCAAAGGAGGGAAATCGTCTACTCAAAGGAGGGAAATCGTCTACTCAAGGTCCCTTTTGCTCCTCATCTGTGGCAGTGTGTTGGAGCCCCAGGGCTGAAGGGAGGAACTCCAGGCCATGGTACCTTCTGTCTCGTGCTCTACGTAAGGGTCGGCCAGAACGCCATGTTGTAATACATGCCGCTGGGATGGATGGAGAAGCATTTCTCTTCCTTCACTGCAACAGCACAAGTGACTGGAGAAACGGCACGCCATGGAACCTGCGCATCACCGGGAATGTGGTGAAGGGGCTTGGGTGGCTTGGGTACATACGCTTGAGCAGGCTTGAGCATGGCATCAGAACCTGCTGCGTGGCCCCCTTATCAGCCAGCGGTCTATCCGACAAACGGCCCCCCACGGCAAAAGAATGCTTTGGATGCCCGTGTCGGAGGGCACGGATGCCGACAAGGAACAGAAGGCGTTGACGCGTAGCTGGTCTGTTGTTACCCCTTGCGGTGTGTACGCACCCAGCCCCCAGAACCGCCCTGCCTGCAAGTACCACGTGTGTCCCAGGCATTCCACGCATGATATCGAATCAGTTCGTAGCCGTGCCCGTAAGTCTTGAAGAATTAGTCTTGTTGGCATGGGCGGCATGGTGGGTACGCCGTTACGTTGCATTGGTTTCGGGGGGTTGTACGGTAATGGCTGAGCGCCTTGGTACGCAATGCCTACGGTAGGCACTGCCCCGTAAGGATGGCCTGGCCGGTATGGCCTGGCCTGGCAGGGGCCGTTCTGCCATACCGGTACATCCTTTATGCTACCTGCGGCTGCCAGGGTGCCACCAGTGCCCCTGGGTGCCACGTGCCAGTCTGCCACCTGCTTGCGGGTGACATGGTAGCAGCAGCCTAGGCTTGGACACCCCACGTGATCACAAACTGCACAGCTGGAATGGACATTACGCCTGATTGCTGGACAACGGGGTAGGTTGTCCCCACGCCAAAACGGTAGGCTGCCCCGACACGACCTGCAGCCATCCTGTGCACCAATTGCATAGGAGTCTATCGCGTATCGGTGGAGCTGTGCCTGTGTCTGCAAACTGCATGTTAAGCACTCTACGGGTACATGAAAAATGATGGGTGACGCGGGGTCCTCCATGCCATGTCGGCATGTCAAGCATGTTACTGCCAGGTCAAAAGGCAGCCTACCGGGCACACTGTATGCGTCAGAACGAAGGGGATTACAAAGTATGGGGTGCTTTGAGACAGTCTGGCATTCATTTAGGCTTACTGTGCGCTTCAGTACGATTGTCCGAATGCTCGCCTGCTGAGAAACTCCGTCGATGGCACACTTACAGTTGCTTGTGTACATACGGCTGGGTTCATTATCTCACTTAAAGTCTTTGTCTTGTGGCGGGCTAGTCTGTTTGTTTGGGCCCCTTGGTGCTGCTGGTCGTCACACCAGGAGGCTAGGAGGCTCCAGCCCGCGGCAAGCAACCAGGGCTGCTCAGGAGCTGCTGCAGGTTGGTTGTGCTGGCCTGCACAGCGGAACGGGGGCGGCGCTATCGGCATGAGCGGGGACACCTTTGAGCGGGACCAGGGGAGTAACGATTCCTTTTTGCATGCAGGCATGATTAACAAGCTTCTTACGCAGCAAGAAGCTGCTATCCGTGATGGCCAAATCGGCCAGCTGCGGGAGTGCAAGGTCCTGGCGGAGGAGGAGGTCGTTGAGCTCGCTGCCAAATGCAAGGAGCTCCTGCAGTCGGAGCATAACGTCACCCACGTTCGGGCACCAGTTGTAGTTGTGGGCGACACGCACGGGCAGTTCCATGACCTCATGGAGATTTTCAAGATAGCTGGCCAAGCGCCAGACGCGAACTACCTGTTTCTGGGCGACTATGTGGACCGCGGGTACTACTCCGTGGAGACGGTTTGCATGGTTATCGCGCTCAAGGTGCGCTACCCCAGCCGCATCGTCATGATCCGTGGCAACCACGAGAGCAGGCAGATTACCCAGGTATACGGCTTCTACGAGGAGTGCCTCCGCAAATACGGCAGCGCTAAGGTCTGGCAAGTGCTGACAGACCTCTTCGATTACCTGCCTCTCGCGGCAGTGATCGAAAACCAGCTCTTCTGCCCGCACGCGGGACTGTCACCCTCCATGGACACGCTGGAGCAGATCAACCAAATACACCGGTTCGAGGAGGTGCCGCACGAGGGGCCTATGTGCGACCTGCTGTGGTCGGACCCCGACGACCGCATGGGGTGGGGCATCTCCCCCCGTGGGGCGGGCTACACGTACGGGCAGGATATCTCGGAGCACTTCAACCACGTTAACGGCCTCAAGTTCATCATCCGCGCTCACCAGCTCGTGTCGGAAGGCTTCCTCTGGCAGCACGAGGGGGCGGTGGTGACGGTGTTCAGCGCTCCCAACTACTGCTACCGCTGCGGCAACAAGGCGGCGATCGTCGACATCGACGAGAACATGAACCACAAGATAATCCAGTTTGACCATGCCCCGCCCAAGGGGGCAGGGATCACGGAGGTGAAGCGCTCCGTGCCGGACTACTTCCTCTAAGTGGGGTGGGACGCGAGCGGCGGTGGGGAGCTGGCAGCAGGGTAGTGTTTATGCAGTCTCTTTGGGGAGCACCTAACCTGGTCAGATCCGCTGGCCTTCGGCAGCAAGGCCAGAAGTGAGGGCGCGCGTACACAGCGACCTGGCAGGCGGCGAAGGGGGACGGGCGGGGGATGCAGCGAGAGGGTGGTTTGTTGGCATGCGCATGATGTGTGGCCGGGAACGGCAGGGTGGTTTGGCCATGTGGTTTTGCTAGCAGGGCCGTGGGGAGGTCGGGGCGCCGGAGGGCTGTTCGCTGGCAGGTTTGTGGTAGCGAATGCCCTGAACGTATGCAGGCAGCTGTACGGCGGCGCCAAGAGCGTCGACGGTACTGCTGCTTACCGCCTCGTACCTGTTGTGCGTTTGGAATAGGCATGTACTGAACGCATGTATGACAACTCCGTGGAGCATATGGCTTCCGTACAGCGGGGTTCACGTTGACTAGTTTGGCGGCACGGTCCTTGTGAGGCACCCAACTTATCCCAACGTGTGTGTTGGCAACCTTGCCAATGGGTGCAGACGCGTCCGATCCTGCATGGGCACAGAGGCGGGATGCCTGTTGCTGCGCGTGAGACAAAGAGTGTACTGCATGATGACGTGCCGGTGGTTGTGGAGTGCCTAAAAGACCGTTCATACAGGTGGGCGTTGGAGTCCCGGACCTGAGTGCTTTGATGGCCCTTGAGGGGGAGGCCGTGGGTTGTGCCATGTACATTGCGGCTTGCGGCACCAGCATACATTACATACGTGTTGGTTAGGGCGGCTGATGGAGTGGCCATAGAGAGCATGCAACGAGCAAACCATGCAGGTGTCCATGGAATCCTGTCCATCGGCAGGCATAGACGCTGAACAAGTGGATTTGCCACCGATGGCTGTAACGTTCGAAAGTCAGCCGAGCTTGCTGCAGGGACTTCGGCACAGTTGTCGCACAGCATGGCACGTATGGCCAGGGTGTGTGCGGCTTGCTCTCATTGGGTGTTTTGGAATACGCCTAGCTTGTGCCACGCTCAAGAAACGGTGCAAAAGCGGTTGCTCTAGTAGCGCCAAACTTGTTTGCGGTGAGATAAGCCAGCAAGCCGTACATCCATGCCAAGCACGTGCGTGGCACGCAGGGCAGCGCAAAGGAGCTCCCTGCTCTGTGACTCTCATCAGACAGCAGGATGCATGGAGCATATCAGCACGCCAACAGTACCGCTACATGTCTTATATTCATAGACATGGGGAGCCTGGGCGGGACAGCAGTTCGGGACAGTAGTTGCGGAGTCCATGTACGGCCACGTGTCAAGCCCGTCCGTCGAGCAGCCCCTCATCCGCTCTGCGTCGCTCCCTGGGTTGGTTGCACATCCTCTCTACGCCACCCGCATATCTGCGCTATCAGTCTGCTGCAGGCCCTGCTAAGGATTTGAACACTTATACCCCTTTGGCCACCAAACACCCCACCGCAGAACAGCAACACCAAGGGTTCGGGAAGCTGTGTGCAACATGCTGCTAAGTTTGTATTGCAAGCGAATACAAATTGTTATGTTTTGAAAATGCCCTGATGGTCTTGGGGAAGCTATTTTGGGGCATTGCGCGACGCAGTACGGCAAGTGGTCGGCGTCGCGAATTTGGGCCAGAGTCAGGGTTAGGCCTTTCCCTCTTTCACCTTAGGGAGGCGCATCTCAGCAAGGTGAGCACCTTGACCGCCAATACGCGGGGAAGGGGCTCGGGGACGTCTTGCCATCGGCAGGGCAGTGAGCAGCCGTCACACCACAATTAGTATCTTACTGTTACTCGGGATGACTTTCAGAATGGACAGTAGCCTACCATTAGCGTGCTTCTTGTTCTTGGCGGCAGTGGCAAGGCGGCGGGCATCTGAGACAACAGCGTTTGCAGCAGCTTGGTTTCAGACACATTCAGCTGGGCGCTACCGTATACTGGCACAAGCTGTTGCACACTGGCTCCGGCGGTATTAGGGTGCCGCGCTGCAGGCGGAAGGCGCAGCCGCAGTCGGGAAAAGCAGCAGCGGCCGCAGGCATTCTAAAAGGGCTCCAAAGCACGAGGAAACATCTTAATTCTTACTCAAGCATGCAGACAGCGGATGCGCTCTCGCATCCTACCCGCGCCGATGGCTCAGCCGCTTCTCCTGCTGCTCCATCCCGCCCCTTGCAGAAGGATGGTGCTGAAGACGAACACCTGCCGCTTCAGCGGCCTGAGGATCTACCCTGGCAAGGGCCTGGTGTTCATCCGCACGGATGGCCAGCAGTACATGTTCCTCAACAAGAAGTGCAAGTCCTACTACCACAACCGCCTCCGCCCCGCTAAGCTTGCGTGGACTGTGACTTACAGGAAGCAGCACAAGAAGGACCAGGTGCGCATGCTGTGTAGGATTTGGCAGGTGGAAAGCGTGTGGGTTGGGGGGGGTCATCCTGCTGGGGCGCACACGATTTGTTCCCTCGCTGCTACGTCAAAATCAAGCTCTTATGGCCCTGTGAAGTCATCTGTGCCGCCAGTGTCTGTACATCGAGCTGAAGCAACCCGCTTGGCAGCCATTGCTGCCTTGAACCGCCGCTACGCCAGCTTAGGGCTATGCACCTCCAGCAGCGGCCCAGCGGCAGGCGAGGAGGCGGCAGCGCATGACATGGGGGACGTGGGCGCGCGCCAGCTATCCAGTGCTGGAAAGGACAGCTGTTGGGCGAGCAGGCGGCAGCACGCGGCGGTATCACAGACCGCGCCACTCGCGTGCAGCTCGGGGGCGTTGGCGTCGTGGCACGCAGCTGGCGGCATGGAAGCAGCCTGGTGCCACAGGCTGCTGGCAGGGGCACAGCAGCAGGGTCGCATTCCCGTTTGCGACGGGAAGGCGGTGGAGGATGGGACGCAGCCAAGGGCAGGGACCGGCTCGGGGCCAACAGCGGGCGGACCGGGTTTGGGTGGCTCCTTTGCTTGCCACCAAGCAGCTGTGCCTTGGCGGGGGACGGAGGAGGTGCTGGGGGCACCCGCAGCGGCGGTGGATGCAGGGGGTTGCTGGGGGTTTGAACAGCAGCGCGGAGGCGGCGGCCTTCCATGCTACCTACAACTATGCCGAGGCAGCCGTTCCGCCGGGTGGGCTCATCCCCACAGCTTGCTGTCCGCCAACTCAGCCAGCCCGTAGGCATGGGGTTGCACAGCGTTGACAGGGTGCAGCGCAAGGTTGCAACAGCGAACGCCCAGGCCATGCGCAGCGCCACCTAGGCATGCGCAGCCCAGTTCAGCCACCACAGCTCCTGAGCGGCGCAATGCCTGAGGCATCGACGGCGACCATTCTTGATTGTCGTGGCCGTGTGCTGACCGTGCTGGCACGCTGTGCGCGCGCTCCTCGCTCCCACAGATCAGCGAGGTGCAGAAGAAGAAGCGCCGCACTGCTGCCAAGTCCAACAACCGCTCCATTGTGGGCGCTTCGCTGGAGGTGATCCAGAAGAAGCGGACTGAGAAGCCCGAGGTCCGCCAGGCCAGCCGCGAGGCTGCCATCCGTGAGGTCAAGGTGGGTCGCGCTAGGGCCGCTGTGATGCGGCACGGGCTGGATGGCTGCAGGGGGGTGCATGGCAGGGCTGGTGGGTATGGATGGGAACGGGTTCGCCGGCTTGCAAGGGGCTTGTTGTGACCGAGCCGCTTATTTGATCTGGCGGACGGCTTGTAGGGAAGAGCCCTCACATGAATTTCAGCCGAGGGGACTAACAACCGTAGCATGGGGTCGGGGGCCGACTTGACAATCAACGGAGACGGTGTAAGCAGCGGCGGGCAACGCGCGTCGGGCGGCACTGCAGGGTTCCCTGACCTTGCCGATTTCTGCCACATTGAGCAAGCCACGCTAGGCAAGCAATCAACTGCATCAGCCCTTTCATGTTGGCACACTGCCGAAACGAATTTGAGGCAGGGCGTGTGCTTGGCGCTCCGTGATCTGGGGGTCCATCCGAGGGCACCCAGCGGTTGGTCATTGCATGAAACGCGTCAGCTGCCACTGGCCGCGAGGCTAGTCGATATTGCCATGATGAGGAATGGGTACTGGGGTGCGTGCCGGGCCGAATTGGAACGCAGGCTTGCTGACCCTGCCCCTAGCTGCCGCTGCAACCGGGTCGCTTCGTAGCTGTGTGCAACTCTTGCTTTGACCAGTCATGGGCTCTCGCTGACCTGGGCTTTGTGCGCTCGTGTGTCTCGGCGCCTGCAGGAGCGCATGAAGAAGCAGAAGGCGGAGCGCGCCGCCGCTGCCAAGGCGGCGTCCGGCCCCTCCAAGGCCGCCCCCAAGGTTGTGGGCCGCGGCAAGCGCTAAAGCAGCAGGCTGTCTGCGCGCGCCCCGCCCACGCAGATGCTTTGTAAGCGCTTGACACGTGTGCTCGTTGGCTCCCGGCTCGTGAGTGTCTGATGGGTGGGCGGGCACAGCAGCTGGCACCTGGAGGGCCTGCAGCGGTGAGCCAGCGGCTTGACTGAGTGCCTGCGCATGAGCAGGTCGTCAGTAATGCGCGGCATTTATTTGCCTTGAGCGTCAGCAACAGCCTGAGCAGCAACGCCAGCAGCAGGGACTCTGCACGGACGCCGTGACAGCGGACTAGCGTTTATTCATGAGGAAGTCCATTATCCCATATCGCCCAAGCAGAACGCCAGCCCACCAGTACATGAAGAGCGACCATTGCGGGCAACGAAGGAAGGGTGGTTTAGCCGTGCTGAGGGGGTGGGGAGCGGGTTATTGCTTGCTAGCCAGGCAGGCCCATGCGGCCATGCCAGGGGGTGAGGGTTGTTGGCTGCTGCGGCCGCACGTTGGCTGCTGCGCGTGCAGTGCATGTCGAGCCGTACCACGCGCACCAACAGGTTGGCACGACGGTGCATTGTCGGCTGAACGTCGTAAAATCCAGCATGCCAGCACTAGTTTACCGATCCACACTAACTCCTCTGAACAGCTGTGGTCCTGCAGCAGGTCTCTGCGAACCTGTGCAGTTGTGCAGTACGACCCAACCTCCCCGCCCTGCAACCAGCGGCAACAGACGTCTCATATCCATGGCGAAGCTCCAACAAGGGTCCCTTTACCCAGCAGCATCTTTCACCCGACCAGAACCTACAGCCCTGCAGCTGTACCCCCACCACCCAGGCCCTGAGTGCTACACCATGGCCCGGATTTTTTTCGTGAGAAGGTTACAGGGGCCATGCAGCTGCCGCAGACCGCCGCGACCCACGGCTTCTGTGCCGTCGCTCGCCTGCTGCTGGAGTGGTTGGTGTAAGGCATGGAGCCCGCCGCTACCGCCCTCGGACTCGTACGGCAGGCGTACGGCGATGCCAAGGACCTCGCTCGGATACCGCTGGCTCCACTGCAGGGCCCCATTGCAGCAGAACTTGTGAGGCTGCTGATGGCCGGGCTGGTGGTCGCGCTGGTGGCGTTGGGCGCTATGTTGCTGGGGCTGGGCGCTGGGGCTCCTGTGGGCGGTGGCAGAGACCTGGTGAATGATGTTGAAGCTGGCTGTGGCTGTGCTGCGGTGGTCTGCGGTGCACATGGGTGCAGCTGCTGGGGGTGGTCAGGCGGGGCGGGGCCAACTGCGGCGGGTGTGAGCAGACTATGTGAGGGGGATTGATAGCGCGAACTGATTACGGCAGTATTATGTTTCAGTGGCTTACGGTATGGGCGGGGAAAGGGAAACTACCGGTAGGAGGATGCAACAGGCGAGGGCGAACCAGCAGGGCAAAGAAGCAAACGTCGGTTGGGGCAGGACCTTGACAGGTGGCGTTGCACATACTAGCGGTATTTTGGTCCGTTGTTAGCTTTGCATGCCTTTTCGCCTGTATGTACTGTGAGCTTGCGAGGCTGCATTAAGGAATGCGTGTCCGCATGGTGTAGACAGGAGGTGTGTGGGCAACTTTTTTTTCCAACTGGTGGTGCCGTCCCAGCCGTAAGCCGGTAAGGGGTCATGTGCTGCTTGACTTCACCAACAGGAAGAGAGGGGATATGGAAGAGGGGCACAGCTTGATCGTGAGCAGGAAACGCGGAGTGTGCAGCACGCCAGTGCTGGGCTGCTGGCATTAAGCATGGTACCGGTCGTTACCCTCGGCGCCAGGGGAGCTCTGCGCATGACACGGCCGGGGCTGTGGGCTTGGGTGCTTTACGTGCGCAGGTGCTGAACCTGGTTGGGCATTCAATGCGTCAGGTAGCTGCTTCACGTGCAGAATGCTGCACTCTTGTTGCAAGGCAAGGGTAGGCTGCAGATGCGGAGGGGGCAGGCTGCACCCCGTCCCGCCACAGGTGACGGGGAGGGTCGGAAGGATGGTTCGAACTGGGTTGCACGTTTCCACGCTCCTGGGCAGCTCAAAATTACTTACGATGTGAAAGAAGACAATCTGGGTTGCGCTGGTCGGCAAGTACGCAGGGCCACAGCCGTATGCGGTTTGGCGGCATCCGGAAGCCTGCATTGCCTATTCGCGATATAGAAGCTGTATCACTACATACAAAGGCACTTTTTGTTACGCATGTTGGCGTGCAAGTATGCTTCTTCGATTTGAGTCTAAGCCTATGATCACCGCCTGAGTAAAAGAGCTCTCCCGAGCATCGCTCTGTACAAACGATAAGCCAGTGAGGTGGCAATTTGATTGCCTCACATTCGCTGGCGTAAGGGACAGAAAGGGGCGCTGCTCGCCTTTGTTGGGCGGGAGAGCGGCGGGAACTGGAAGCCCCTTCAGGAACCCTCCCGGCCACTGCAAAGTGGCTTTGTCAGAGCCCCTGACATCGTTACACTATAAATTCTTGCTAGCGGCGGATCAGCTGAGCCTCGCTCTTTGCCTGCACTTACTTGTCAACATGGTGGGGCGAATCCTTCTGGGCGACGGGGAGGCCGCATTCGAAAGGGACCTGGCCCGAGCAATTGCAGCAAGCCTCGGCCAAGAAGGTGATTACATGCGTCGCGCCGTCTGACAGCTGCAAAGCACTGGCCCGCAAGGAACACACGCTGGCCAGGTCCGGCCTGTCTGGTGTCCCACCGAGCCCACCTCGACGCACCTTACTTGTCCATGTAGAAGTTGAGCATGTTGATATATTTGGCCGTTACTATTCGTGTGGTATTCGTATTCACCAGCGACCACACCCCTGACAGTCCTCTCCTCTCCTTATGTGCCTTGCAGACCCCGCCCCAGCGCACGAGGTGGACGCTGGCGCTCCGGGCACGTGGGGCACCCTGACAGCTGCCGCCGACCGCCTGGCGTCCTCCACCCTGGCCGACTCTGTACCCCGGGCCGTCCAGGGACCCCTGCTGGAAGAAGACGACGATGCAGACTTCCAGAAGCAGCTCGCTGCCGCTATGGAAGCCTCCATGCGGAGCGCAGAGGAAGACCAGCACCGTCGGCGGCACGGCCTGCCGGCCCCTGACCAGCACGACCCACAACCGCAGCACGCCCAGCTCACCAGCCAACGCGCTTGGACGCACGGCGGTGGTGGATTTGGGGTTGACCCGTCCTCGCAGCTGTGGTCCGACACGCAGTCGCTGCTGCCTGCCGGGCCGAGCTACAGGCCGCTGAGTAGCTACGGGCAGCTTCACCAGCCGATGGACGCACAGGTCCCACAGCACCCGGCGCTTCGGCACACGGTCAGCAGCCTCTCCCTCCAAGACGTGCAGCACCCCAGCAGCCCCATTGCGGCTGCCATCCACGCGGGCATGCAATCCAGTGCAGCAGGCGCCCCATCAGCGGCTGTCGCTCCCTCTATCCAGTTCAACCCTCTCGGCCCCACCCTGCACGACCAACACGCAGACCTTATCAGCCCAGATGCCGCCCCATCCGCTCCAACCTGCCCCGTCCCGTGCACGTCCGCCGCCTCCGTCCTCGCGCCCAGCCTTGACTCCCGCAGGCTGCCCGCCCTGGTGCATGGGTCCCGGTCCACCATTGACGCATCGGCGCAGCTGTTGTCCAGCTCCCCTGGCAAGCATGCACGCGCGCCGTCTTCCCTGGCTGCCCAGGATGCCCTGCAGCCGTCAGTGAAGCGTTCGCGGGCTGCAAGCGACTGCGGCTCGGGGCCGGGGCCGGCGCCATCCCTAGGCCTGGGGCTGGGGTTGGGTGCGGGGCTGGGTGGCGGGAGGGATGCGGGCGGGCTGCTGGGCCGGCGGGCGGGCAGCAGCGGCGGGCCGCTCGTTGGAGTTGTGGGGTTGGAAGCAGGGGAGACGGGAGGCCGGGGTGCGCATGGGACTGCGTCGGAAGCGTTCAGCGGGCGGTTTGGCGGCCTGTGCTCCGGCGGTGGGTGTGCGCTGCAGAATGGTATGGTGCTCGATGACGTTGTGCGAACGGGGTCTCCTCCTGCGCGCCCGGCGTCTGCGGCGTCGTGCTGCTCGCAGGGGGACGGCGCTGGCAGCGGCGGCGGTGGCTCTTTCCCGGCCGTTGCGGGGACGGGCGCGCACGAGCACGTGCAACCCGCGGTGGAGCACGGCTATGGGCCTGGCTTTGGGGTTGGGGTTGGGGAGGACGATGTGCGGGTTCGGGCGGCAGCGGCTGCTGCTGCCACAGCGATGCGTTACGCGATGGGCCCGACGGGGGCGGCGGCAGCGGCGGCACTGGCGGTGGCGGCACACAACGCAGCGCAAGACGGCGGTGGCCGCCAGGAGGGCCATGGAGAGTCGGGCGCGGCGGCGGGGCCCCTTTCAGGGTCGCTTGCACCTCGGAGCTCCGTTGGACTTGGGTCACTGGACCGGAGCTTCTCGCAGCCTCTACCTCTTGAGCAACATCGGGAGCAGCAGCACCGTTGCTTGGCGCCGCTGCCTCCTGCCTCTCGGGGCGGCTCTTGCGCCACCTTGCCCGTCCTCGACCTCTCGCGCCCTTCGCACCTGCTCCAGCACTCCTTGCAGCACCAGCACCACACAACGCAGGAGCAGCCACAGCAGCTGCCCGGGACTGCCGCCGAACCGGCCGCTCCTGAGTCCCTGGTCGTTGAGGCGGCTGACCGGAGGCTCCTGATGGGCCAGCGGGTGTGGTTCTGGGTGGGGCCGGGGCAGGCGCTGCTTGGTAAAGTCATCTCCATCGACCGCCGCAGCAAGCCGCTGATATTCAACGTACGGCTGGAGGACTCCCCTGGAGCGCCGCCGGGCTCGGGCGAGGTCGTCATGGCCACGGCGGACTGCCTCCTGCCGTACGTTGACCACGGCGCGGGCGTCATGTGCAGGCTGCCGGCGGGCAGCGAGGCACAGCCGTGTGCAGCAGCAACACCCGCACCGGCAGCCGAGGGCACAAGGGAGGCAAGTGAGGCTGGAGGGCCAACGTGCGGGGAGCAAGCAGGGCAGGTTGGGTCGGCGGATGCCAGCGCGCCGTACGTGTGGGCCTGGGCGGCGATGCAGCACTGCGTGTTTGACGGCGCGGTGCCTATGGCGCACGTGCACCTGTACGGCACCTTGCCGTACACGTTGCCGTACGAGCGGTTGGTGCCGGTGGAGGATGCTGCTGAGGGCAGCGGCTGCGTCGCGGAGCCGGCGGCGGCTGTGGCGGCCCAAGGGCACAGGTCGATATCTGCGGATCTGGATGGCGCCGGCAGCCTGAACACGTGCACCGACATCGTGCCGCTCCCGCCGGCGCCCCAGCTGGCTGCGTGGTGAAATGCAGATGGGGCCTTCATTCTTGGGTCCAGGTGGCTTGAGACGGCCTTCTACGGCCGGTGCAGTCTTGTTGATAGTTGTGCTTGTTTGGGGCATATGGGGTTGCGATGCAGTTCATGACTTTGGATTCAGACAGGACTGGGGTGTTGAGCAGGGTTCGTGCAGCTGTCGGCTGACGGTCTGGCGTCCCGGTGCAGTTGACTGATTAAATCCATGATGAGAAAGGTGAGGGTTCCAAGCATGATGGCTTAAGATGCAGTCCCTGACTAGGTAAGCATATCGAATTTTGCTGCTGAGCAGGCATTGGCGGTGCATAAGATCGTACGTTTTTGTGGTGGCACGGACACGTGTCTACAGGGGACCTCCCCTGGTGGGCCAGCATCACAGTGCATGCGTGCCACCAGTGCAATGGGTACTCGTATCCACGCTGTGAGCCTAGGATTTCTTCATTTATGCTCGGTTGTTGCATGGCTGCCAGGCGTGAGGAGACGGTACCGGTGCTGTTGCGAAATGCTTGCGGGGCTTTGGACATCTCGGACATCTCGTCGTGGTCGTCTCTTGGTAACCCCGGTTTGGGTGGCTTTGACGCACCTCGCGGTTGTGCGCTGTCTGCACGGTTGGTATCTGCCGTACGTGTTGTGCTATGGACACGACGTACATTTTGGGAGCTTACCGGTATGTGGTGAGCTACACTTGAGGCCTACCGACGCATAACCTGAAGTGTGCACGTCTTGTAGAATGCTGAGCTGGAGCAAGGCATGCAAAGGTGCTGACGCCCAGCTGGGCTCTTGCTCCGCTTGAGCAGTGAGGTGCACGCTGCGCCTGGCTGCGCTGAGCACCCCCAAAGCGCATCCAATTCACCTAGGCCCAACGCCTCGCTTATTGCAAGCCAAAAAGTCAGGAGTTGCTGCATGATTTGCCACGTAGGGACATGTGGTCCCCAGCTGCCCGCACATTAAGGTACGTTACAGGAAAGGACCCGCTTCCAAACAAAGCGTCACACCTCCAATACCACTGCCAATTCACACCTCACGCAACGACAAAGTCAACGGACGGACAAAACAACCGAGTCCAATGGACCAATCACCAACCACAACAGGAGTTAGCCTACAAGGTAACGATACAGCAATCGCTCTGGTACATAGCTTCAAACGTACATGCGGAGGCCTGCCAGACGGACCAGCACTCCCATACTACCCATTCTAGAGATTCATCAGGGCATGCTCTACGGCACTCTGTCAGCAGGCCAGGCATGAAGACACAAGTGCAAGCCATCCGCACAGCAGCAGACCCAGGGAGTCTTCTTATTTCTCTTCTCATATTGCACATGTGTGTTGCTCGTGTGGAGCGCGACATTTCGAAATGGTGCCGTGCGGTGCAGGTGCGCAACAAAACGTCATGGGCTCACTGCGACAAGTGTGTCCCATCTGGTCCGACAAAATTAGGCGTGAACTCTCTCCTCTCCCGCCATGCGCGCGGTATGCATGGCACAGAGCCCAGCGCCTCAGTTATTCAGCCTCTCGCAACTTGCATGCAGCCCTGCAGTCCCCCCAAGACTGGCCACCAGTCCGTCAGGGGTACACAGCATGCAGCTAGCGCGCACGTGAAGGCAGCACGCGCGCGCTTACATAACGCCATGGCATTTCTGGCTCTCTCACGTAGTCTTCTCTCCGGCGCTTTAGGAAGCGCTTGCTGCAAAACTGCTTCGGGTGCGGTCGTGCGACCTCACATAAATCCTGCCCTACGCATCACCTTGTGCAGCTGGGTCCGCGCCCGCCTACCTGCACTGGCTGCCCAAGGGCGCAACAACAGCAGCAGTAGCAGCAGCAGCAAACATTACGCTGACGCTTACGAAGCGCCGGCCTCTTGTGCACCGCGAGGGCGCCCCGCGGCACCGCATTCTGCAGTGGGCGCCACATGGCTTCACTGCCATGCCAGCGTCACCTGCTGGCTCTCCTTCCTGCTGCCGCGGCTCTAGCCACCGCCCCTGCTCCCTGCGCCGCCGCCAGCCCCGCTGCTCACTTGCCGATGGCCACGGGCACGCTGCTGGCGGCCCAGGCGGGTGTCCACTCGGGGGCGTCCACGCGCAGGCTGCCGCCAGCCGCCGCCGCCGCCGCCGCAGGCCGGGCTGCGACGGGACTCGCCGCTGCTGCGCCCACGCCACCGCTGGAAGTCCGCTGAGGAGTCGCTGGAGCCGCTGCCGCCGCCGCCGCTGTCTTTGCGTTCACGCCGTCGATGCTCGGGCGGCCGTCGCGGGAGGGGCGCCCGGTGCCGCTGCGCCGCCGGTTGCCACCTCCCGGCTGCTGCTGCTGCTGCTGCGGGGCGGCGTCGGAGCCCTGTTGCTGCTGCTGCTGCTGCTGTGCTCCCTGGTCAGAGCCCAGCCGCCAAGACCCATGCGCGTCCATGCTGCGCCTGCGGTCCTTGTTGCCGTTGTTGCTCTCCCGAGTGACCCGCGGGTCCTCCGCCTTCACCACGTACGTCCTGTACGGCGCACCTCCGTGGTGGTTGTGGTGGTGGTTGTGGCCGTTGCCGCTGCCGTTGTGCGCCTCCTTGCCCGCCCCGTTCGCGCCGCCATGGTTGTGGTGGTGGTCCATGCTGGTCCGGCGCGAGCGGTTGCCCTCCTTGTTGCTTGGCGTGCCGTGGTGCTGCTCCCCGTGTGTGTTGTGGTGCACGTCCAGGCTGGTGCGGCGGGAGCCCGGGCGGCTGCTGGCGGGCGTGTTGCTGCCGCTGTGGGCGCCGGTGGCGGCGTCAAGCGCGAGGCTGTTGCGCCTGCTGCCACCGGACAGGGGCACGTGGTGCGGGCTGTGCGCGTGCGCGTACGAGGGCGGCAGGTGGCTGGAGCTGAGGTCCAGCGAGCGGCGGGAGAGGCGGGCGTTCTCGGCCGGCTGGTAGCGGCGGGGGATGGCGGACCAGCCGTACTTGTAGTCGCCTGGACAAAGGCCGCGGAGGCAAGCATAAAAGGGTTTTGGTTGAGTGGCGCGGGACAAAAGCGCAGCGACACACGCAAAAGGCCGCCCGTGGCGCCAGCAACTTCTCTTATCAACGCTCGCACAAGGACCCACGTAACATGCACCAGGTGCAGCGTGTCGGCACTGCACCGACTTGCATCACCCATCTGTCAAAAGCGCCCGTCCTCCATCTCCTGGCCCTTCAGCCTCCTGCTGCCTAGCAATGGATACACCCGCATCAGCACTGCGCCCTACCTACCCGGCTGGAACTCCAGCACGTCGTGGCAGCCCCCCGCCTCCAGCAGCGCCGCGCTGCTGGCCACGATGAGCGAGTCGGCGGCGGTGCGGGCCTGGAACACGGGGCAGCGCCCGGAGCCGTCGCGCGCAGCCAGCACGCGGCTCTGCAAAAGGGAGGAGCAGCAGGAGGGACAGGGCAGCAGGTGGGCTGAGCGACTACATGGGAGACCCGTCAGAGGCGACTGAAGCGTGGCTGTGGATACGGTGGTACTGGTGTGCAGGAGCTCGGTGCTTTGGTAGCTCACATGGGCGTGAAGGTGCTGTCACCAGTGCACATATACAGGTTCAGTTTGCAAGACCCTGACGGTTCAGCCACGGAGTACCAGAACCCCGTGGGGCGAAGAGCGGGAGCTAGCTGGCGCACCCCACGTTCGCCCGAAGGAGTGCTAGTTCTACCCCTTTCTTTTCCCACATGTGCTGTCATGTCCTGCCATATCCGAGCCCTGCCGTACCGTCTTGCTTTCGTACAGCACGAAGGAGAAGCTGCCGCGCAGGAGCCCCAGCAGCTCCACCCCGACCTTGGCGTACATGTGGCACATCAGCTGCGGGTTGAGCAGGGCCGGGGTCAACAGGCAGCCGTGGGTGGGCATCCCAACCGACGTGCCACTGGCCCTAGCTACGGTCACAAGCCAAGCCCGACACCATGGCAGCCACCCCGCGACACGGAGCACCCAACCCAGGGCGCTTTGCATACAGGCCCAAGTGACCCCGACACAACGCCACGTTGCCCCCGGGCCCTGCACTAACCTCTGCGCCGCTGAGCTTGGCGTCCGGGTGTGCCGGCTCGTCCTCCGGCAGGGGGGCGTACGACTCCACCAGCTGGACGGCGTTGGTCAGGGCGCTGCGTGGATGAGGGAGGGCAGGGGGCGTGAGTAAGCGCTTGGGCGGGGCAGGGGGACGAAAATGTTGTCAACAACCTTCCAGCTTGGAGGACCCTTTGGGAGGATTAAAAAGCCCCCTTTAGTGCGTTGCATGCCCCTGGCACGCACCGTTTGCACACCGGCAATGACCGTACACCACACACGTCTCATTCTTCACAGGCCCGCGTGGCAACCCCCCCACATACCGGGACGTCCACCTGTTTGAACCTAGTAACCCAACATCCAGGCCATCACTTGACACTTGCATCGAAGCGTGAAGCATTGCCTCAGGCACAGGACTGCAGTCTAACACGTGGGCAAGTGGACGAGCGAGGCGCGCACGTGCACAGGCGCCCACGCACCCCTGGAACACGCAGATGGCTGTGCCCACGGTCGCGACGCTGGTGCTGCTGTCCGCTGACAGCACTCGGCAGCCGCCGCCAGGCTGGAACACGGGCTCCGGCAGCGGGGCGGCGGCCGCATCGCCTGGCTGCTCCTGCTCGGAAGCCGGCAGCGCCAGGGCCATGAGCTCGGCCTTCAGCTCTTCATCCTGTATCGGTGATGCGGCGACACACAGGCAGGCGGAAGAGGTTGAACGGGTGCTTGCAACCGTGAGAGGGTACTGGTGCCGTCAATACCTCACTGTCCTCAGGTGCTCCTGCACGTGACAGGAGGGTAGGAAGCGCAGACCAGCAAAAACTATGTACTTTGCTGCACGCCGTGAATAAAGTCATTCCCTACGCCGAGAAACGCCAGAGGCGCAGCAGTACGACGCGTGTGCTTGCATGCAAGCGACCCCTTGGTCGCTGCTCGCTCCCGGTCAACACGTACAGGGAGCCGATAAGGGTCTACCAGTCGTAAGCTGGCATAAGAACTTGCGAGGGTACCACCAAAGTATATCTGCGCAGGTCGCTCGAAGACACCGCGCATATGCTACTTACGACTGTCGGAGCAAAAGCTCGACCGACAGGTGGGGTAGGAACCAGGACACCGGTTGTTACCCGAAGTTGGCAAAAAGCTTCAGCGCAGGTCAACTCAAGAGGCGCGTGTGGCCGTTTCTGCGTTGAGGCTTCGCACCTTCAGAGCCCGGTGCGCAGCCCGGTCGCTCCCAAACTCGATCACCTTGGGTTGAACGATGCATGCAAAGACGGGTATCATCTTCTTATTCCTGCAACATGTTGGTAGCGGAGGAAGAAGGGGGCCAGCGAACAGTTGTAACAGGAGACGGAGACATGCTCAGTAAGCGCCGCCAAAATAAGATGTGGACTTCAACATCCCAAACGGTAAGATTCATCAGCTTGATAATATGCAAGACGGGCTTGGCGGCGCACAGGCCAAGTGTCAAACCTCAAACAACCCACTTCGCACGCTGATCGTCGTTTAAGGGGAAGATCCTGGCAGCCCAAAAGAAATGTTGTGACTCAGCACAGCGAGCGTAACGTTTCGCTCAAGATTTGCGAATCAACTGACGTCGTCCCGCCACGGCGGAGCGCTTTTGTCCAGTGCACCGCTGCCTTGAGGCTTTTTCCGCTGGGTTGTATTCTATTCCCTTGGCAACGCTTGCGGTGCAACACCTGCCAGCGTCGACGCAGTAAAGCCCAGCGTTGCCCCGAAACCGCATGGGGTTAAAGCTCGCTGACACTGCTTTTGCACGATCCATCGCACGACTGTCGTTGCATTTTTAAGCTACGTTGATCCTGTCTCGCTGCAGCCCTCCCGGCCGCTCGGCCCTTCACATCCACCGATGCCAACCACGGGGTTGTCGTGGTTGCTGCGGCATCAATGCCTACCACAATGCAGTGCATTTGTAGGGCCCCTGCGGCTCGGTTGTTGTAGTACTCGAGCTTCAGGAGGGTACCACTCGGCGGCAGAAGCTGGCTCTCCCCTGCCAAACCCTGACGCCCAACTTTGTGGAAAGCGGGACGCTCGGACGAAGCGTGGAAAGGTGCGAGGGTGGGCTTCCGCTCGTTGACGTTGCTGGTGGGCCACTTGGACATATGGGGCGGGGCTGGTGGTGGGGCCCAACACCCGCCTCCATTCCCCTGCTGGGTCACATGTGCTCCCGCAGCGTCACTGCGTCAGATCTGCTGCTGTGGACATGGGTGATGGCTCTTCGCATTGTCCGTTTTGAGCGGAACATGCACAAGCTTATCCAATGTGTGTACCGTCTGCAGCTTCGGAAGTTACTCTGTGTGTGGCACTGAACACGGCAACGCCACGTTGCACGGCCACATGTGGCGACCACCTGCCGCGTACTGCCACCGGCGCCCACTCCAGTCACCCTAGCAACATTAGCAGCGTCTCCAGGCCTACCGGAAAGGCGAGGGTGCCGCCTCATGCAGCCCAACCTTTTGGCATGTGCTCTACCCGCCCGTTGGCCACCCCCGTCCCCCAACGTTTGTGCCCGCCTCCCCATACCGGAATGCGCACAGATCTTCCGCGGCTCCTACCGGGAGCTTTTACCTCGCCAGTTCAACCAGGCGTTCCCAGGAGGACCCATTGGCGGGCAGCTGGGCAGCGGGCGCCACGGCGGCGCACAGGAGCGCTTCCGCTACCCCACGCCGCCTGGCAGCAGCGGCGCGTCAGGGGCCGTCGGCAGCAGCAGCAGCGGCAGGCCGTTGTAGCGGCCTTTGTGTGCACCGGCTGCGCGTGCTGCACGTATGCAACAAATGAACCTGCATTGCGTATTTGTGTGTAGGTACGGCGTGTCGTATGGTTGCGAACTGACACGCTTTGGGGGCCCTGGTGGTGGGTGGCGTGGGGCTGAAAGGCGTGTGCTGGGGCTCGACTTGCGTGGCGCGCGGCGGTTATTGCTGTGTGGCAGGCACGTACTGCGCAGGCTGCGGCAGACGTACAAGTGGCATGTCGACATAAGGCTGCGCTTGTGGGCTTGTGGCTGCAACATCCTTGCGTGGCGAAACGAACGATCATGCATGGAACACTGACGCAGATGTATGGATGTACAGGGCCCACCCTGCTCTGAACTACTGCATACTGCTGCGCACTCGAACCCTGCACGGCCAAGTGCGTCACGGCGTCGGTGTTAATGTTGTCAGCTGCTTCAGGCGTGCGGCTGTCGAAGGACGGATAGTTATTGCTCATTTCGGAGCTAGAATCTGCTGTTGCGGGCTATGCTTGACTCGCCGGGTAGCGGTTTTAGCTACTGCGCGTGGTTTCAGCTACTGATGCTACTTGACGAATCAGGTCCGGAATGGGACCAGGGGAATTTTACTGCAACGCTGGTATCCGGGGCGCCGTCAGTGCCTGCCTTTGTGCCTGGCTTCACCCGTCATGTCGGGCAGGCTGATGCAACTTCGAACCGCAAGAGGCGAGAGCCTCTGCTGATTGGAGTCAAAGGGAATGCGAGGTTGCCAGGGGAGCAGCTGGCGGTTCCGGCATGCTGTCTGAGGCGTGTGCTGTGGTCGGGCATGGAGGGTACATATTGCACAAGGGTCTCCCTTGGTGCTTCGCAGCTCCGAAACGTAAGCCAAGAAACGGACCGTCACAGCTTGCCCACGCAACGCAATCATAGTACGGCCCGCCTGAACACCTGGTTACCAGTTGCGGTGCATGTGATGAGGTGTCAGGTTGAGCAAACCTCGTCAACATCGGGCCGTCAACTATGAGCGACTCTGCCCAAGCAGACCCAGACTCTCTTCTATCAACCCTGTACTAACAAAACTACCGAGTGATGGGCTAACTCACAACGTTAGCTTTTTGCCCCCTGGGGAAGCCGCGCAGAGCCTCCGTCCAGCCTGCAAGGTGTTTGCGCGGGAACTCCGCAGCCCGCAGCTGCTGACAGTTCCAATCGGCAAACAGCGTCCGCCTGTGCCCAAACACGCCCTCTTGGCGCGCTGGGGCCAAGAAGGGTCCTCTCGTGGCCTGACCTACAAGCAGCGCCCGCAGCTGTCGCTGGACGCGGCTCGGGGCGGGGACGCCGAGGCATAGCAGCGGCTGGCCCTCTCAACCGGCTGCATGGGCAACGAGAAGGTGTTTCGAGCAGCCGCGCATGCCAACCAGCAAGATGTTTGCAGCTGGCTGATGAAGCAGTACAGCAACCTTGCAGATGACAGGACGTGTGTGCTGGCGGCCGCAGCAGAGGCCGGCCACACAGAGCTGTGCAGGAGGCTGTACGGCGTCGGCTTCCGGCTGCCGTACCACACCTCGCTGCTGGCAGCACGGGCAGGTCAGTGCACGATCATGGACTGGCTGCGGTACTTGAAGATGTCGGAGGACATCCCGCTGTGGTGCATCGGAAGGGCGCACATGCCCCTGGACCTGCCGGACGAGTGGTGGCCCAACGCGGCCTACTCTGGGCACCTGCAGCTCATGCGGCAGCTCAAGGGCAGCCGGGACGCGAAGCCCAAGGAGCTGTCTTCTGTGGCACACGGCTGCCACCTGGCAGTGCTGCAGGGCATGGTCCAGGAGTGCATGCGGGCGAGGCTGCCGCTGCTCGACAGCCAGTGCGCTGCCATTGCGGCAGGGGC
This sequence comes from Chlamydomonas sp. KOR1, assembly GCA_036984285.1. Lineage (NCBI taxonomy): Eukaryota > Viridiplantae > Chlorophyta > Chlorophyceae > Chlamydomonadales > Chlamydomonadaceae > Chlamydomonas > Chlamydomonas sp. KOR1. The sequence continues at coordinate 293,778 of BQMZ01000233.1, forward strand.
TCTGACCAGCCCCCACGCCGGACTGGCAGGGCAAGTTCCTGTGGCTGTTGAGGGAGCAAGGGGAGGAGGACGAGTACGCGCCGATCCCGCACACAACGTGGCCCCGTGATGCGCTGAGCTTTGCTGCGCTGCCGGCCGCTGAGCAGCGGCTGGGGTGGCTGGAGGGGCTGGGTTTTGGTCTGCGGAGGCGGCAGCTGATGAAGGCAGCCGTGGAGGCTGGCCGGGCGGACCTGGTCAGCACGCTGCGGCTTGATCCCAACGGACCGGGTCTCGGTGGCAGGACATACGCGGCGTTTGCAAGTGAGCTTGTGGCTTTAGCGGTGAAGCGGGGGCAACTGGGTACTGCGCAGGAGCTGCGGCGCAGGGGGCTGCCCAGGTTGGAGCTGGACCAGGTGGCAAGAGAGGCGGGGTCCACGGGGCGAGTGGACGTGGCGCAATGGGTGCTGGGGGTCATAGCCGAACAGCACGAGCAGCAGCGGCAGCCGTGTGCAGGCACGCTGGGCAGTGGAGCGGCCGAGGCAAAGGACGCCGGGCCGGGCGCCGGGCTGGGCGCTAAGGGTAGCTCGCACGGGCGGGAGCAAGGGCCGGACTGGAGAGGAGATAACCACCTCCAGTTCCCGCTTTCAATTACAATGGATCGTGCGTGTCAGTCTGGCCGCCTGGAGCTGGTGCGGTGGCTGCGGGAGCGCGGGGCTCCCTTGTGGCCTGGGACGCTGCAGCATGCCGCACAGTCCGGGAACGAGCTGCTGGTGGAATGGGTGGTGGAGCAGGGCTTCGACATGGAGCAGGTGCGTTACAGGGCAGGTTCATGACAGGCCATGCAACTGCATACCGCTAACTCAGCCACTTGCGCTTGCTGTGCGGCTGACACCGTAGCACCGTGAGGAGGTAGCTTGCGATTCTTGTGGCGTTTCAGCGCATGGCAGAAGTGGTCCGCAGAATGGCCGTGACACCTGGAACAAGTCAACGCATGACATTAAATTATCATACCGGTATGACTGCCGGTATGTCCCTGCAACCGTGCCCAACACAGGAGGCGACCACCGGGGACGAGTGGTGCACCTACGACGCTACGAGCATGCCGGCAAGGTGGGCGACGTGGCCATGCTTCGCTGCCTGCTGCGGGTGCGCTACCCCGTGGAGCCGCGCGTGCTGGAGGCGGCAGCCACCTACGAGTGCTGCCCTGTCGAGGTGCTGGAGTGGATGGTGGACCAGGGCTTCCCGGTGGACTGGGGGGAGGTGGAGGACTGGCACAGCGGGGAGCGGCCCGAGTGGCGGCTGGCGGGGCAGGTGGAGCGAGCGGTCAGCGTGGGTGCACCGCATGTGGCGCAAGGCGCAGGCGCGGAGGGGGAAGTGAGGGTGGACGGGTGGTGTGTGCTTGCCGCATGCGGTCGTACATGTGGTGATTGTAATGTTTTAGACCAGTCTGGTACCAAAGCGTGCCGTGCCGTGTTGTTATGTACGGCGGTGTGTTCCTCGAGGACGGCCGTTGGTTGTTGAAGGGGGGCCTGCACCGGGCGGGCACTGCGCAAGGCTGCTGCAGCAACTGACATGAGACTTGGAAGGCGTCAAGCGGAGGTTTGCGAGGTGTATTCAGCACCGTGTCGGTTTGGATAGTGCATAAGTGCTGTGTCGCACCTTTCAGGGATGTCTTGCGCGCAAGGGTGTACGGCCACTGCCACCAACACTTCTCGGCGTCATTACTTGGCTGAATTGTAGAAAGTGTGACTGGTGGTGCAACCCCTCTCCCTGGTGCCAATGTCTAGCTGCGTGGTGCCCACACCGTGGGTCTGGGTCTGAATCTAGGCCCCTGGATCTGGCCAGGTCTAACCCAACATTTTGTCGTCCGATCCGACCTTTCGCCCTTTGCACACAGGCGGCCAGAGCGGCTCAGGCCACCGCATTCGCTTCATGCGTCTCACACCCTATACCAAAGCGACTGTGCCGTTCGAAAACATGGATGTGTCCTGTCCTTGGTGGCGCAGGAACCTCAATGCTGCTGCGGTTGGCCCTCAGCTAGCGTCGTCCCAGCGGGTGCTTCGTTCTTGCCGTTGGACTGACTGACCCACACCCACGCTTGTTTACCATCATTGCATGTAGCGTATTTGCATAATGAGACGATGGCTTCCATTTCCACGGCTCTGGTTTAGCTGCAAGGCCCAGCCATGCCGTCCCACGTGGGCCGTCGTGGACCCATCGGCCGTGGGTCCGATCGAAAGGAATTGGCGGCCGTGGGACCTCGTGCCGCATGTCGCAAACCTTGTACCTGTGTTGCATATTAGGAAACTGGAAACTGGACAACAAGGAAAGGTCCTCAGGACTGTGTGCAAGCTAGCAGGACTGCAGCACTATCCCACCTAGCGCGCCTAGTACGTGCAGCCTCCCCGCCCGCATCCTGAGCCCGACTGTCAGACTCCGCACCGCAGGAGTCCGCTGAACTCCGTTTGTGCCCAGGTGCGTGTGTTGGGAGGGATGCTGGAAGGACCGTTGCGGTTGGACTGGGTTGCTAGGGTACCGGACTACCGGCATGTTGCTGTTGGCAGAAATGCACCGCACCAGGGGACGCCTAACTCGGCAACTTGCCAATCAACGTCCTCGCTGGCTCGCTCGTCAAGGCCACATGTACCTACCCGTAGAGCAAATGTCGTTGGCCATGTTGTGGAACGCCTGAAACCTTGCCTGCTTGCCTTCCGCCCTTCCTGTCCTGTGGTGTTCCAACCGCAGCTACGTTGAAGCACTAGCCGCAATGGCTGCCGCGCCTTCCGCCTTCAAGGCCCGCCGCGCTCTGCCGCTGACTACGGCTGACCTGCTGCTGATGATGATGGGCGTCACCTGCCTCATCCTGGCGGCTTGTGGAGCGACAGCGGCGGCGAACGCCGTCAACAGGAAGCTGCTGCTGTCGAACAGTAAGGGGCTGGTGCATCATGGCTGGTGTGTGGACGGTCCCGCACCGTATGTTACCTCTAAACCTAAACACCGGTAGTTGCCTGTAGTTCGATAAATCCTTTTCTCAAACCTTTTGCACGCTGACCTGAGCCGATTACCCCTTCCAACGAGTCCCAACCGCGACGGCGCGACCGCCTTTCCCCTTGTCCTGTCCTCCCTCCCCTGCACGCCCTGTCCCGCCAGGCCTCTGCCCCTCTGTGCTGGGCTACTCGGCCACCCCCGACGTCATCCCGGACGTCGACTACATCGATGTGTGCTTCAAGGGCCCCAACAGCGTTGAAGCTATCGCCGCCACCTGCACTGATGACCCCACGTGCATGGGCTTCACCGTGACCCTGCCCGCCAACGCACCCGATGGCAGCGACATCCGCGTCTGCTTTCTGACCGATACCTCCGGTGCAACCAGTGCGCCCTCTAGCGACACCGTCTGCCTATACAGCCTCACCGGCTGATGTGCGTACGGGCGTGTGCGCGGTTCGAGTGCGAGAGCTCGTGCTGGCTGGCACAGGGTTTGGATGTGGTTGTGGTCTCGAGCCTGAAGCCCAAACTGGCCCAAATCGCTGTGTCAACAATGCACCTGCACCTACCACAACGGCATGATAGCTAGCGTAGCATGCATGCATGGCTTCCGACGGTTCGTGCTGTCATTGGGACCGAGTTAGAATGCATGGTACGGCACCAATGTCATAGCATGCAGGACCCGCTCGTACTGGACGCGCTGTGGATGCAGTTGCACATGCATCGATATTACCGTAGCTAGTTGCTATCACCTTTCACTGCTGGTGTTGGGTGCATGCTGGTGCATGCACATGGATACTGGCTGGCGGCACTGCTTTGCACTGCTTTGCACGACTGTGTTGCACTTACCGTACAAGTACCGTACCGTGTTGCATTTACCGTACCTGTACCGTACATCCACACAATGAAACAGCAAGTCGCGGCGCACGGTTGACTAACTCTCTTCGGTGTAACCGCCGTCGAATAAGGCCTCACTAAGACAACGAACGTCGCAGTATGTTTGCACTACGGTAGTGGCCAGCGGGTGGCCTGACGGCATGGCGAGCATGGCGGGCACCCAGCAGAGGCATATACCAGTCTAATACCAAAGCCGTGAATTTGTAGAGCGGAACCAGCAGAGGCATGTACTAGTCTAATACCAAAGCCGTGACGTTGTAGAGCGGAACCAGCAGAGGCATGTTGCTGACAGATACACCGCCCTGGTGCCTTACAGGACGTTTTGGCGGCTAACGGTTGATGGCGTCCCCTTGCTTGGTAACTCGCACATTAGGGGGCATGCGCCAGAGGTGTGCGGGTGTGGGGGTTTCGGCGGGCCAGCGGACTGGGGCCAGCAACCCAGGCAGCACCATTTCTGGGACTGCCCGGTGGCTCGAGCAGTGTTGGGGAGCGTGCAGGATGGGTGGCCAGCAGGGGAGGGCATACGGAGGGAGCACGTGTAGCTGGCTAGTGCGCCTTCGGGGGTGCAGCAGTGTGTGTGGGAGGTGGTGGCCCTGGCGGCCCTGGAGGCCATGGAGGTGGGAAGGCAACTCATGCACGCACGCATGCGGGAGCTGAGGGGCAGTGCAGAGGTTCCCCAGTGGCAGTCCCTGGTGTCGCAAGCAGCACGCCGGGCAGTTGCATGCATGTGGGCGCACCTGCGGGCGTTTGCAAGCCTAGGTTTGCCACGCACGGGGTGGGATGGGGTCGGCACGGCCCACCCCTGGCTTCGGGTGGTGGACGCTGGACGGCGGCCTCCTTTGCACCTGGCCGGAGGCCCTTAACACTAACTAATGCAAGGGCGGATACTGCCCAGGAACTAGTACACGTACTGCGCCTACCCTGTCTTGTTAGCCTGCCTGGTGTGGAGAGGTGATTCTGTGCGGGGGGCGTTTACAGGGCACGTGTCGCCTGTGTTCGTGGGAGGCCCTTGGGGTTTCGATGGGGGAGGAGCGAAAGCAGCAACCGGGGGGCCGATACTGGCTAATTCCTCCGTACAGCTGCCTCGTATCCGGTTCCTCCTGGGCAGAAGGATGGTTGGGAACTGCGACAGGGGTGCTGCGTGTGCTCTGTGGGTGCGTCTTATGGAGAAGCTATGTGGGGGCGGGACCAGGCTGTGGTAGGGTGAACTTGAGGCGCGCGCGTCGTGGCCTGTACCTTATGGAGCTTGTCGCTCCTTTCCGTACAGCGAGAGGGGTGGCCCAAGGCGGCGCCCCGCTGGCAGCAGTTGAGCTTGAAGCAGGGGCACAGCAGGGCCAGGGTGGATCAGGGCGGAGGCAGGGAAGCTCCGCAGAGGCAGCAGCAGCAACGCTGCGGGCGGCAGCAACCGCGCAACCTGGATGACACGCTGGGGCGCTGGGAGGGGGGAGAGGGACCAGGAGTGTGCAGCACGCGGCGCGCACACAGCCGCAGCAGGGTAGGTGAAGAGGAGGCAGCAGAGGCAGCTTAAGAATGCGTACAGGCTTGTGTTGCCGTAAGAACCCTTACTCGTGCACTTGACTTACTTGCCCTGCTCCTGGCCTTGATGCTTTGGTGGCCACTCTTGTGCCAGCCGCTGTGTAGCGTGGCTATGTGTTTTGGAGATGAAGGCTGTTGGTGAAGTCAATGTGGCATATCCTAACGTCCTGTGTGGCTGTGTCGTGTCTTGCAGGTGATGCGGCCATGGCAAACGAGGGCGCACCTGGGGATGGGAAGTACCAGGCTAGGCACCACCCGCCTGCGCTGAGTTCCTGTTCCTGGGGGCAGACAAGCGGTGTCGGGCGGCGAGCATGCATGCACTGGCACCTGCCAGGGAGGAGCAGGCAGCGGTGCAGGCAGGCGCCTCAATGCTGTTGACTGTGTGGGGCTAAGCAAATGCGGTCCTGCGGTTGGCAGGGGCATGCCAGCACGCAGCATGACGCGCGTGAGGGAAGGCGACTGCTGACGGCAAGTGCAACACTGTGCAGGTTACGGCTCTTAGTCTGTTGCATTGGACACTACAAGAAGGTGTCTCGGTTCAGCGCGTACTGGGGTCTGCCCCGTTTGTCGTACACTCAGGGGCAAGGTCCGCTGCGCTGTCTGCTTCTGGGATTTTTGTAGAGCCCGACCTCTTTCCGCTCTTGTGGATCACCACTGAACAGCACGATGGTAATTATATTCCTGGGACCTCGTGTCTCGTTCGGTGCGCGCATGTCAACGACGCAATGCTTCTCAATCCCTTGCACGCAGTGCAACTGAGTAAGAGATCACGTGAAGCGTGCAAGCACAGTATGAGGGCATCTGAATCGGGGGAGACTTCAACCAGCATTGCGACACTGTGCCAGATGGCAGCTGGCAGCAGCTCCGGGCCTGTCCTCTATGCACCTACGGTATGATACAGCGCCTCTCCCAAAGAGTTACAGTATTCCGCGAAAGGTCGGGGTTGGGTAGCGTCTACCACACACATGTGCGATCATGGGAGGACCCCTCCCCTGATTGAGCTACCAGTGAACAGCACGCAGGCCTATGCCCCACACCTTTCACGCATCCGCCTCACCGCTGCCCATTTGCTGCCCAGTCAGGCACCTCAGACCCTAAGCCACGCCCAAACCAGCACCGTGCTGCCCCCACCACGTGACATGTCCACTATCCACCACCAATGCTCCGCGCATTCTCGCCCCACCCCAAGTAAGTACTTGTCCATGGCCCCACGGCGCTACGTTGACAATCTGACACGTCCATGCAGGATCATCGGTTGTACTGCCGGCTGCTGCGCACTGGCGAGTGCGTGCCGTGCCGTGCCCTGCACAACCGCAAACCCTGTCCGCCTGCCAACCATCCTGTCCTCATCCTGCCATTAGAGAGGTGACGGCACGTGCCCCACATTGCCACAGTCAACCGCCACTCTGCGGCGGCCATGCCGCGCGTAATACCTCTGCCAGGGTGCTGCCGGATGCTTCCCACCAGTTCCCACGCGCAAGCCCGGCGCTAGGCCGCCATGTCCATCCGGTGCAGCCTGGTGCAGCCACTTCCCAAAGGCGCTACCGATACACACCTATGCATCATGTCCGTCGGGCAGTGGCCCAGTGCCCTCGGACCTGGGACTAACGCTGCCTTGCCTGCTAGCCACCCTCTGACCTCGGCTGCTCGGCCATGCCGAGAGGGCGAGGCTCGCGGCTCGGGCTGGTCGGGCTCCTCCTGCGCCAGGCACTGCAGTACCATCAGTGCACTATCAATGCATCATGCGTCCATGTCCTCCATGCAGCTGACCCAGCACGCCCCAGTCACGCCGCCACGTCCATGCGGTGCAGCATCTCCCCGATGGTGCTGCCCAGCTCGCCGCCCGCCTTCATGTCCAGCACGATGTCGCAGCCGCCCAGCAGCTCGCCGCGCACGTATAGCTGTGGGGGCCAAGGGAAGGGAGTGCATGTGCGTTTGGCGCTGGGGCTTCGGCAACATAGTGCGGCGCAAATGAGACTGCCTCCGCCCCCTCCGCTCGCAGCGGACGTTGAGCTGAGTAGGAGGGGAGGATGTGGGTGGTTGCAATGGATATGCCATTGCAAGGATGTGACGGCATCGTAACATTGTGAAAACAGGGCCCGACACGGACCCAGCCAAGGCCGGTGGAGAGGCCGGCCCGGCAGGGTGCGCGGGTCTTTGTGTGAGAGTTGGGGCAGTGGGTGTGTGTCAGAGGTGCAAGGTCGATCGGTCCGGAACTGCTAGCCTACACAGGGAAGAGTAAGTTACTTTCAAACATCGCTACGAGCTGCAGGCAGGCTGTTACCAGTGTAAAGTGAAGGGTGGGGCACAGCGGCACGGACTCACCTGCGGGTATGTGGGCCAGTTGGAGTACTCCTTCAGCCCTTGCCGGATGGCTTCGTCTGTGAGGATGTCGAAGGTGCTGAACTCCACCTTCTCAGACTGCGCAGGTAAGGGGAAGGGACGCGGTCAGGGGCATCTGGTTATGTGTCATGGCATTCAGGCTGGGGCCGGCGCTTACCTTCCTTGTTATGCCAGCCTCCGCGCCGCATAAGGCAATACTCACCTCACCTCTACAGTCCCGTAGCCGCCTCGTATGCCCCCCACCACCCGTACTTGTACATAAGTGCACCAGAAGGCGAGCCTGTACATGAACGGCGCACGTACAAGGGGTCAAACCCTGGGCCACTCCACCTCGGCCCCTCACCTGCAGCGCCTCCACCACCTTCCTGCTGAACCCGCACCGCGGCTGCTCCGGGTTGCCCTTCATGAACAGCAGCACAGGCGCGGAGGCCAGCAGGCCCTTGATGCGGCCTCGCACAGCCTCGGGGGACTCGGACGGCGCGGGGGCGGCGGCGGCGGCGGGCGCGGGCGCTGCGGCGGCGGCGGGCTGTGGTGCGGGCGTGGCGGCTGCAGTCATGCACGGCAGCACGGGTAGCGGAGGGGGATGCCTGAGTGTCAGATTCGTTTTGGCTTCAGGAATCGCGTTGAGATGGTTGCATTTGGAAATTGCGAAGCATAGAGGATACAACGCACGCACGTGGGCCCTGACCTGGCATGTTGCCCGTGCATCGCGGAGATGCGGCCCAATCCACGACGTGTACTGCCCCAACCTCAAAGCAGCGCCGTGCTCTTTGTGAATATGAAACTCGTATCGTCCACCCTGCACCCGCGCTTCATGTGCGCACCGACAGCTGCGACTCCCCATCTGGCATGACCCTTACGTAATCACACGGAGCTATGGTAAAATAGTTTGACGAGTGCTTCGTCCTCACCTGGCGCCGCCGCTATGGCCGCCGCGCTGGCCGCCGCAAAGTCTGGCCCCATCTTGTCCCGCAGCAGCGCCTCCAGCTCGCCGCTCTTGGACATCTCGGTCACGATGTCGCACCCGCCCACCAGCTCGCCCTTGACGTACAACTGTGTACGGCAACGGGTACGGCGAGTATAAAAGTGGCAGTCAGACGGCACGAGACGGTGGACGGGTAAGGTGACTGACTGCACGTCAAGGTGAGGCGGTCAGGAGTTAGCGTGGCAAGATGGACAAGAGGCGCCGTAGCCAACGAGGCCGAGTGAGTCCATAGCAAGGCTCCAATAGGGCGGTGCCTTGCGTACTGCCGTGTTCAGCGCGTAGTAAATGGCAGGGCTGCTGGGGCTGTTCGGGCCGCACCTGCGGGTACGTGGGCCAGTTGGAGTACTCCTTTAACCCTTGCCGGATGGCCTCGTCGGTCAGGATGTCCACAGTCTTCAACGACACCTGCATGGCAGGCGTTACGGCAGGTGTTACGGAAACGCGCTTCTGCCGGTAAACCGTCCAACCCCATCAGTTCTGGTCCAAGAATACCCTGTCCTTGTGGTCATCATGATGTTCATCGCACAGGTTTGCCTTTGCTACCCACGCCATGCACACCTGGAGTGCAGTGTGTGAGAACCCTTCCGTTCACACCCCGCCCTAACCCACACCACATCATCCCTGCCGCCATGCGTCGCCATCCACGCGCCCTCCCCGCCCATGTCCGCACCAGCGCACCCCGCCCCTCCTGCCCCGCCCCCCACGAGCCCATCCCCGCCCTGCCCAACGCCGCCCTGCCGTGCCCCTGCTCACGTTGAGCTTGGTCAGCGCCTCCACCACCCGGCCTGAGAACCCACACCGCGGCGTCTCCGCGCTGCCCTTCATGAACAGCACAACCGGCCATGTGGACAGCAGGTACTTGATACGCCCGTACACAGCCTCCTTGGACTCAGGCTGCGGCGGCGCCGCTGCAGCGACGGCGACGGCGGCCCCGCTGGTGCTGGCGGCGGTGCCGCTTCGCGCAAGGGCCGTGGCCTTGGCTGTGAGGGCTGGAGGGTCGGCGCCCTCTAGCCGGTCGACCACGCGGCCGCCCTGGCGTGCATCACACGGGCGTTGGAGGAAGGGTCTGGCTACAATTTGGCGTGCAAGTCCAGCATTCAGCGGCGAACGAGATGTGCGTGGGACGTTGCGCAGCATGTGCAGCCGTACTTGCGTACTCAGTGCTCCACAACCGGCACAGCAGCAGAGCGTTTGATGTTGCTGCCCGAAGTCTGGCGACTCGCGATAGGCCACCCGCGCACTGGTGCACGGCCTACTCGCCTTGCGACAGCCCCACCTGTACGAATACGAAGTACGGTACGGTGGTGACCTCGTACTTCTCCGTCACGTCGTCCACCGCTTCAGCCTCTACCTAGGGGTCAGCATGGGCGCGACACAATACTCAGACGTACAGTGCAATCACCCAATCGTGCAACAGCTGGATGAGGGCGACGCCTGCGGGATGCATCGGGACACAGCGGGTCGACGCCATGTTGCCTTTGGTGGCTGAAAATGTGTGCGCAGTGTGCGACGCCACCTCGGCGCTACTCGGCCCTGCGCACGGTCGCTAACCAGTGGGTAACCTCTGTGCCCCAGCTGTGCTAGCATCCCTCGTCAGTGGTTCAGATAGCCCGCCGATCGCCGCTCTGCCGAGGGATGGCCCCCGATCCATTCGCCCTGTGGGGCGGCTCCCCAGCGTCGCTCTCCAGGCCCCACCAGCCTGGCCCACTGGGACACAACGCGCACGCACGCGGCCCACCCACAGCGCTGCGTGGCTCCACAGCCCGCTCGCTGCGTCAGCAACTCCACAGGGACTGCGCTGCGTTCAGCCGACGAGCCCAGCCGCTGGCCCCGCCCATGGCCCCGTGGCCCTAAGCACGGCGTTCATGCCAATCATGCTACTGCTCTGCTGCTGCCGGTGCTGCTGCTGCTGCTGCTGCCGCTGAGCTGGGAAAATGGGCATCTCTTGCACCACGTAGGCTGAGGTATCGAGGACACTCGTGTTGCTCGGTGAGCGGCGGCCAGCGACGCACTCACCCGCACGCACGACACCTGTCCCGCCAGCTCATCCGCCAGCTGCGACACCACTGCGTCCATGTGCTTGCATGGCTCGCACCAGCTGGCCCAGAAGTACAGCACTGCCTGCAGGGTGCGGGTGGAGCGGGCGGTGGTTCCAGGCGTGTGGGGAGGGTGCAGGTGTGTGTGCAGGCGTTGCGAACGCAATGACGAGGGCTCGAGGGCAGCAGGTGTCGGGAGTGAGGGTGTCAGAGGCTTTGCCGCCGTGCAACAGCGGGTTGCCGGCAAGCAACAGTGCAGCAAGTGACAGCTCGAGCGTGCTTCCTTGGACGTGGGGGAAGCGTGCTGAGTTCGAGAAGGGAGGGATCTCTAAAGTCTTGTGGCATGACAGCCCAGGTTCAACGGAAACATCGTAATGTGCTTTTTCAGTCAGTTTTCTTCGTAAAACATTTACCGGCTTTCCGCTGGCCAGCGCCGCTTCCACCTCCGCTGCTGACCCGCCATTGATTACCCCGGAAGAGGACATTCTGTCATGCGCTAGAAGTTTTCGTGTATTAGTTTCGAGTTGCAAATCTAAGGCACTCTGATGCCCTTTGTGGCCTGCATGACGCACTATTGAGTCGTTTTGTCGGTTTGTCGGTCACAGGCCTGCAACACCCGCTGCAAAGCTGCGGCGTTGCGCCCTCTGCCCACCAGCTAGCGTCAGAGCCTCCTGTTTTCTAGCACACAACGCGACTGCTCGGACGAACGCTGTACACGAGAGCATCTTTTGCCCATACATATATTTGTAAGCCGCACCTCACACACTAATCGCGCATCTCCCGGAGCGAGGCTGCTGAAGTGGACCATGAAGCCCACTCCCAGCTGATTATCGAGCGACGTAGGGGGGCGAATGACACCAAAACGCGATGATGCCGCGCGGTTGCTGTTCGGCGTCGTGGTCCTGCTGGTGTTGGAGACTGTCGGCAGGTGCTCCTTATCCTGGTTGTTTGGCTCAAGCACCTGGAAGACGGGGGGGACATGGAGTAGTGCCTGCCAGGTGGGTCCGGGTGGGGGTCGTCCGCGGCATGCACGCGCCTGACGAAGCCAACGGGGCGTCCCGGTGGGACCATTTCCGCGCCCTAGCACTCTCGGATATAGGAAAAGCTGTGTATGGTTTCGCACTTAAGCCCATGGTGTTCGCCGGTACAGTGGCCTCTTGGTGTAGCTCTGTGCTTGGCCAGCCTTTGCAGGACCACGCCTACTGAAGCCCTTGTCCTCATCTGTTCCCCGTTGCGCGGTCACGATTACTCTCGCAGTCTGCGGCGTTGTCATACGTCCTGGCCTTTGGTTCTTCCTGCAACCCTACTCCTCCGGGCGAATTCCTTGTCGCGACTGCCCTGGGTGAGTCGCTTCCGTCTCGAGCTCACAGCCATAAACTTCTTCCCGCCATTTGAAGGCAGTGATGTGCATGTTGAGGGTCTGGGTGCGCAATTGTCCCAAGAGTACCTCTCCTTCGCTGACGTATTGCCTCGCCTGCTGTCCCGCCGTCTTCCCACATCTAGGGTCACTCCTTGGTGCGGTGGGGGGGTATCTCGGATCACAGACGGCGGTGCTGGTGGCCATAGGGCTGGCTGTGCTGCTTATACACCATCCATGCCCACATCGTAAAGAGGAAAGGGCCGGCAGCTACCCCGTTGACACACCTGGCGCACCCTGTAACCTGCCTACGCTTGGCTTTTGGCAAAACTTCCTTGCAGCCTTCTGGTTCGGTAAGTTCCGATGTACCTGAACAGCGTCAGTTGACCCCTGTGCGTAGCATGGTAACACCTAAACCACCCCCATACCCTGCTGTACCGTGACGCTGGTCACGCCTCCTTGACACCCCGACCAGCCACCACTCAACACTGTAGCACTGTATGTCACAAGCAACAGCTGCCCTATACGCTTAAACACATTCGTATCCGGGCCTGCTCACCTAACCTAACCTTCTTCCCACACCCTCCTGCAGTGTGCCGCAGCACCACCCGCTGCGGCCTGGCCACGTGCGGCCTGTCGGTTGCCAGCCATGTGGTAGCCCTGGTGGTGGCCTCCGAGCTGCGAGCGCTGCTGGGCCCGCCCTCTTCGCCAGACGCCCACTTATTGCAGCAGCAGTCCTCCCTGCAGCCGCAGTCCAGCGCCGCCTCACAGCAACGAGCCCGCAGTGCCAGCCCCACGCCGCCCACCCCTGGGAGCGCAGTGCACGCCGCACGCCAGTTGGGTCATCTGGGTCAGGCTGGTAGAGGTCAAACGACCAGTGGGTCAGGCGCCTTTGGCGCGGCTGAGGGCTTGGGGCGGCTGGGAACGCCGTTTGCGCGGTCTCGGGCGGCCATGGCGGTGGCGGCGGCGGCGCCGGGAACAGCGCCTTCGGAGTGGTCTGGCGGGGCAGGGATAGGGCTGGGCCTGGGGGCGGTGCTGCGGCGGAGCTCTAGTACGAACGTGGAGGCAGCGGCTGGAGGACCCCGCAGCAGCCGTTCGATGCCGGGCAACGTGGGGCTGCCGACAAGGCAATCAGCAGGGAACGGCGGCAGTCAGCAGGTGGGGTGTGCACAGCTGGGCCATCGGCATGCGAGACGCATGGGATGGAGGCGGCGGCCCTGGGTGTGTCATTACTTCATGCTTGCATACGACAAGCGGCTTCCTTCTTGAAAATCTCCTCTCACAACGACTGACCGACCGTGTTTGCTGTATGCAGGAAGCCCACTGGTTGGCACGGCGCAGCATGCCAGCGCCCGCGCCGCAGCTGCCCAGCACGCACGTCCACACCAGCGCCGGCGCGTCACCTGGGTCGCGCCTCTGGCAGCGCACACGGACATCCGGGTCCCTGAGGCCCGTGGGCTCGGCCCCGCATTTACCCTCAGCCGCCTCCACCGCCATCAGCGGCGGATCGGGCTCCCTGCGCGGGGCTGGGTCCGGACCAGCTCGCGGGCCTGCGGTGCAGGACCCGCCGTACAACGCGGAGCAGGGAGCCCACCTGCAGGCAGCAGGCGGCGAGCGAATATGCGCTAGGGCCCCTGACCCACGGGTCGTTGGCTCAGGCGTCGGCGTACCGTCGTCGCCGTTGGCGGTTAACAGTGTGGTCCATGGCGTTGCGGAAGAGCAGTCGGGCGTGCTCCTGGGAGCCAGCCCGGACGGGTCTTGCACGATGGCGGGCGTGCAGGGCGGGCTGCTTGGGAAGGCCGCGGGTTGGTTGAGGAGCAGGGAGGGCGAGGACAGCGCGATGGAGATTGGCGGTGCTGCTGGAGACGTGAGCACAATGATCAGCCTCCTGGGTGCTGCTCACCAGCAAGAGCGTCAGGGGCAGCAGCAACAGCAGGTCGCGGCGCAGGGCGGCATATTGGCCCGCGCACCCAGTAGCATGCACCCGGACGACGTGGCCACGCTCATCTCGACCGAGGTGGCCCTTGCCGCTGCCGCAGCGGGCGGGGGTAGCCACCCCAGCCACGGCGATGGAGAGGGGCATGCTTTCAGCTCGGAGCTGTGTGCAGAGGGGCAGGCCGCCGCATCGCCGGCGGAAGCATGCATCCAGAGCCTGGATGGGTGTGCGGTGGCAGGGGGCGGGTGCCGGGACCTGGGAGGGCAGGCAACCGGGGCAGCTGCCATCCCCGGGGCACACGCGTGCGAGGAGGTGGAGGAGGAGGAGGACGGGGAGGAAGACGAAGACAGTGAGGTGGACGACAGCAGTGACGACTGCTTTTCCCTTGCGCTGGACATTGGGGCGGCCGCAGGGGGCGCTGCGGTCCCGGGACACCCCAGCCCGCGCCTGCCCTTCCCGCAGCCACCCGCGGGCGGGCAGGTGACGGCGTGTGGGCATCTCACGACGGCGGTGGTGCTGCCCAGAGGCCCAATAGCGACGGTACCGGGCGCTGTCATGCAGCTGCCTCTGGACATAGATCTGTACGGATGTGACGTGGCAGATCTGCAAGATCTGGAGGACCTCATGTCCCTCGAGGAGGTGGAAGCTGCGACAGGGGAGGTCCCGGATGAAGCGGGCGCCGTAAAGGCAGGGGAGAGCCTATTCCCGCGCATGATCTCGCCCGTGGGAGCAGTGGTGGTCCCTGAGCTGGTGCCACAGGAGTCTGGCGGCCTGGGGCCACGGCCGGCAGCTGGGGGCACGGTGCTGGACAGCAGCATGGCGGGGGAGGGCGACGGCTCGTCCCGCACCGCCGGCAACAGCCCTGTGGGTGTGGGGGCAGCAGGGGTCAGGCTGCAGTACCCGGGGGCACTTGGGTCGGCGATGATAGTCGGCGGGGCGCTGCCACTGCAGGTGCGTTCCAGAGTCGCTCGGGGTTTGTTAAGGATTGTGGTATGCGCAAAGGACGTGCCTCATAAGCTGATCTATTGAACGAACACCCAGCCCACGCATGCCGATGTCACCCCTCAGGCCAGCACATTTTGGCTATTTAATCCTTTCCTGGCTTTCCGCGATGCCTCCAGGCCGACGTGCTGGCCCGCCACAACGCCGCCTCGGACCAGATGTCCCGCAGCGAGAGCTGCCCCAACCAGCTGGCTCAGCTGGCCTCCATCCGCCGCTGGGACGCTGGCCCCGCGGCCGGCACCACCCTGGACCCTGCCGTACGCCTGCCGTACGTCGCGTCAGCGACCTCCCTGGACCTGCTCGACAACTTCCTGCGCGACGCAGCGCTGCTGGCAGCCACACACCAGCAGGAGCAGCAGCGGGGGCAGGGGGCAGGGCAGCAGCCGGGGCAGCACCTGCGGCAGGAGAGCGGCGAGGGTCAGTGGGCTGGGGCGACCGGTGGCAACGGTGGCGCGCGGCGGACTGTAAGCCAGCACGTTGATGGCGTGCGCGCGTGCCCACACAGTGAGAAGCCGGCGCCCATGCGGTACAAGGGCTACAACGCTGTTGAGGCGCACCTGGTGCTGGGACAGCAGCAGCTGCATGCAGCAGAGCGGCGGCACCAGGGGGCCAGCAGCAGCAGGGCTGCGACCGGCACCGTGGCAACGGACACGCTGGGGATGTCCCACAGTGGGCCGGATCCATCGGGGGCAAAGAGCGGCGCGGGGCCTGCCGGCAGGGGCGGAGAGCGGACGGAGCGACGGCGGCGCAAGGCGCAGCACCACAGGGAGCTGTCGGCGGGCCAGCTGCTCGCTCGGCGGCTGTACGGCATCGCGGACGTAATCACGGAGGTTCCGGAGCCGTACGCGCCGGCGGGGGGCATGCCGCCGCCGTCGGCGTTGCCGTACCTTGTCGTACCGGCTGAGGATGGCCACGGCAGAGGCATGGCGGCGGTGGTGCCGGACGGCGCGTTGGCGAGCGGCACAGACACCAGCGACAGCAGTGCTGACGGAGGCGCGTTCTGGGAGCTGGACGCGGAGGCGCTCGCAGCGGCGGGCGGGGGTGAAGCTCAGTCAGCGGAGGATCTGCCGCTGCCTGTAGCCGTGCTCGTGCCCTCCTCACGGCACGTGTCTCGGCGGCCCACGGCAGGCGCGGAGGACGTAATCCCGCTCCTGGCCCCAGCTTGGTCCACCCCGCCTCCAGGCAGCTACTCAATTCATCGCGGACCAGACGCTCCGGGCGCGGGTGCCAGCAGGCACAGCCACGAGGTGCCGTACACGCAGCCGCACGCGCTGGCCCACGCTCACGCATCCCAGCGCCGTTCGCTCGGTGGGCTTCCGCCTCAAATGGCATCCTCCCCCAGGGACTGGGAACTGTCCCGCGGGTCGGTCGTGGCCTCGGGCTGGCAGCAGCACGGGGCGGCGGCCGCCGGGGAGGGCTGTACAGGTACTGCGCACGGCGGAGGGCAGTCGTACCGTAGGACTGTGTCCATGCAGTTGCGCGACAACCGGGCTTGGCATGATGGCTCGGCGGGGGCAACCCACGGCGGCGGCCATGGTGACGGAGTGCACCACCAGCACAAGCAGCAGGGGGCATGGCGGCGCCAGTCCCACCACGAGGGTCGCTCCCTGTACGAAGGGGCGGCGTACAGGGGCGGTACGGCAGCTGTCGCTGGGCACAATCACCATCTGGTCGCGCTGCCGCCCA